>OX439472.1:17072311-17586715 GCA_949320105.2 Crepidodera aurea
CATATGTTGCACTGGTTGTACAACAAGGTGGTCATGCCCTCCATTACCTACGCCTCTCTGGTGTGGTGGCCAAAGACACATCAAAGAGGAGCCATTACACGACTAAGCAAGATGCAAAGGCTTGCATGTTTTGGAATCACAGAGGCAATAAAGTCAACATCTACTCTAGCCATGGAGACACTATTGCGATTGCCTCCTCTTCACTTTGTGGTACAAGGGGAGGCAAGGCTTGGTGCTCTCAGACTACAGAACGCACAAACCAATATTAATGTTGGGACTGGACACATGAATATTGTCGGAATAGTGACCGGGGATGTACTAGGAACGAGAACAGATCATATTCCGAAACGGTACGACTTCAACAATCAGAGTCAGGAACATTCTACAAGGGAAAATCTGGTACACAGATGGATCCAAGACTGAAAATGGAGCGGGCTAGGGTGTATTCTCCAGGAACCCGCAGACTTGCATCAGCTACTCATTGGGCACTCACACTTCCGTCTTTCAGGCAGAGGTATATCCAATGGAGGGAGAGAGGGAGAATAACATGAGAAACATAGTTAACGCGCGAATTAATATTCTGTTCTAGTCAAGCGGCACTCAAGGTCTTGTGCAGCAAGGAAGTGATGTCCAGACTAGTATGGGACTGCAAAGAAGAACTGAGATCGTTGGCAGACCGTAATCATGTCAAACTGATATGAGTGCCGGGTAACGAGAAAGCAGACGAACTCGCAAGAAGAGGCTGGGAAACCCCGCCAGAACAAAGGCAGACACTAGAAGTACCAAAGCGTACAGCAAGAGTGTCTGTAAAAAACTGGATGGATGCGCCAGTAAAGGGACACCTTAACAAGATGGAACTGTACAATGGTGCCCTCACCTGCAGACTGTGCGGTAAGGAAACAGAAACAGTGACACATATACTGTGTAGATGCGAGGCATTGGACCGCAAAATACAGCAATTTTTTGAGCAGCCAGAACTATACAACTCCCCCCCAGTAAAGGACCTGTACATGCTTGTACAAGGCACTAAAGTACTGGATTGAGTATTGTAATCGCATAAAAAAAGAGGTAAGATAAAAGGGCCGATAGGCCTAAGTGTCACCGGAGGCTTCGGTCAGACGGGCCCAACTAGGGGGTGAAGTTTTTAGTGAGTATGCCTGGAAGGAGATTCTCACAGTAGACCTTGAGATTTTAGGCTCATAACCTCCCTATAAAGGGTTTTCTTCACCTCCGCAAAAAAAAAATCATGACGGGAGTAGAGTTATTAATTTGTTAATTAGCCAGGTTACAATTAAACAACCTTCAACATGATAAAGAGCGACCTCGAAAACCCTCAAGAGAACATTTTCCAGACATTTTCGTTGAACGGTTTCTGATATTTTCCATATGTTCATCAATACTCTAACAAAACTGGATCATTTGTTAAATAAACAATTAGAAATTTGCGAGCGTACTGAGGTTAGATTTCTCCCCAAAAAGTTCCTAGTAAAATGCTAATTTAACTTGACTAACTAGACTATATATATTTAGTAAAGTGTAGAATTTTTTTTTATGATGTATTAAGTGTCATAGAATCAGTTTATCAATTTATCAATTTATTGCAACATGAAGAGTCACTTTGTTGTTTATGGCATAACGGTATTCGATGAGACGAAACGAGAAACTGTTGACGAGACGAGACCGAGAGTGAAGCGAGACTAATTTTTTTCAAAACTAACGAGGCCGAGGCGAGATTTTCATAAGTCTCGTCCTATGTCATCTCGTGTGAATCCCTAGATAGGTGTAAATTTGTATTTTCCTTTATTGTTTTCTCCTCCTAATTTTCTCGTTTACTCCTCTATTTGATGGGAATCCTAATTGTGTGTCTTCCAAAGTTTCTTTCAGATATTTACAGACAGTTTTTTTTTAACTTTTTTTGCCAGAGAATTTAGTATTATCATCACAAAAATCGCGAGTATATGTTATGTCATAAAATACATTAATTTATTTTATTAAATGATTTTTGTGTAATACGTGCTCATTATTCTGGGACGAACTGACAAAAAGTAATTTGTGTATTTTCGTAAAGGACACGGTATAAATTTCTTTTGTGGTTGGGTTTGCTTACCTGTGGGACACTACTTCGTCGTGATTTTATCTGTTTCCGGTACGATGACTGGACGAGTAATGTCTAGATTTTATCAAAACTTTCGTACGTGTCTATCCCTATTGCAAGAACGCACTCTTCTATTTTTAGTTGCATACAAAAGACATATTGTTTCTTCCTTTGGTTTGGTCATGGAACTGTAGACTATTGAAAGAAAAATTTATTTAAATGAAATAAAGAAAACAAACTGTACCTATTCAGTTCTTCAAATGATCTCTATACACTCTATTATGACGTTTATTGTAAAAAATACATATTAACTATAGACATATCGTATACGTAAACATTTAACTTGTATGTGGCAAATACTATTAAACTAATGACAACCCACTCCCAGAGACACAGACACACATCATACATCAGTAGCGGCGATTGGACATTAGAAGTAGGGGGACGAAAATCATCCGGAAAGCTTGGGGTTAAATATTACATTTATTTATCGATATGACCCTCTAAAAGTCCCCCCTCCCTAATAGCCGCAGCTGGCTACTGCCTGACAACTTCTATATTTTTGACGGTAAAATCAACGAAAGAACTGCATAAAATTACAAGAAATCTCGTAGGCTGATATTTTAGGGCTTACAATACATTTTTTATTTGCAGTTTGTCAATACATAAAATAAGTTTTCTCGATTTTGATGTAAGAATGACATATTCTCGTACTAAAATTGATTGTAGAATGCTCATTCCTTTACAGATTTTGGTAAAATTTTGTTTTTAAATATTGGTAACACTACAAATGTCAAAAGGTTTTATAACTAGTTTATAACCTCAAATTCATAATTTTATTTTGAGTAAACATTAAAAATAAATAAGTCAAATAGGTCAATTAAATTATATTTAAGTAAAAAATATCAAACTTAAACTTAAAAACTAATTAGTTGTTTTATTGTAGTTTTATTGTAATGTTTGCATTATTTCCAGCAATAATGGAAATTCCAGGTAAATTTTGCATACAATTTATTGTTAGTGTTTTCTTTGTTTTTTATTTCGCTTTCAGGATCTGCACAAGTTCTTACATCTTCATTATTAGCTAATAAATTAGCCACTTCTATTCGTTTCTTTTTAGAAGCTTCTACATAACCTTTTGCCACGGATGAACTTTTCCAGCCTCCGTGGCATTTAAGCGAGATCAAATCACCACCACTATTCGCTAAGTGAGAAGCTGATGAGGTCGAAAACAATGTCCTGAATATTTTTCAGCATCTTTTAAATGGAGAAAATTGGCAATAATTTTGGGCATTTCAGCAATTTTATTAATGCCAATTGCTTGCACTGTGCAACGATTATTTCTATAATTTATGAAAAATCTCTTGTGACTTGTGTGACTCGGTCTCATATCGATATACTTTTTAATTAAATTAGTTCACCCGACCTAACGCCGTTTTTTGTGGGATCTAAAATCACGAGAATACTTTAATAAATCAAAAATCAAAACAAGAGAAGAGAGGAGAATGAATAGATCACTCCCGAAAGCATATAAAATGTTGTCGATAGTTTTGAGTAACACCTTGTTTATTGTCAAGAAGTGAACTTCTTTCAGTTTTCAGAAAAGTTGTACACCTAATAATTACACAATTCCTGTTGTAGCTACTACTCAAGATAATTTTCCTTTTATTAAATAAACCTGAAGCTTCATTTTCTAAGATTTAATTTCCCAAAATCAGTTTTAAGTTGTGACCATAATAATTTTTGGTAAAAATTATCAGTTCTTAAACAAACTGAAAAGCCGTAAAAAGTTTTGTGTTATTTTTCATAAAATATCTAAATTCTTTTGACATTTTTCATCACAAAGAGTCTTATTATACAAAAAAATCGCAACTTATGAAAAGCCTTGATTTATAAAACCATGAAAACTCGTTGAAATATAGTGACGAAAGAAAATCAAATAACGTAGAACACAAAGGAAACTTTTTTATACATTATATCAAGTTCGCATATGTGGACCCCTTGCTGCTAGTCATGGAAATAGTAAGTCCTTCAAATCCAGGATAACGTGGATTTTCCCCACTCATATCTTATATTACGCCAACAAATATATCTTTTCCATAATGCCGTTGCATATTTTAATATTTTATATTACGTTGTGACGTAGCAAATTTATAAAATGTATTTCGTGGATAAGCGATTCACCCATTTCTGATTGCAATATTCAATTTAATTTCAAAAGGATAAAAACTTTTGCCTGTTTATAAAATACGGATTAAATATTATATCGACTAAAGTGGTTATATGGATATAAAATTTTGACAAATAATTAAAAATAAAAGTTATAGTATGAAATTTTGGATTATTTGGTCTAATTTAAAAATTATTGGTTTTTCTGATCAGTCTTTACAGTAGTTCAAGAGTTTGGTGTACCACAGGGCGTTCATAGCTCACCTTTGTTATCTGTATATGTAGAGTACATCCTTCCTAGGAGTTGTCCTCCTAGGTCCATCGTCGATCCTGCCCTTTCTTGGAAAGTAGACAAGTCACTAGGACACATCTCCTTTATATCGGCAGGTGTGGCCAAGACTCAACAAACACGCACTCTCTCATTGACGATAACTCCGGGCAATCGCATAGGACATGACAGACCGTTTCGTCTTCCTGTTTATACATGCTGCATAGAGGTGTGTCCACTAGCCCCATTGTATGGAGGTGTTTCCTTAGTTGACAGTGGCCAGTCAGAAATCCTACTGCTAGACGTAGGTTTTTCCTGGTCATCGCCAAGTATTTCTTCGACGCCAGCTTCCCAGGGTCGCCCTGGGAAAACTGCATCCCTTGATTTCTTCCCATCTCTTTGGAGATTGGCTAGTTTCGCAATTGCCGAATTCGTCAAGCCTTAGGTGTCGCTGGGTCCTAAGAGTCTTAGTCTAGCCGCTTCCCTTGCTAAGGAATCGGCAATGCGGTTTCCTTTACTCCTGTCGTGCCCTTTAATCCACCTCAGGATAATATTGTTATCTACCGAGGCGTTAGCTAAATGGCACTCTAATACAAGCCCTGATGTAACTCGCTGTCTATTCAAGGCTAGTAGAGCTTGTCTGCTTGTTTTTGCCACACATTTCTTTTCTGGTTAGTTATTTTGTGACAATTGACAATTGACCAGCCAGTTCTGTTTGAACCACGTTGGTATTTTTTCCCATTCCCCACTTAATTCTTAGGCTTAGTGATCTGGAGTAGACACCACATACTGAGCCTTTTTTAGGTTCAATTGCATCGCTGACCGCCTGCAGCAGAGGTAGTGCAGTAAGCGCTTCTCGCCATAGGCTTAGTCTCAATTGACCCACTCCTACTTCGGGGTTTACACCAGCCGTACGCAATCACAACATGGCCATCAACGCAACCTCTTTGATGTGCAGATCCAGAGGGGTCAGACCAGTAATTAATTCCATTGTCGCTCACTACTAGAGGTACATTCCTGGAGTAGAGTTGCTGGGTAATTGTTGGAAAGGTTGTTTTATCAAACGCTCCTTCAATATCTATGAATATTCTTTATTGTCCAATGATCTTTCAATTCTGCCAACCACTAGGTGAAAGGCCGAATCTGTAGATCTTCCCGGAGTATATGCATGCTGGTTTGGATGCAGTGGGTTGTGAACTAGCACCTCATCTCTTATGTAGCTCTCACATAGCCTCTCCATTGTTTTTAAAAAGAACGATGTGAGACTAATTGGTCGGAATGCCTTTGGTAAGGTGTAATCCATCCTTCCTGGTTTGGGTATGAATACAACTCGTACTTCTCTCCACTTTCTGGGAATATACCTCACCTTTGTTAGTTAATATAGATATTTGTTAACGACATTGTAGGATGTTTCCAAAATTGTGATTTTTTGATGTTTGCCGATGATTTAAAACTTTTCAAGCCCATAACATAATTAGAAGGTATGATTTTAATTCAGGATTATGTACTTTGTGTAAGGATAACAAGTTCCACTTAAATGTTAATAAATGTTGTCATATAAGTTTTTATAAAGTTAATAAAAAATTTCAAACATTTTACTCAGCTGACATATGTAACCTCTGTGAAAGACTTAGGAGTCATGTTTGATGAGCAAGTACGTTTTGTACAACATATAAATAATGTTACAGTAAACTCCTCGAAGCCCTTAATTCTTTATTCTCTCTGCTGTCAACGGCTTTCTGTTTGGACCATACTATCAGTGTTCTTTGCTCTAGTCCAGCGGTTCTCAATCTGTTCAAATTTTGTATCACATAAATATGATACAAAAATTTATGTACCACCATAAAAGCATTTCGCCATTAAAAATCAATGCGTCGCAAAATTGGTCGAAGCTCTTGGAAAAGTACTTGTTTCTGAATACTCACGATTAAAACAAAATGTTAAAAGGGGCGCAATTTTACATTAATTTAATTTTTTTCTGTCAAAATTGTACCACTAAAATATTGAAATGTACCACCAGTGGTACACGTACCACAGTGTGAGAACCGCTGCTCTAGTGGTCTCACAGTTGGAATATGCATCTATTGTATGGTCTCCACAATATCAGAAGCATTGTACGAGTCTTGAAAGAGTTCAGAACAAATTTCTGAGGATTGTACATATAGATTACATATTCAAATAACTATAGGTTATTTATTTTAGCGAGGCAGTGACGTCACACGTCAAAAATCTGCGGCGTTGCCAGATAAAAGTTTTTTTCGTTCACTTAAAGATAAAATTTGTAACTACTCCTAAGTGAGTAGGTAGTTTTTTTATTTATTGTATGTAAATATCATTACTTACGTCTCTTATATATGTAAGCAAAAAATAGTTTAACAGAGCTGTTACCATTTCTTGACGTTGCCTGGGTAATGGTTTAGCCATTTTAAATGTTTTTGAATTTTCACCTCACACTGAAGACTGACACAATGAATTAGTTATGAAAATAACTATTTGGTAATGAAAATTATATTACTATTTCTTGTAAATTTTAAATAAAACTGAATACACAAAAAATGAAACAGAAAAATCTTAAAATATAACCTACAAACGAATGTAGATTAATAAATCAAGTATTTTCGATATATCACAACGGCAACGTCGTGAAGTGTTGCCAACCTTTAACAGTTAATTTCCCCTGCACGTCAAGTTTAAATCGTATTTGCTCTTAGTGTTATTGTGTTTATTTCGTTGACAACAGAAATAACTAGAAATTGCGTCACTGCCTCGCTAAAATAAATAAGGTATACACAGATATTTTGAAAGCACTTAATACCGACCTGCTAAGTAAAACGCGGGAAAACTATGACTTGATATTTGTTTTTTTGATTCTGAATGGTTCTATAAGTTGTCCTGAGTTTCTTGAGAATACACGCGTTTACGTGCCAACTAGAAATATCCGATGCTTTGGATTGTTTTACATTCTCTTTTATTGCACAAATTATGCACTCTCCAGTTGAACGTACTCTAGACATATTTACTGTATCACTTTGTTCATTTAAAAATCGTGTAAAGAGAGCTTAATTGATGATTACTACAGAATAGATTAATAATCTTGTATATTATGTTTATTAAACTTGTATATATTTTACTGTATATTTACCTTTTTGTAACCTAAACTTTTATATTGCATATAAGGTACACTACAAATAATTCATACAAATTAAATACTAATTCCTCGACTAATTCTTAATAAACTTATTCCAGTCCTTCCTGTTCGCCGCTATCCTCTTAGCTTCTGTCCACGTTTTGCCTACCTTCTTTAAAATTTTTCCTATCGTATTATCCCACGTCTCCTTAGGCCTTCTTCGTTTCTTCTTCCCCTTAGTGTTAGCTTCCCAGATTCTTTGTACAGGTACATTGTTGCCCAACCTTTGTAAGTGTCCCCACCACCCTAGCTGCCTTTGCTCTATAAAATTTTCTAGATGTTCTATTTCAAGTTGCTCTCTTATTTTTTCATTTCTTACTTTGTCCATTCTGCTGCATCCATATACCCTTCTTAGATATCTCATTTCTGCCGCACCTAATTTGCTTTTTTCTCTTTTAGTTAACACCCACGACTCACATCCAAATGTAAGAATGGGTCTGTAAATGGCTTTGTATACTTTCATTTTAGTTTGCTTTGTTACTTCTTTTTTATTTATTAGACATTTTCTCATCGCGTGATATACTTTGTTTGCCTTTTCTATTCTTTTGTTCAGCTCTATCTCATGACTTCCAGTTTCTGTCAGAGTTGTTCCCAAATATTCAAAACTATTAACTTGTTCAATTTTTTCCTCTTCCAAGTACATATGCATAACTTTCTTATCTGTTGAGACAGCCATAATTTTTGTTTTGGTTTTGTTCACATTCATTCCATTTTTTGTTAGCACTTCATTCCAAATTTTAATATTATCTTCCAAATCCTTTTCGCTTCCAGCAATAATTACAACATCATCTGCAAATACACAGTCTGAGATGTCTATTCTTTCTAAATTTCTGTACCCAATATGCAATGACTTTGTTATTCGATTAGTTTCTTTTATTAGATCATCCATAAATGTAATGAAAAGTAGGGGACTTAAACTTCCACCTTGTCTTACTCCTTGTCTTGTGTTGAATATTTCGGACTTCATGTTTTTGCTAATTACACTATTTCTGGTTCGGTTGTATAAGCATCTCGTAACTCTACTCAACTTGTTATTTACACCTCTTTTTTCCAGACTTTCCCATATCTTGTTTCTTGGAACTTTGTCGAAGGCTTTTTCCATATCAATAAATCCTAAATAGACTGGTTTGGATCTTGCTATTTTTCTGCTTATGATTTCCTTAATAGTAAAGACATGATCTTGAGTACTTCTCGCTTTGCGGAATCCACTCTGTTCTTCGGATAACGTTGGTTCGATTTGTTTTCTCAGTCTTTTTTCGATTATTTGTTCAAATAACTTCAATATCATACTAGTTAGAGGTATACCTCTGTAGTTATTGCAATTTTTATTGTCTCCTTTCTTGAATATAGGTAAAATTAAACCAATTTCCCACTCTTTTGGTATTTGTTCGTCTTTCCAGACTTTATTGAAAATCTTTAGCAGAAATCTAGCCCCCTCTTCTCCCATATTTTTTACCATTTCGGCAGTAATTTTGTCATCCCCTGGTGCTTTTCCGTTTTTGAGATTTCTTATGGCCTCCATCAAGTCTTCAACTGTTATGATGTCATTTTCTGTGTCCTCAGATAGCTGTCTATTAGTTTGGTCATGTTCTTCCTCCTGCTCTGTACCTAATCCTTCATTAAGTAATTTCTGGAAATGCTCCCTCCATCGTTCCATGATTTCTGTTTCGCTCGTCAGTATTTCTCCCTGTTCATTTTTAATTATCAGGTTTTCCACTTTTTTATTATTTCTTAAATTTTTTAAAACTCTGTAGAATAGTTTTTGAGTACCTCTACTATCCAATTCTAATTTGTTGCCAAAATTTTCCCAGGTTTTCTGCATCGCCTGTAATACTAGGGTTTTCACTTTTTCCGTTTTTCCGTTTTTTTACTGAAATATGTCTGCCATTTATTCTTTTTTATTTTCACTTGGTATTTAATTTCCTCAGTCCACCATGCTGTTTGATTTTTGTTCTTATTGTGCTTGATGACCCCACAAACGCTTCTAGCTGATTCAATAATAGCTGCTTTAAATAATTCCCATACCTCTTCTGTGTTCATCTGTTCCATATTTTCCTGATAGTTCTATAATGATCTTTTTATCAGTTTTTTATAGTTTTTTGCTATTTCTTTGTTCTTAAGTTTGTAGGATCTTATTACTTCATGGTATGCTTTAGTTTTAGTTACAGTTTTATTTCTATTAAATTTTTCGGCTTTTATTTCAGCCACTAACAGGTAGTGATCACTACCAATTTCATAGCTTCTTTTAACAACAACATCTTTAATTTCTGCTCGGTTTACTCTTGGTACTACTATATCATCTATTATGGAATACTCACCTCTGCTTGGTTGTACCCTAGTGAACTTGTGTATATTTTTATGCTCATAAAAAGAATTCGTTACAATTAAGTCATGCACTATACAGAAATCCAATAGCCTTTTGCCATTATTGTTCCTGGTATTTTCTCCATATTTTCCTACTTGTACTTTGTACATATGATCTTTTTTCCCAACTCTACCGTTAAAATCTCCCATTATATAGACTTTACCTTTTGCTCCCTCTACTGCTTTACCTAGTTTTTCCCAAAATATATCTTTATTTTCGGCCTTCGCATCTTCTTCTGGTCCATACACTGCAATTACTATATATACATTGGAGTTATTCTTCAGTACAATACTCAGTAATCGTTCATTTATTGCTTCCCATTTATTTAAATAGTTCTTGATATTTCTGTGCAAAATGCATCCAATTCCGGCTTGTGCTCTTTCATTTTCTTTTACGCCACTATTTATCAGCTGGTGTCCATTTTCTAAATCAAAGGTTCCATTTCCTTTTTTCTTGGTTTCGGGTATAACTAAAATTTCTAATTTCGCTTTTTCGAATTCATTGCATAGTTCTATTTCTTTTCCTTTTATACTTCTAATATTCCAAGTACCCAATTTTCTAATATTTATTTCAGTATTTATATTTACATTTTTATTTTTATTTTTTACTGGAATTGTTCCAGTTTCCTGCGTTAATTGAAAACTACTATCTACTAATTTCGATTGTTTTCCATCCATGTTAGCAAAAATCGTATCCGAATAGATTAATAATCTTGTATATTATGTTTATTAAACTTGTATATATTTTACTGTATATTTACCTTTTTGTAATCTAAACTTTTATATTGCATATTTTTGGTATATTTTTGTAATGAAGGTGAACTCGTAAATAAATAAATAAATAAATATTCCGTTAGCTCACTCAGAAGTTGGGCCTATCGCTAGGATTACCCGTTATTTTATTTTATTCACCTTAAATTTGCACCAATACATTTCTACTTCTTGTCATCCTTCGTAAGAATATATTCTGAATATGCTAAACAGACGTCGGATTATTTACCGAGAAAACATGTTGTCTTAGAAACGGAAACATCGAACACATCTTACCGCAATAAAAATAAGGTGAAGTTCCACTCGAAAAGAAAATAATCCATCTAAAACATCAAAGCCTATATCGCCATCCAATTTATTTTAACAAGGGCGATTTCTTTTCCTTCGCACACTAACAAGTTGGTGGGTCTCATTGCTCCAGTCATCAGTATCCATAAGTGATGAGCTGTCGCTTCTAGAGAGCCGGCTCAAGAGTGGCCAATTCTGAAGGAACTTTTCCTCTCTCGAGCAGTTACTTTCAGCTACCGGAATTTTTATTACCTTCGACGGTATTAAATTATTGCTAACTTCGCTTGGCTGCAAGTCGACATTTTTCCTGTCTTTCACGCGGTGTGGCTGCCACTGACGGTTTTGAGGTTGTCTAAGAGATTTAGATGGGATTCTGAGCTTTTAGGATGTAACATGAATCAAACTGACAACTAAATAATTTCTAGTTAGAATTATGTTATAACCGCAGTAGCAGATTTTTTTTATTGTTCAAATAGTTATTAGGACGAAGAAAAATGAAATATTTTGGAAACCAAAATATTTTAAATTGAAACTGTAAAAATAATGTGAAATAAAATCACAAGCTCCTAAGAAATACAACATTAGTTTATAGTTTATAAGGAGTTTATAGTTATTAGGAGTTAAAGTTTCTTATTTTTTAGCAACATTTTTTGTCTCTTGATAAACTTAACAAAACAGAAAGAAAGATGACCAAATTATAAATCATCTTTTTCTCAATCTATAGGTCTATCAAATTTGAATTTATGTCAATTTATCAAGTTCTCACTGAATTAAAAATAGCCCAGTTGTCAGAGACTTTGACCTCTCACAAAATGTGATATCGATGAAACTTGGCACTTAGGTACTTGAAAAGGTATAGAAAAAAATCTTTGCTGCTCTAAAGTGTATGCTAAATTCACAATTTCGAAGAACTAATAGCACCACGTGAAAGAGAAAATTTTATTAAAAAGTATATTATAAGTTAGTTAATTAAAAAAAATTAAAAATAAGAAAGCGAATTCGAAAACTCTACGCGCGCCGAGCCGAAGAATACACATATTCAAGCAAGGCGTTCGGGAAAAAACTAAAGTATCTTTGCCTAAAATGTACCTACGCAAAGAAAAAAAGAAAATATTTTAAAGAGGAGTCTCTAAGCTTTCTCAGGAAGCCATTAGTTTTTATTTTCTTTTGTTTTCTCCTAGAAAATTTGACCGGAAGTTATAATTTTTAAAAATTTTCACCTGTTTTTATAAAACTGAAGATATATAGGGTATTTCATAAGGAATGGTCAATATTTTAATCATAGGTTCAGGACCTCCAAATATTAATATTTTTCTAAATAACTCTGGGTCAAATGTTATCTACTACTAAGATACAGGGTGTTGAAGATAAAATTTATTTGTCGTTTTTTTTTGCAACAATTTCTTCATTATTTAACATATTGTGTTATCAATTTTGAGATTAGATACCTACACCTACATTCGACTGGATGTTTTATTCCTGGCCTTTTTTGAATTTTTATGATACACCCTGTAAATTTGAACAAAAAAGGTATACTTGTTTTAATAGCATAAATTCAGCTCATTTCGAGATATTTGCATTTAAAATATTCTAGCCACAGTATCTATTTAATTTACTTTAACATATTTCGATATAGTAGGCTTTGAAACAAAAATGAAAATATACTGCTGCCAAATAATTAATTGTTAGATGGCAACAGCAAGTCCAGAAAAATTTATTTGTGCAAAAACACAACTCATATCTCTCATTTCTGAATTAGCGAAATGGTTGTGGCATTTTCAAAAGGCCAGGAATAAAAAAATTTATACTTTTCTTCATCCAGTAGAGTATAGATGGCGCCCTCTTTATCTAATCCCAAAATTGAGAACACGCTTAGGATTTACTAACTTAAAAATATAACCATACTAAATTTGAAGTCAACATGTTAAATAATGAAGACATTATTGCAATGTTAGTAGACGATAACATTTGACCCAGAGTTATTTAGTAAAATATTAATATTTGGAGGTCCTGAACCTATGATTAAAATATTGACCATTCCTTATGAAACACCCTGTATATTACTAGAGGCATAACAAAAACAAATCCTTGTACATTTGTCATCATTATACTTTTACTTTTGATCTAAAAATAATTAAAACGATAAACATTGTGCCTGTTTAATAAAAAATTTTTACAGCATTAATTCGAGGCCATTTTTATTTTCAAAATAGTGTTTATTACACATTACATAGTTTATTTTTAACTTTATGTAGAAAAAAATTAATTTATGATTTATACGTACTTAAAATGAAGACACCTCCATATTTTCTTTATTTGAAGGAATACAGATTTGAATTTTTGCACAGTCATAACAGGGTGTTGGGTCACATTTTTTAAGATAAACAGCTAAAATCTAAACTTTAAACACAGCCTACTACGAATTGACAAATAAGGCCGAGTCTCTATTTAGCGTTAGAGTAGAGAGAGAAAAAATTTATTAGATTAAGTTGTTCAGATTTTTATTTTGATAATTAGTGTGCCTTGGAAAGTAACAGAAGTGTTAAATGTCAGTCAGTTATGAGTTTATTGCATTAAGTTTAAGTTAGTAAGTTTAAATGTCGGTCAGTTTTGAGTTTAGGAAGAAACAGCCCGTTTAAGCTGTAGCCTCAGATGTCTCCCGATATGACATCCCTCGATTTTTATTTTTGGGGAATGGTAAAAATAAAGTGTATAAAACAAGGCCAAGAAATCGAGAAGAACTTTGTGCCAGAATAAGACAAGCATGTCAAGAAATCAGCACTTAGACGAGTAGTTAGACAGAATAGGAAAAAAATTGAAAAATGTATTCGAATAGTTGAGAGAGTTCACATTATTGTTGTTGTATACTTTTCCCTAAATTTAATCAGTAATCATAAGAATAAAATAATCATTCCTTTTGCGTTATTTATTTTACAAAAATATTATTAAATTATCAATGTGTCAAATTATTACTTTCCATGACACACTAATTATCGAATTAAAAAAAAATTTTTCTATCGACCAAACAAAAGAAAAAATTAAAAATTCGAATTTTGTCATGACAATCTGTATTTGGGATTAAAATAATATTCTAAACAACTTTTTCCTATACATTTTGTCGGTATCTCTAACGCGAAGCAAAATATCGAGAATCGGCGTTTTTGTGAATTCGTAATATTAAGTTCAGATTCTAGCCGATTATCTTAAAAAATGTAACCCATCACCCTGTATGACTTCAAATAATGAAAATATGGAGGTGTCTTCATCTTAAGGGAGACACACTCCATACATTGGGGGGCTGCCCCCCCCCCCCCTTAACTTCTATAAGTTTATAAGAAAATATAATTATTTTATGTTTTTGAGCCAGCGATTAAGTTATATTCAGATGATTTACAAATAATATACACGGTTATTCTACGCAGTGAATGGGATATTTTGACAGTGAAATGCCAAAAAGTAGATTCCTGTCTTCCTCAAAGTGCAGTCGATACTTTAAATGTAGCAGATCCTTGTTTGTTTCCGAACATTTTTACGCTATTCTAAATTTTTGCCGTTTTACTCGTTACCACTGCCTCTGTAGAACGAACTGAACGAAGTTTCTCAATGATGAAAGGACTGAAATCATATTTTCGGAAAAACACGTCTACCAATTGATTAACAGGTCTAGCTTTGATGTCAGACAAACTCGCAGAATTGCCTTTGAATAATGCTCATTCAAAGTTAAATCTTATATTAATAATTAGTTGTCTTTTAATCTTATCCTAATAATTAACAAATTGTTGTTAAATAAAATAATGTATTTAAATAGCCTACATTGTATACAGGGTGACCCAGAGTTAAATCTTAAACGTTCAGGAAAAAATACGATTTTTATTTCCGAGTTTTTAATTTTTTTCTCAAAAACTAAGCGAGATACTAATAAAATTGTAGAAGCAAAAAATTTGTGTGTTCAACTGTTTAATCCAAGAAAAGTAACGAACATACAAAAAACAGTGGCGTACAATGATTTGTCCCAATATCAATTAAATTACCTTGTGGAACGTCACTGGAATTAATAATTTAATTCTAATAATATTTAAATTATTGCCGCAAATAAGCGTGCCAAGTTTTATCAAAATCAACCAAATTCTTTTTTGAGCAATTCATAAAAAACTCTTTTGTTCTAAAATCAAAACAAGTTAGGACCCAGGATTATGGGAATAAAAAATCTTATTTTTTCCTGAAAGACCGATCCTGAACGTTTGACGGTTTAACCCCGGGTCACCCTGTATATTTACCCCATCCGTGCTGAAAAAAGTATTTATAGTAAGTATTATTCATTTTGGAAGCTCATAGTGGTTTGTATTTTAATTTCTCTCTCTCTCTCTCTTCACTGGATTAAAACCACTTAGTTGTTAAAAACATTTTTTAATTGACGTTTCGGCTTTCTATATCGAAAGCCGTGTTACAAACAAAAAACGGAAATAAAAGAAATTACAAAAAAAAATATGTATGAAAAACAACTTAAAACAAAAAGGGCACTTTTTTCTAGCTGAAAAATGGGTGGGTAATGTGGAATACTAGAATATTAGACTTGATCTTAAGATAATTTGTTTTTTTTAAATAAAGCAAAAAGTTATTGGAAAATAACATACATTTATTTTATTCTATTACAAAATACGAAAAACAAAACAAGAAATGAAAATAAAAAGTAGTAAGAACAAGAATAATGGGTATTTTTCGACACATGCACATTCTTCGTATGCCAAGCAATTGCACATGGCACACATAACCCATATTTTGCAAGGAAATACTTTTGTTAGATTCTGAGCTCGATGAAGATGAAATTCTTTTTTGACGTTTAGCAGGAATTTTTTTTCAGCTCCTTTTGTTTTTTTAGTTTATTTTGCATTCCACTGCATCCTGGTTCTGCATCAAAAAATTTTTTCTTCAACATTTCCCGTTTTTGTATGTCTGAATTTATAGACGTCCCTAAATCTTCTTTATTCGGTGTAAAAGTTATTATTTTGGCCCGTCCAGGTATTTTTTTTTTTCAGTCCATTTGTGCTCTCTTACATTTCTCAGAGACATTTTCTAAAATAGGAGAAATATTTTCAAAAGAAGCCTCTAATGTGGAATATTCCACATTCAGACCCTATTTAGTATTCCCCAATACCGACCTTTTAAATATTTATAAAAAATGTTTGTATAACATTAAAAATAAAATATTAATGAAATATTTAACACATTTCACAATCATCCACCACCTACCCTTTATGCTTATATGCCAATCTTGCAAAAATTTCTTTAACTGGATTCAAAATAGATGTTTATATAAACATGTGTAAAAATATAGCGACCGTAATAATTTGTGTTCGAACCAATACTGGCAAGCAACAGCCACAAAATGTGTTGGTGAAGGTGAAACATAATAGAAAGACCTTCTGATTAGGCTATTGGAAGATAGCTGGCATAATTAGTTTTGCCGCAAAGGAGTTATTCCACATTTTGGGCAGTATTCTACATTATTCCACTTTACTCTAACAACTAATGGCTTCCTGAGAAACCATAGAGTCTCTTCTTTAAAATGCTTTTCTTTTTTCTTTGCGTACATTTTAGTTTTTGTAGTCAACGGCTCGGCGCGCGTAGAGTTTTCGAATTCGCTTTTATATAGTAATACATTTTTTTTTAAATAACTTATAATATAATTTTTAATAAAATTTTCCGCTTTCAAGTGATACGAAGAAGAGCGTAGGCAGTGCTTGGAGGCAAACGGTATGCGAATAATCACAAGGTCAATCATTTGAAGTAAATCTTGAATTGGCTTGTTTCTCTCATGGGCAGTTATACGTTGCGTGCTCGAGAGTCGGCAAACCATTTGTGTTATTTGTTTTCTCTCCGAAAGGAAACACAAAAAATATTCTATTAATAATAATGATGCAATAAATTATGGTCAAAATTATTTCGGGCAGTTAGTTTTTAATAAAAGTTAAAATCTATGCATTTATAAATGTCTCCCAAGTTGTAACATACATACAGTTCAAGCTCGTCGTGAGACACCTTGTATATTATAATGACTCAAGGCTTTTTGCAGTGTAGTTTTTCTTTCATAAAACTTCATTCCTTAACGCTCTTGATCCAACTGTAAATTTGCATTTTCTCAGTAAAAGAATTTTTATTGTTATTACAGCACCCTAGGGCTGTATCGTAATCTAACTAAGCTTCGTTTAATCGATCTTATTGATAAAAATCAATGATATCGATAAAACATCAAAGTCGATTTTATAGTTATACCATCAACGGCATAATAACAGTTCTGGTTGTACAGAAGCCGTGTCAAGATCCCGCGGTACGCACTGACCGTTGTTAAGTTATGCAAAATTATTATAATAAATGTATCGGAGATGAATCTCCGGGCAGTTTTTACTCGTGTTTCCTTCCGGTCTCTAATTATCTACGCTATAAATTATCTTATTATCTGTCGGTAATAATACAGTGTACACACTGCCAACATAACCAATATAAATTTAATGATGAACCATTTGGAGGGCACGTTTGTTATGGCGGGCCTACCATATTTAATTTATTAATGTTTAGACATTTGTGGACAAATAGGTTAGTGTACCAGTTCATTATAAACCATATTTAAACAAAGAATACATTTTTCACTGTATTTTTATTCTTTTATACAATGTATTATGTGAATATCGATATTGATCACAATGGTAATAATAATATCATAGTTATAACAAAAAAATAGATAAACGTATACATAGAGATTAGTATAGTTTCATTAGTTAGAAGAACATATGATTTGAATAAACAATAAAACCAATATGTATTCTTCTACTGAATCCAAAATAGGATGAGCGTGGACATAAAATTTCGGTACACTGGAACTCCACACAAAAATAATACCATTTTGGGTGGCACTTAAGCCACCGTTAAGCTTTTAAAGTAAACTTAACTAAGCAATCTTGAATTTTAAGGCCTGCTGATTTCCACCATACGAAAATTAAGTTTGCTTAACAAAGGAAACTTAAATTATATGAAATATAGACGACATTGTAGATAATCATATTATTTTCGTTCTGCGCATGTGGCATTCAATGATTTTATTGTTGTTTAAATTTGGAGGCGTTTTCGTTTGCTTGTGTCCTTTTATTTATTGTGTTGTGTTGTGTATAATCCTAGACATTTTTAAGAGTGTATTTATACAGGGTGTCCCACGACGTATCGTACACAGTCCAACCATAAGTACTATGGACCTAGGCCATTTCATATCTGGTATGAACAAATGCCTTGTTGCGTTTTTGACGGATATACAGGGCGATATTTGAAAACATGTGAATTATTCTACGTTAAGTAGATATATCTAAAAGTAAAAATCTCAGACCAATCAAATTTGGAACACTGAGTGTGCTCACTGAGCTCAATAAAATAGGTTTTAAAAAAATTTTAATTTCAGGTCCGGACTTAGTTTTTTTTAGATTTTTATTGGTTTTTTGAAAACAACACCCTGTAAGCCAGATCAGACAATTTTTATTTTTCTCACTTTAAAGCTTAAGGATGATACTAAGCAACAGTTAAAAAAAATTGAACGCGCAACTTTTTGTTTTCTGCAGAAAAAAATAAATCTTTGAAAAATAGTATAATTTTAATGGATTCACATTCTTCTTATGACTGATGCGGCACTAAATTGATAGCACATCATCATTTTTCAACAAAAATCATAAGGACATTTTACTCGACATAAAGTATTATTCAATCAACCGTTGAAATTCCAGGTCCGTATTTATTTTTTGCAGTCTCTGTACCAGTTGGGGGTGATATGGATGTAGGAGATCTTTCTTTAACATCCTGTGGACTTAGAAATATTCAAAATACTGGATATTAGCCGGGTAGTTAGCTTCTCATTTTGATTTACCATTTCCAAAATACCCTCTTTTTGGTCTTCTGTCAGTCGCTCCCCACGTTCTTTCAAAAACTGTCAAAATGGACATCAAATCGAATTCAAAGCCTACTTGCATTTGCACAATAATCAAAAGTAATAATTTTTTCTTTGACGTTACAGAAAGAAAATGTGTACAGGGTGTTGTTTTTACAGGATCAATAAAAACTTTAAAAAAATAAATACGGCCCTGGAATTTCAACGGTTGATTGAATAATACTTTATGTCGAGTAAAATGAACTGTCCTTATGATTTTTGTTGAAAAATGATGATGTGCTATCAATGTAGTGCCGCATCAGTCATAAGAAGAATGTGAATCCATTAAAATTATACTATTTTTCAAAGTTTTATTTTTTTCTGCAGAAAACAAAAAGTTGCGCGTTCAAATTTTTTTAACTGTTGCTTAGTATCATCCTTAAGCTTTAAAGTGAGAAAAATAAAAATTGTCTGATCTGGCTTACAGGGTGTGGTTTTCAAAAAACCAATAAAAATCTAAAAAAAACTAAGTCCGGACCTGAAATAAAAATTTTTTTAAAACCTATTTCATTGAGCTCAGGGAGCACACTCAGTGTTCCAAATTTGATTGGTCTGAGATTTTTATTTTTATTTATTATCAAACTTTTTCCCTTATGACTTAACTTTCATTTCAGTTTCTTGAAATTTTGATTTGAAAAAAGATGATTCCTGATCAAATGGATAGCGAAAACATCATGTCTAAAAAGACGATCTTCTAAATACTCACCGGGCGAGAAAATGATACTATTAAAAATATCGAAATATAAGGATAATATTAAAAAAAAAACAGATTGTATTAGTGCTGATAAAAAAAATCAGTATTGGATCAAAATATGCAACGAATTCAATGCTTTATCTCCGACCAACACACATAGGGATGTTCAGTCGATAAAAAAATTTTTCAATTACCTAATTACAATGTAGAAAAATAATTATTAATTAAATTTGTTCTCGATTTAATAATATTATTATTATCTGCATGATTTACATCTGAAATTTGCCTATTTTCAATGACATACTGCAGTTCCTCCACATTTATTCCTTGGAATTGAATGATATAACCTCTAATTTTGTGACATATCAATATACGCATGCCTCAATGAAAACTTAACATCATCTTAACATGTTAAGCCAACGAAACTGAAGGCTTAAATTTTAGTTTGCTTTAGACGATATAAGTATTCCTTAAGAGCAAAATGTTAATAACCTTTTATGCCTTTAGTTTTAGTCTGATTTTTGTGAAATTTTCAGGAAATACTAATAATTACAAAACTTAGGGTGGAGATTCCTTGATTTTTTTGTAAACCTTCGAAAAGTATTTATTTTGTTAATTTAATAAATATCAAGTAGTTTTTAAATAATATGGTTTCCCATTTCTTTCTTAAATATCTTTGTAAAGTGCTGCCACGTGGTTACATACATTTAAAGCTGTCGAGAAATATTCCATCGTCAAGTGTTCCCAGTGGCGCGCATATAAATACAATTTTATATTAGAAAATCCTCATAAAATAGAAGTCAAATTTCTGAAAGAACTATCAAGTAAGTTATTGACTTATTTATAAACATAAATAACTGTAATTATAATCTGTCACAACAAATTGGCAACTGATTGAAGCATTTATTTGGACTCACATTATTTTTACCAGCAGATAATGTAAATCGAGTATTGAGATTCAACGATTACTTGGTAGAAACCTACAAAGATAATAACTCTCTGTTTCCCCCAAACATGTGGGCAGCTAACACCACTGCGGCTCATGTCATAACTTATCTTAAGCTCGTGTATTAATAGCTATCATTACATAAAAGTTGCATTCGCTATTTTTTCTACGAAAAAATATAAATAAGTACTTTAAGTGAAAACTCTATTAATTTATTTGATACAACAAGAATAATTTTGACATTAGGTTTCACAGAACTGTCAATAATATTTAGATAATATCTATCAATAACCTACTTGATTACAACGTAGAAACTATTGGTGCAAAGTAAGTTTTATCAAAGAGTACAACATCTAACAAGAGGCGAAAGAAATCTGTTTTCCCGATAACAAATTTGTATGCGCATGCGCGATTAAACTATTTTAACTGTCAATGTCAATCATCTTTTGCGTTATTCCGATTGTCGCGGTTTTACCGTTTTGCGGGTAATTACTTGCATTTGCCGAAAATTCAATAGGTATAGACCAAAATAATAAACTCTTCATTTTCTCAGAAATTATAAGGAATACTAAACTAAAATTATGTATATCGTGAATGCAATCGAGTTCAAGTTTCTCCAGAAATGTCATATTGTCAACACTGTATTTTCATTCAAAAAAAGGTAAACCAAATAGTCGACAGTAATATCCCAAGACCTTGACAAATAGCCGACTATTTTTATTGCATCTAAATTTCGAGTTTATTTTAGGATCAATTCGTCGAGACTTAATTTTGGCATTAATAATCTGAATAACTCCCGAGAGCTTTAGCTCGAGAGAGTTATTCTTTGATTATTAATGCCAAAATTGTCGAGTCAAATTGTAAAATATACGAGAAATTTAGTAGCAATAAAAATAGTAGCTAATTTGTCAAGGTCGCGTTATATTTAATAAGATTATTTCCCGAGTCACAAAAAATTCTGTACGTACGTATAAATTATACTAGTTTTGCTTTTTACTGTGTTGGCAGGTACGTTTAATTTAATTATATTATCAATTTCTTAAAGATTTTTACTCCCGAATCTACTCATTGTTAATACTTTTTAACAAAATGTGTCAAATTTAATTCTGTAATAAACTTTAATGGCAAACTGTCAAAATTCAGTTGACGCGCGCCTACTATGTTTGTCGTAAAATGCACGGTATTGCATAGAAAGGAATGAATGAATATACTTATAGTTTCAGAAAAAGTGCGAAATCAGTTGGATTTGTGTATTTGCTACTAAAGATCGATAATTTATTAACTATAAGCAATTTTATAATACCATTAGTATAGGTTTTATTTGAAAAATTTGAAATTTCCGGGCGGCTTCGTTATTGTTGGATACCGTCCTTCAGGTGAATATTGAGGACGATGATCAAATATTTACCACCAAGGTGAATAGTCGCTTTATTTTGTTTTGATTGGCTGCGTCAAATCAGTTTCCAAGCACGTGATTGGTTAAAAATTGATATTTGACAGGCAAGGGAAATAATCGAGGGAATTTAACACAAAAATAGCCCAGATCCGGAACTTTGGTGCAGTTACGCTGCGGATACACACAACGATTTTGGACGTACATTTTGAGTAGACTAATATGTTTTTTATACTGATACGATGTGTCATGCATTCTTGGTTCTTGTTTTCTTTTAATTTGTATTGACTATGTACGTTATATGCAATAAATTTCTTTTTTTCTTTCATGTACTTGCTTGAAAAACTGAAATAAAGCATTTTTTTTTATTTAAAGGATAAATTATTTTTGTTAACCTATATCTTAAGCACCAATTATAGCCATTTCTACCAAATTTATAGCATTTCTGAGGTGGTTTCAGAACAAAAATGTCCATTGCAGTATCAATTTACTTGGTGGTATAATTTTAAAGACTTGCCCTTCTACAGAGCAAAACGCTTTCACCCCCTTCCCACCCTTCCTGATTATCGGATCGAGTTCTTGTAGGGCTCAAATCAAATAGAAAAAACTCCTCATCCAATGGCGAATAAAAGATTTCCCACAATTCACTCTTTCATTGTGAAAATTGAAAAATAAAATTTACAAAATCCGAAATTCGGTCGCCATTTGTCTGTTTTCGCGAAAATCATCATCTCCTTAATACATCCTGTAGCAGTGTCCTCAAGAAAGAGTTTGCCATTTTGCTGTTCCGGATTGTTCAAAAATTAAAAAAGTTACCTCGAGCCAAAGATTAATCAGTGTTTGCTCTCCCCCAAATTAAACTAGCGACTTGAAATTTGGACAAAATGCTTGAGTCATGACTATCTATCGGAGGAAAAGAAAATCAAGTCCTCGAAGTCACTTTCTTCCCTTCGAAAAACGCGAACACGGCTCTAGGTGTGTTCTTGCCGTCGCGAAAATCCCTATACTTTCAAATCGCAATATTTCGAGAACCGCTAGACCGATTTGGACAGGTTGAAATTGAGTTTATGTGTTGTCGCGAGCCCTTTATTTTATATCTAGAAGTCGTTTAGATCCGAATAAAACCCAGCGAGTTACATGCAAAAAGCCGATTTCCCATTTAGCTTTCATATAGTGATCAAGTTTCCAGTCTATGAAATCGCAAAAAAAAATCGAAAAGAGTGACTTCGTTTTACATGTTACTTTTCTCAGTGTATATTAAATAGTTTATGATTCAATGATGTGACGTATTTCCTCTCAATATTATGTCTATCCAACATCAAAGGAACCGATCAAGCTTTCGCCTCTTGTTAGATGGTGTACTCTTTGGTTTTATAATAGAAAGCAGTGGTTTCTATTGGTCAAAATCAGTTTTATAATGAAAAGTTTGCTATAATAAGGTTTCTACAGAGTCATGTAGTTATTCTGATCCACTTATAATAACAGAAAAGAAACATGCTCGCTCTTGAGATTGAAAGAAAATTCTGAAACACTTATGTATTTTACACGTATTTCATTCTTTGTCTAGAGACAGAATGTTTAATCCGTAATTGTTTAAAAAAATAAGGTTTGCCATGAATGTCAAATTAACTGTCAGTATTAGTTGACGTGGTCTTAATATTGGTTTGTAAAAACTTTTAATTTATTAAAAAGGAGTAGAAAATCAAACGCAGAAATCCAAGCTTGAATATAGAAATACTACACAATATTGAGAGATTGAGGTTTCATTTTACTATATTCAATTCCTACTTTCTGTGGCCGTGGAGAAAGTACAGTCTGTTACTCTGTTGGAATGAAAATCCTCCACTCGCATCGAATTCTTATTCCAACCTTGTTACAGAATATACTATTAATATAAAACGGACAGCACACATTGAATAAGTAATTTAAAGTACAGGAGTAGAAAAATTAATTTCTCTCTCTCTTTCCACTGGATTAAAACCACTTAGTTGTTAAAAAAGTTTTTTATTGACGTTTCGGCTTTCTATATCGAAAGCCGTTATCAAAATGACATAAAATAAATAAATTTACTAGAAACAGAACACTTGATAATCTTGCAAAAATATGACATCAACATAGTATACATATTATAAGATTTTGAGATTGAAGATGTCAAAATATGTTTCGATCATATTTTTGTGACGTTTCTGGGAACGAATTTTTAAAGGATAGCGCATTTGCATATTATAAGAGAATTTATACTTCGTCATAAATGAAGTTTTCTTATTAATATTATCATAAGAAAAAAACCAGATAAAAATTAGTTTTTTTTGTGTTCAAAAATGTATTTATTTCAAAACAAAATGAATTAACAGATCAACTAAAGTATTTTTCTTCCTGGCTACTACATAAAATGTTTATAATTTTGTAAAAAAAATTAAAAACCAATTCTAAAGTGTTTAAGTTTGCGGTTTTATAATCCTGTTCATAGTTTTAGGTTATTACAACATTAATAAATATAAAATAAATAATAACTTCAGAACAAAAAAAGAATAAAAGTGCCAGAAGACATAATCACTCTTAACAGAGTTTTGATGTACATATACCATAGTTTATCTATACTTTGTACGATTCTTTTTACGGAAATTGGACTATAAATCATGGTCAGTGTATCATTTTTCTTTTTATAGAGCACTTTGTTGGCAAAAAAGGAAAAGTCATAACGATACAACATAGTAAATGACACAAAGAAACTTTTATAATGTGTACGCTACCTATCTAGAAAAGATCCAGGGACGCGGTTATGAACCTCTGTGCGGTATAATAAACTCATAAAATCGCCAGAAATAAGGATATATTGACTGAACACCGAGCCAGGATGCCAAAAAGTTGCAACAAAAATATTTCATTTATATATCTTTTATGGTGCAGACGGATATGAGCGCTCAAAGATGATAATTTATAGATTCTTTCGTTCTGGGATCGCGGTGGTCAAGTAATTGAAATATTTTTGTTGAAATATGGCCACATAAACGTATACTGTTGTCATGTTAAACTGAATTGATGTAGTTTAGTTAGGAAATCCAGCAGAAATGGCTGTTATACATCCTCTTTGTCATATTCAGAAAATGGAAATACACGAAGCTTTCAAACCGACTCAAATCGGAAATATATGAGGAATACTAAAATATGACGCACTTAGTTGAGGGTAAACGATGATTTTTGAAATAGCTTAGAGCTAATCTGTCTAAATTGGTCGTTTACCCAAGAAGAACTGCGTGTAACATTTTTATAAAGGGAGAAGTACTTAAATGCCAAACATGTTTTGATTCTACCGACTACGCCATAAATCATAGGTAGAGGAGGAATCAAAACTTAAAAAAAGTATCTTTCAGGTGTTTAATTGTATATATTGTTATGGTTTGATATATTTTGTTTAATTTTCAATTTTATTTATAATTACATTTATGGTTCGTATTTAGTTTGCTAAGGCATTGTTACACAACCTCAAATTATTACTTACCAAAAACTCTGAAAACCTTAGATTTAACTTATATTCTTTCTTTTTACCAGGATTTGTAATTTTGTTTAGGGCGCCATCTCTTGAATTAATAGCAGAGCAAGAGAAACTCTAACCTCAGATAAGGATCAACTAATTTTACGAATGTCAATTCAATGACAATTGATAAATAACAATGGAACACCCTTTATTAACTAAATAAATAACTGAAATTTATAATCAATCAACAATAAAAAAATAAATTTTAACTATGAACGATAAGTATACCTTTATCTCTTAATATTCTGTTAAGAGTCAATTTTTCTTGGTCTACTATGAAATTTTAGTTGTCTTCTTTTTTATTTTTATTGACATAAAACAAAACTTAACCTAAAATTATTCAATAAATTCATTACATTTAATTTGTCTAGATAAAATGTTTAATGGGCTTTTTTTACTTTTACTTATAAGTTTTTATAGTATTTAATATTCAAATAACTAGTTATGGTTGGTACCTTTTTAATTGACGCACTAATTTACAACTGTAAATTTAGGAGGACACATCAATCATTATGGGTTCTACGGGATTCAGGAACTATTCAGGAAACTGGCAGGATAGGACCATTGGATAACAATTATCAGGAAATTTTATTTAATTTTCATCCTCATCTTCAAATATGGTAAATAGAACTTCTAACTGCTGGTAAATGTTTTCAATTATTCTACATAACCTTTACTTTTTAGTTCTTTTTCGATTGTTTTTTTAATTTGACACCACGACGTGTATTGTATAATATTTTTATCAAAAGACCTCGAAACTTCGGTGATTTTACTTTTATTATACTATCAAGTCATAGCACATCCTGTTAAAAATCACTAAAATTTCTGGAAATTTCACATAATTTCTTAAATTTAAAGAATTTTTTTATATAAATTTAATTATTACATTGGATACAATAATAAAAAAGAACACTTTTGATATAATTAATATTTAACTTCGATCAATTAATGAAACAACTTCTTGGTATAATTTATGGCTCAGTCTTATCTATTGATAGCTTACTTTAATTTTGTTAACTCATTTCCATTACAAACTTGAGCTAAATGTGTTAAAATTGCATGAAAAGTACTTATGGAACTTCCCATGTTAAATTTGACATACTTAATTTATAGAGATTCTTGTCTTTAAAATGTTTTAACTCTATGTATAATGTTATACTTTATTCTTAATTTGACCTAGCTTCAGTTTTCAGAGCCTGGTAATGTGTAAACTTAACCAATTTGAAAATCTTTTTGTATAATTTTTATATTTGATCATGTAAATTTTTCTTTGCAAACTATTGACGTATGCTCCTAATTTACTAAATTTGATACCATTACCATTTTACCATTGCACAGAGGAGTTTCTACAACCACTTTCATTTTTTGAATCACCAAGTAATTCAGATAATGTTTTAGCTTTTCTGAAAATGGTTTAGTACAAAAATAAACCGAAAAATAAATTAAATTTAGATACATATCGAAATGCTAATACCACTGTTGCGCCCTTGGTTTGCCACGAGTTATTCTCGGTTAAAAATATTCCTTCGTGGGATTATGTAATCCGCTTTGGATGCCGGCTAACCACAGTGAAGTGGGGTGTGGATTGATATATGTTGTTAATTAAAAAGAAAAATGGGCGCCAGGAGATTGTTTTACCCTCATCCAAAATATAGTCAATTTAGTAACTCAACCTCCAGAATGGATCTAAATTGAGCCCACTAAAAAAAAATAAACTACGTCGCAACAAAAATTTGCTTACCTTAGTTCGGGTCAAGACTATTTGCGACTATTAGTAAATGAAAGAAAAGTAACTAATTACTAAATAACTATTTAATGTTTCCACTTACACAGGTCAAAAAAGAAAAAGGAACCCAAGGGGTCCCACTAAAATTGTAAGAAAATTGCGCTAGTTTAAAAAAAAATGATTAAATTAATTCAATGATTACGAACAATGGGGGTGTTACACCGTCCGCGAGAGCTCTCAAGGTCGTTGGAATTGGGCGTAAAAAAAATACCACTCGCCCCTATAAATCGCTTACAATATTCCAAAAAAAATTAGAGAAAATATATGAAAATATTAATTTAGAGACCTTTAAAAATCACTAATTAACAAATAATGTACATGAACAAATATAAAAAAAAATATGAAAAACTTGCGGTTGTTCCAAAACTAAATTGCGGCAATTTGCAGCTACTAACTCGTCAGGTCAGGTCAGCTCAATACGAAAATCTGGTTAACACTCTGCCCAACACGAGAATGTGGTCAACACTCCGCCCAACACGAGAATGTGGTCAACACTCCGCCCAACACGAGAATCCTAAAATAATATACATTAAACCCCTAATCGAATACCCCTCGGTCCAGAAAGAAATTTACAAACTCTTAACAGTTTAAACAATAAAAACATTTAAATATCTCAACATACCCTTTTATACAGTGAAGGGGAATTCTCGGCGAATCAGGAACTTTCTTGACAGATGCTTCCGTATAAGGTGAATCCTCGGAGAATCAAATCGTCTCCCGTGGAAGGTACTATCCCTATAATATTAATAGGCATTACACACTTGCCAAATAACATAAAACTCGTCATGAAAAACGCCTTACCTGACAAAAATGGCGTCGTTACGAACGTGGCTTGGTTTGGTACAAAATATCAATTTCTCTTCAAGAGATTCAGACCAGGGTAAACACACCAAATCAAATAGGCACCCTGCAAGTCTAACAATACGGGAATCGCTCGTCTATCCAAATCAATGGTACGAAATAATCTTCATAAACACCGGGCGATTCCTCAAAATTTTGTCTAAACCACGTTACACTATGTCACCCAACAAGCAAAGAAAAAGAACCCGTCCGAAATTTCCTTCGAAATCATTCTAGAACGAATCCCACCACGCAAGTCCAGAAAGAGATTCACCTATTAACCCCACGGGTCACTAAAAACGACTTGACCAATCATATAACATAACTGGTGAAACTCTGCGACTTGACCAATCATATAACAGTTGACTGGCTAACACAGCCGTACAGTACCTCAAATTTAACAGAAGAAATGACCGGAACGACAGATCGAAACATGACATCGATAAAATAGACGTAAACAACAATCTATTTTGATAGATATACTTTATACGAAACTAAATAGCTCGTTCAAATGGATATAAAGTAAGTCAAAAACTTGAGGCTATCTTATGTGATATATGGTTCCTAAATAATATAATTCGATCCCTACAGTGGCTCACATCTACCCAAGAAAAACAAGGTATGGGAACTAATTAATTGTAGTAAGGTCTTAATACCGAATTTAAACGTTACAGGTTATCAATTTAAACGAAAACGATAATGATACTAGAATTAGAATATGCAGTATAATGTTTGATTAAAAAATATTTATTATTTCTTTAGTTTTATTCTGTAAAAGTTACCGTCGGAGTTTTAAACTCTGTAGTATAATAAACTGAAAAAAAATTATGTATATTTAACTATATGTGCTTATTTTATTGGGTGGTTTATATCCGAGGAAGTGACTTTTGGAACACCAATCACATTAATAAACACATTAACTTTAACTACTTAAATAATTTGATTTTTTTAAATTTTCCAATAATGCAATACAACTCGAATTTCTGGTTATATTACTTTACTTACTCGGAATTTGCTAAAATAAACGGAATTTCTATTCAGACCTATATCGAAAATAGGAGTAGCGATCTGTTATTTTATAATGAGGAATTTACAACCTTAAGTTTGCGGTACTTAAAAAGTCAACCAAATATCTTGAAACGAACTATACCTACTTGGAACAGAGTTTTATTATTGACAAATCTTCATGCAAAATAATTAATACACTATAATGTATTTGAAAAAACCTCGAATACATAAAATGTAACTAAGCAAACCCTTATCCCGGGATTAACCAATAATTCTATACCTCAGTGAAGTGGAACAGGAAATTATTTTAATATAAAAAATAGTAAACTGTCAATATTAATATTAATATGGGTTTTCTCCCAGTTGACGTTTTCGGTGGTACTGTAATACTTCCACCATTTCGGTGCTTCAAAAGTTTATAAATGGTTGCTTCTCCAACTCCGGTCATATTTGAACACTTGAACACTTAGAAACTATACTTCGAACAGTACAATTGAAATGTTCATGTACAAGAGCGTCATGTATATTTAACAAGTTTTCATATGAACGGTTAAATTGCACTTTAATTTCACATGTCAGTATAATTAGACCTTTGTCCCATTTTTATTGCACAAATTCACTTGATCAATACCGCTTTTTATCGCATATTATTACAGAACTAACAATTCTGCGTATTACAATCACACGACTATACAAACAGAACTGTAGGGCCCAATTGATTACTTGTCAATTTTAAACGGATTTATGGCTGAATGCACTTGTATGTCGTAAACAAGGCGAAGAAGAAGAAGAACTGATTTATGCGATGGAGAATTCCGTTTTTTGTATTAGTTTTAATGTCTATAATATGTACATTTGCAATATATATACATTTATAGATTGATATGGAAAGTCTTTCTTCATTTAGCTAATTTAAAGTGTTTAGGTAGTGTTGAAGTGAGTTAGGTATGTGTGTTAAATCGATTTGAATTAAACGAATAAAAACAGGTTAGTTTACAAATACATTTTGAAATTTGGGTATTAACGTAGATTTGCAATACATTTTAGTATAATAATAATTGAAACTTCTGGAGACGACTTTGAGTTTTATTTTTGGTTGTATAACTAAAACTTTACTTGGAGCAAGGACTATTTCCTCCAGATAATAATAATTGAGCATACTAAATAAAAGTTGTTTAATATTTATATTTGACATTTCAAAAAAGGTAAACAAAGTTTAATCAAAAAACAAATATGTAGAAGGGGTTTTACCAGTATAAAACTCAATGATTGGTTAGGATCGTGAGCTCTTATTACAGATGAATAAAATAATCTAAAATAATTTACAATCTGCATAACACTTTCTGCCGATTAAAAATTTTAATCATTTCTAAGAAAGTTGAGGGCTACTTAAATTGACCTTGAATTGCAAATATTTTCTACCTGTAGAGATTACTTACTTACCTTATTTTTGTTGTTTAAAGCGACTAGAAAATTTAAGACAAGAATTGAAATAAATTGGAAAAAACCCAAGATTTTATTTTGGAACAAATAATGTTAAACATTGTATTTTAGAAATTATAATTATACACTGATTTTTGATATTATATTGGGGTTAATCTCCTGGGTCATAAAAATTTTGCTATCATTCATTTTCAAATAGTATATCTTCTGATATCTTTAAGGTGTCATCTATCTCAAGCAATTTAAATTTACGATGTGAAGCATCATCGGTGTTATTATTGTGTATTAATATTGTACTTTAGTTGGTCTCCAATTTATTGCATATGCAACCATATGGTTTTATAAATAAACTAGATTTGCTCCTCAATATGATTTATCCAACTTGATTTATCGGAAATCTAGTTGTTACATCTTACAACGCATTATACTTACCGGGCCATTTTTTGCCCACTATTGAGACCTACCTTCTTAATACATTTCTGCATTCTCATCGTAGACTGTCCAAAAAACATAAATATTTCCATATGAAACATAAATTCTCTCTCTGCCCCTTACTCATATAAAGTTAAAAGGGACAAAAATATCATTTTCAGAAGGATAACCATTCCCCGTAAACACATTTTAATCTTATATTCAAAAAAAGGGCAATGCGTTATCCGAACCTTTTCCCGAGAGTATATATATATATATATATATATATATATATATATATATATATATATATATATATATATATATATATCTGTTCGTACATTTGCGAGGATTGCTATTGCGACGTCAAATATTTACACAAGGAAGGATACGCAATCCATTCGTCCCAATATGCCAATAAAGGAATTACAGGATTATTGCTTTTAGTTGTAATAGAGGATCACTTAAGTGATAGATATTTCGGTAAACTGATAATCGGACTCTACACAGAGAAAAGAAGCATTTTAAATTATTATTATTCCAGTAAATTTTTTTAAATAAATAAGCCAGGTCGTTGGCAAATCTATCGAAAATCCAAAGACTAGCCGTGTATGCATAAGAGGTGCAATGAGAACGTGCCCAACGGCCGCCATGGAGGTAATCCTAAGCCTTACACCTCTTCATATAGTGGTGGCGAGTTTAGCGAGAAAGACAACATACAGAATGACCAAAGAAGGATCCACCTAACGAAGGTTATACCCCAAGATGAGATGACAAAGAAGTTTAGCTACATAAAGCTAAGTGAAAAAAGCGAATGGGAAAAAGAGACCATCCCAAAACTCAAGAGAAGTGCCATTGGTACACAGATGGATCCAGAACAACAAAAGGAACAGGAATAGGAGCATATTGGCCTGGAATCAAATATTTTAAAAGGAAATTTTAGCAGACAAGAGATCATTGTCATGTAAGACAGCCAAGCAGCCATTATCCCACGTAATCAACTCCAAGATAGGAGTGTTACCCTCCTATGGATTCCGGGACACACTGGAGTGGAGGGTAATGAAATAGCAGACGTACTCGCAAAAAAGGGGCTGAAACACCATTTCTGGAACCTGAACCCATCTGTGGAATAAGCACCTAGACAATACTTGATGAACTTGGAAAAGAAGTAAATCCTAACCGGACACCGCCGGTTGATAGGACAGCTAAAGAAACTCGGATTAGTAGAGGAAGAAGAATGCAGATTTTACGAAAAAGAGGACGAAACCTCTATCCATATCCTGAAGCCTACCGACATTCTGAACTTTTTGATCTTCTACATGAGTACATGAGACATCCTTAACGGCTGGGCAGCAGAAGGGGCGCAATAGATTTTACTCGTCGCAGTGTATCGACACCCCCACCAAACAGAAGAAGAAGAATAAGCCAGGTCGTTACATTTGAACATTATAATCCATCAAAGAAAAGTTTGTTATGATCTTCACTGTGCTACGAAGTTAGATAATGCCTCCCATGTGGATTGCACGCCTTAACACGTGGCTCCTTTGATACTACCAAAAAAACATAAGTATAATTGTCATCGACTCAGCCTATTGGTTATATAAAGTGCTTTGATAAGATAATGTGGCGAGCGTAGTATGTGGCTAATAGCGAATAGCAGTTTACCGCAGCGTGAAATGGATCTGGTCGGGCAGCCGACCCATTATTCAATTACAACATAGCTCCCGAGCTATAATCTAAAAAGCCCTTTGTGGCCTGATAGACCGTGAACTATATCCTAGTCTTGCTATACCTTAATTTATTTTTTAAATACTTGAATAACATGTTGACTATATTTTTGAAGAACTAACTGTTTCTGGTGGTGGTTACATACAGAGTAAGGAAGGGCTCAACAAATACCCATCCTCTTAGATATATCCGCTTGCAGTCCATAACTACAGCGAATGGCATAAAACGTACTTTGACATCACAACTTACTTAAAACGACAGACTATCGCATGACAGACCTTGTTTTTAACTTTTATCACCGAACAAAGTTCGGTATCTGAATTCGATCTGTGTGTGTGTTGATTCCTTGTGTTTATGAATGTTGAAATTCTGACTTCAGATTTTGATAGAGTATCAAAAGGTAAGCTTAGGGTTTGATGTGCCCCTCCGTACTTCTTCGGGAACACCTTCAAAATTGGATCCAAAATACGAACATTTTGAAGTTTAAAATGACATTGAATTTAAAGTAGACATATAGTGAATGCCGACTTTTTTTTGCGGGAAAAAACTGGGGATGTAACCCAAAAATCCTGCAGTGGATGTACACGTCAATAGTGAGACCGGCCGTCACTTGAGCTGGAGCAGTAGTCTGGGGCAGCAGAACTAAGTTGGCCAGTACAAAGGCAAATCTAGCGAAAATCCAAAGACTAGCCTGCGTATGCATAACAGGTGCAATGAGAACGTGTCCAACGGCCGCCATGAAGGTAATCCTAAGCCTTACACACCTCCATATAGTAGTGGAGAGTATAGCGATAAGGACAACCTACAGAATGACCAGAGAAGGATCAACCAAACGCAAGTTTCGACTCCTTCCTGGAAATCACCAAACCTGGGACATGCCTCAAGATGAGATGACAAAGAAGTTTAGCTTTGTGAAAGAATTCAACACGAAGCTAAGTAACAAAAGCGAATGGGACAAAGATACCATCCCAAAAACTCAATAGAAGTGCCATGAAATGGTACACAGATGGTTCTAGAACAACAGAAGGAACAGGAATATGAGTATATGGGCCTGGAACCAAATATTGGGAGTGCCTAGAGAATCTAAACGAAGTAGGCAAGAACAAGACTGTTACCCTACTATGGGTTCCGGGACATACTGGAGTGGAGGGTAATGAAATAGCAGACGTACTCCCAAAAAAAGGGGCTGAAACACCATTTCTGGGACCTGTACCCTTCTGCGGAATAAGCACCAGTACAATACTTGATGAACTTGGAAAAGAAGTAAATAAGAAAAGATCCCAATACTGGATAGGACTACAAGGAATGAGACAGGCCAATACACTACTGGGGAACTATAACCAGAAGAGATCTGACGACTGCATCTGTAAAAGTAAAAATAAGCTCAGAATACTAACGGGTATCCTAACAGGGCACTGCCGTCTGAGAGGCCACCTAAAGAAACTCGGATTAGTAGACAAAAAAGAATGCAGATTCTGCGAGGAAGAGGAGGGCTCTATCCACATTCTCTTAGAATGCATTACCCTGCAAAATCTAAGGGTACGATATCACGGAGAATATCAAATAGGAGAGGAAGGTCTACCTAACCTGAAGCTTACAGACATCCTGAACTTTTTGAAAGCAATAGAACTGGAGGAACTGCTCTAATCGTTGAGACATCCTTAACGACTGGGCAGCAGTAGGGGGCACAATAGATCTTATAGGTCGCAGTGTATCGACACCCCCATCACAGATAGATAGATAGATAGAATGACGACTTTGGTAAAAGTGAGTAGACTGTGGCTATGTTGATTAGAATTAGGAGTGTCAATCTAAAATTTTAATAATACTTTCATTAAAATTTGTTCGATCTATAGCAATGCTAGAATAGCATTCTCAACTGTTTTTAGAGTCTAGAATTAAAAATTCCCCGATGAAAAGGCAGGAATAACTTAAAAAATTGATAAATGGGGTCTTCCATCGCGGAAATCTGAATAGACGATTGACAATTGACGTTGTCATTAGACAATGATTCCACTGACCTATAATTAAATTGAACCCACATAAGAAAATTAAGCCAACTAGTATGACATTTGGGATCTGGGCACATGCGCATTGATGATATGTCAGGTTAAGGGATATTTTTAATCTTATTGAAAATGATCTCGAAATTTTTGGGATGATTTTTAAAACGTGTATATTGCATTTGGAGTCCCACAAAATATACTCGTTTTGAATAATTTATATTCCAATTTTGATGCATTGCATGGAAATTCTGAATATTTGGAATAAATACTGCCGATTCCAAAATAATCCAAAATTGAATTAGACACCACTAATAGGCAGTACAAAACCTAAACTTTAGTCATCATAAAATAGAGTCGTCAAGTAAATGGTAAAATCCACTTGATTTGCTTTCATGACACATGAACCCATGTATGAAGTGTCTTCTAACCGAACTTCAATCCTAAATGCTGAATAGTATCTTAGCCAAAGTAATTGAAAATAATTATTTTTTCACACATTTTTGTCAATCAATTGGATAAATTGATCGTTTTTATTCGAATATGTCAAAAAACGTCAAATTCGATACAGTACGCAATAACAAGAAGAAGAACTTTTCAGCCTAGGAGTTTTTTCGTACTTTTCCAGAAAAGTAAAATATAGGTATTTGTCTTACCCTTTTCTTTCAGCTTTAAATTATTTATATTTATATTATTTTTACCATAGAACGAAATGGACACTGCACATCCAGTTTTATTATAGATCAGTGAATAATACTCAAGTGTCATTATCTTTCCCTTACCAAAACATTATTTGCATTGAGCAAGTTTAATATTGTAAATAAAAACATATTATTTAAATTATTTTTAAAATTAAAGCACAATAAATCAAATAATCCAAGTTCAATGTAATTGTTTTTGATTAATACCTTTAACAAAAACAAGTTTCAGAGCAAACATTTAAATTCCTGTGCTCTCTATAATTTTTGGTTCGAATGTTTTACTCGACTTTTGTCGAAACCAGTAATCTGTATCATTGAAATCCGCAAATACATTCAGTGGAAAAAAGATCTTCTTCGCATCGCGGATTATAATTAATTAAACCAACTCTCGTGTATCAAGAAATATAAAAATTCCAGTGGCGGAGGGATAAACAACGATTATTCAAATAAGCTTTAATTATATTAATTTTGAAGATTGACTTTTCGTTTATTTTAATATTGAGAATTACCTATTGCGAAAGACACGATATCCAATAGCTCAGAAGCCTCGTATTTTACAAAACAAGTGAGCGTATAAAGCAATCAATTAACAGAAAGTTTTTACCTTGCAGTTTAATGTACTTTTTTACAGCGAACATTTCGATGATTTTTTGCATCTTCAGGGTTCTGCAAAATAAAGTTAATTTTATAATGATTTAAATAAAGGAAACACGCAAGTTTAAAACACTTTATTTTTATAATAAATTGAGTATGTACACTAATTTTAAACGTACATTAAAAAAGCTCTATTCAAGTTAATTACGTAAAAATGCAATTTTTGTATCCATCAAAGTACCTAGGATATATGCATTTGTTTCTTTTATGTAAATAAAATTAAATGTTAAAAGTGCAAACCACATATAAAAGTTATACAAATGTTCAGTAGTAATACCACAAGTGATTCAATTTTTGCGATTAATCTGTCGATTCATTTCATAACGAAACTCTGTTGCTTAAAAATACGAGTGGTGTATTCTTCAAGCAACTCAGTTGAGTTATGAAATAAAAGACAGACTTATGAGATAAATTCAATCACGAGTGGAATTTTATTAGACTATTTCACAAACAAGTTGATCATATAAATGACTAAAGTTTATTAAACATAAAACAATAATTAATTCATTCGATGGAATTTATCCCAAAAATAGTCTTCAAAATAAATAGAAAAAGTTCCCAATTATCTATAACAAAGCAAAAACTATGAAGAAAAATTGAATAATCATATTTTGATTGTTAAGCCAGATGACGTACTGGTTTGTTGCCAGTAATGCCAAAATCATATTGTCCCAATTTTTGGCCTATGATAAGATGTCGTTGAAGTATCTTTAATTCCAATATTTTTTTTCTTACTTGACCATTTCATTAAATTGTCTATATTCGTCTAAAATTGTCTAAATTTGACTATAATTATATAAGATTTATTTACTGCAACAGGACAATGTAGCAATCAATTTTTCCTGTGCCGCAGGAGGTGGAAGTTTTCCGTAATCTTATAAAAGTCTTCGATTGTTCTCGACCATTTTTCAATTGCCCAAATTCTACTACAGCTTTTGTTGCTCTATTCCATACTCGTTGCAGCCTTCCTCTTGTATTCTTTCTGGTTGGTAAGTTGTCACTTATTTTTCGCTTCTCAATTTTTAAAATATCCAAACCAGCTAGATTTTTGACTTTCTATTACTTTTGTGCTGATCTAACATTGTGTCTAATATCTAATATTGTTTTAAAGTGTGGAATTATATTCGACATCCCAAGGATTATTTCTGCACATCAGTTCAGCAAATTGATCAATAAAGCCCAAATGAGAGTTTTGACAATTTAACAAGGCAAAATATTACCAACTTTTTGATTCTGGTCATTCTCATTTTTGTGTCCCTTCAAGGAGAAGAACAAATCAATCTATTTACTACTTAACTTAAGAGAAATTAATGCCGGTGTGCCACGGTGAATGGTATCGGGTTGTGTAATATTTTTTTCTACGTTCATGCAAAAAACAAAACTTTATTGAACTATTTTTAGTGTAAAAAGTGGTTCTTTATTGCAATAGTGCAATAAAAACTTTATTGCACTCATCTGTCATTTTACCACAGCGTATTTTGACATGACAAACATAAATGTTCAAATCGACGCCATAATCCATTTCATATTATTTCTGTATTACTTTCAGCAGCTATATAATTAAACAAACAATGTCTTCTTGAGATAATTCAGTCATAATTGTCTGTGGACGTATTTTTTGCACTTCTTGCATAAATAACTAGTAATATTGTATAATATAAATAAATAATAATAAATAAAAAATGTTTATTCAATTGAGTTACAGTTTACAATTTTTATTTACAATTACAATTTTAACAAAATAAATGTGAATACACATGGGTAATCACAGAATAACTACTTGTACGTGATGGAGGGACATATGGACAAAAAAGTCACCATATTTTTCTCAATCAACCTAATACAAGAAAGTTTATACAGAGGAGTAACTATGATGATGGAATTATTATGTTCTTTTTTTATAGGTATATACAGGGTGGGCCAAACTTCTGACCTCGGAGGATTACGTCGTTGTGGTAAGAGATAAAACTTTCAAATTTTGTGTGAACTAGTACAGTTACTGGGTACACATTTTGAAAATAATTTTGATTATACAGGGTGTTCTAAAAACTCGTGGCAACACAAACTTACATTTTTTTAAATGGAACATACTATATTTTATTCGAGAATCGAAAAGATCTCACCGAAAGCATTAAAAAAAATATAGCATGTTATAAGGGTGTTTCAAAAAGATATGGCCAATTATTACCCCATTATTACCCCATTATTATCCCATCTTTAACACTCTGTAAAACAGTAAATCAAAATAAATCAACAGGTCTTTGTATTCAAATGTCATTCTCATATTGTTGGCTGGAACTAGAAAAAATTGATATCTGTCTCACTTCACTAAGGAGTCATTTATCAAATTTAAGGGTTATAAGGTGTATCATACTATCCATCCAGACAATTCAGCAAAAGGCGGAAGTGCAGTTATAATAAAGGAATGTATATTACACCACCAAGAAGTGGTGGATTCATAGTTGGAGGAGACTTCAATGCGAGACATACCCACTGGGGATCCAGACTAATAACACCTAAAGGTAAAGAACTATTAGCAACATGCAACAATCTCAAATGTGAAACACTCTCAACTGGAAAGCCAACGTACTCGCCCACAGATCCGAACAAAATTCCTGATCTTATAGATTTCTTTGTAATTAGAAATATATCCTAAAATTATATAAATGTAGAAGAAGCTTGGAACATGAACTCAGATCACTCACCCATACTTCTTACACTTACACTTACACAGAAGACGGGAGTTGGGCACGAAATAATATACAAAAAGCAACCAGATTCGCAGACTTTCCAGACCAACGATGGTGAAGAGACCCAAGACTGGAATGAACCAGAACAGGAAGATTCAGTCATTAGACCTACTTCTCCAAAAGAAGTTTATGTGGAAATCGAAACAAATATAAATCTTAAAACAGCCCCTGGATTTGATGTCATTACCGGGGAAATCTTGAAACAACTCCCACGTAAAACTGACCAACCTTATCAATGCATCATTTAGGATGAGATACGTACCTCAGCTATGGAAAGTAGCAGAGGTTATAATGATACCTAAGCCAGGTAAACCTCCCCAAGAAGTAACGTCATACCGACCAATCTCTTTGTTGCCTGTTATTTCGAAACTCTACGAAAAATTGCTTCTTAAGAGATTAAAACCTACAATAGAAGAAAAGGACCTGATTCCCTCCCATCAATTTGGTTTTAGAGAAAAACAACCAACGATCGACCAGGTGCATAGAATCACAGACATAATTAAAAAATCTTTAGAGGAAAAGAAAGTCTGCTCCACCGTCTTCCTAGGCGTGGCCCAGGCTTTTGATAAAGTTAAATTTGTTACTACCACGTCAGTATTCAAAACTCTTAAAATCCTATTTATCAAACAGATATTTCAGAATAAAACAGGAAGATGTATATTCTGATCTAAGAGAAATTAAGGCAGGAGTACCCCAAGGTAGTGTACTAGGTCCAGTACTCTACTTACTGTATACCAGTGATATTCATAACCTTGAGCAGGATACTATTGCAACATTTGCTGATGATACTGCCATTCTGGCTGTTGGAAAAGACCATGAAGAAGCCAACCGAAAATTACAAACATCTGTAGACCAGATTAACACCTGGACTAAAAAATGGCGTATTAAGTTAAATGAAAATAAATCTGTTCATGTTAACTTTACTAATAAACGAAACCAACACATTCCCATAAGAATAAATAACGCTCAGATTCCCAATGCTAATACAGCAAAATATCTTGGAATGACACTAGACGCTAGACTTCGCTGGAAAGTCCACATTAAAAAGAAAAGTGAAGTGCTTGGTATAAAATATAAAAAGATGTATTGGTTATTAGGAAGAAACTCCAAGTTGTCCACACATAACAAACTGCTCCTCTACAAGCAGATATTGAAACCTGTTTGGACGTATGGTAGTCAGCATTGGGGCTGCGCCAGTAAAAGTAACATTCAAGTTGTCCAACGGTTTCAAAATGAAGTATTAAGGAACATCGTCGATGCACCCTGGTACTGTCGCAACAGTGATCTTCATAGGGACTTGGATGTAGAAACTGTTGACAAGACTATATCTAAATCTGCCAGCAGCCATGAACAACGGCTGCTCCAACATGGGAACGTTGAGGTCATCCAGCTCCTCGATAATACCAATTTAGTAAGATGACTCAAGAGGACCAAACCTTTTGAACTAGTTCAGTGACAGTGCTAGTTACAAACAGAGTATTGTGCGGATTTGTGTTACACGTTACCGGTAGTGTTACTAAAATTATCAGACCCTAAGGTACACTAGTGAGTAGGACCTTAGTATTTAGTTTTGCTACGAAAAAAAAATATATTGTTGGCTGTGCTCACCATCAATTGCTTTTTTTATCTGTGGCTTCTTTAATACAGAGTGACACAGAACTCAAATCAAGGAATATCTCAAAATTTTCAAATGGATCATCCTATAAGTCTTTTTACAATTTGTTAGTACAATTAATAAGCTTTCAAACGATATAGTATAGTTAGGGTATAAGTTAATGGAAAACTGTAAATATTTTATGATAACGGAAAAATCATGTAGTGAACCCCAGAAGCTCTGCAGCTTGTACGGGGGAGGGACGGCTATTATTATTATTTGCCGTGGCGCTCTGGGGCGACTTACTGATGCTTGATGGCGCATTTGCTTTACAGTTGTGGGAAAACCCAGAAAAACCACACAACATTATTATTGTATAATATTGGATAATATTCATAGTATCTTAAACAAGACTCAATAGAGTCCTATCGTAAATGCATTTTTTCCTACAAAAACCCTGATTCGCCCCTTTAGAAGTAGAAAATTTTATTGTTATCAAATTTTATCAAGATGGATCTGGATTTGAATTATGCCATATATTTGCTATGCTGCCAAATTTAGGCCAAATAAAAATTCAGACAAAATCCATAAAACCCCGTATATCTAGGTAACAAAGAGTACAAATGAAGAACGATTGATTAGGATTCCCACCATCCTCATATTGGAGTCCTAGTCTTTTAGAGTTTGCGAAACATTTTGTTTTACTGATTTTAATTTATTATCGTTCCCCACAAGTTCAAATTAATATTGCAGTTCCTAGAGTAGAGCTGGGAAATAGTGCCAACTCCTATAAGTAATACATAAGACCTGCGACTTAAGTTGTCAATGACAATGGCAGATGCATTTAATAAAAAAATAAAAATTTTAAATATTCGTCAAAATTCCTATAAGGATTGTGTAACGAAAAATTAGGGGTTGAAGTGCGCCGCTGAGAAATATATTTTATTTTAGAAACAAAAGCAATAATGGCTACCCAGTCGCAGTTCCAAATGAGATAGTTGGTTGCTGTTTTCATGTAAGTAATAGTTAATTATAGAACTGGATATGGTTAAAAAGTATAGAAATGAGCGCTATAGTCAGATACCGTGCACAAATGCCACTATAATTATAAAACATCTGAAGGTTCTTAATTACCGTGACAGAAGTGTCTTGTTCTACTTTAGAGATCTACCGATAAAAATTTTGAAGCGTTTCCATTTGAGGCGATTCAATTAAATTTTTGTTGGGTCGTTTATTAATTATATATTAACGGTGAGTACTTCCTTAAGACTTGTTGCAAGTTTTCTTTATTGTGAACAAAAACTCGTTGGACAAGTACAAATTAAGTTTATTTCAGCTGAATAGATGATAGAGAGTGAATGAATGAATCTGGTGCGTTTGGCTCCAATTTCATTATTTTGTATGTATGTTTTATAAAAACAACTTTCTCATTCTATTTACTTGCAATTTCTATTATTTAATTTTTAGTTTTTTTATTGTTTCTACCTATTTTTTATTTTTAAGTTTTCCTTGGGCTCTTATTTGTTTTTTTTTTCAACTTTTTGGTTTTAGCCATTTCCTTAATAATCTCTTCTATTGTGCACAACGAAAACGTTGATTTATTTATTATTTGTATTTATAGAACTCCCAAATCAAATGTCCACCTTTTATCGAGAATCTTCTTAATTTACTTGACGCATTGCCTGTAAAAAGTAAAAAAAAATGTATGCGGCGATATAAATATTGACTTTGCTAATGTTATGTGCTACTCAAAAGTGTCTGACAAATATTTTTGAATCATTCAGTCTCACTATGAACGAAGATTCGCCAACTAGAATCACCAAAACATCATCTACAATTATAGATTACATAGTCTCCGATTTTAAACCCGCTGATGTTGAGCACCAAGTAATTAGTTCAGGTCTTTGGGACCACGAAGTAGTTTTTGCAAATTTCAAAACTAATTATTAACAAAACATTCACACTCACTCTCTCACAATTAAATAATATTACACAATAGAAAACAACAAAAATACTCTAACACTAGACACTGAAAGTTTTGAAATACCTTTGACCTGTATTATAGTAGTCAAGGTCCTTCTAACTCCATCTCCTCCAAAATAATAATAATAATAATAGCTTTATTTCACCATATTAGTAGTTACAAAAAATTTACAAAATTACTATCAATAAACAATCATGTGTAAAATAAAGTCAGTAAAGAAACCCACTTAGATTCTGTAAGAATCTGTCTTAATAATTATATTTTACTCAGGTAAGTACATATTAATTATTTATTACATAAATGAAACAATTTATGTTAGATGCCTAATTAAATAATTGGATAACTAAATTACAAAAGCAAAATATTTATTTTATTTTTTTTTTGTTTTCTTTTTTTCTAGATTATTAACATTGTTTATCAATTAATCTCCTCAATTAAACATCCTCGTTCAGAACTCGTACATTGACAAAACTCTTATGTAGTTCCATATACCATATAAATTAATACTAACATAAATTATTACTCAATTGCAACTTTCTGCAACTCCTGGTGGATTTATATTTTCCATTTTTAATATTCCCTTTCTTTTCGTCAATCAATTTCCCCAAAATCCCTGTCACTATTTTTTTTGTTACCTGGTTACCTTCTATATACAAGGTGATTATTTCATTGCAATATATACTTTACTCAATGATAAATTTTTCTTCCTTATTTTGTGACTTCACAAAGGCCTTTGATTGTGTTAATCATGAAATTTTAATTAAGAAACTACAAATTTATGGCGTACAGGGTTCTCCTTTACAATGGTTTAAAACTTACTTAGAAAATAGAAATCAGCAGTTGCGTGCTAATGGTGAGGATTTTTCAAATCTGCCAATTAGCAGTGGAGTACCTCAAGGTTCAGTATTAGGTCCAATTTTATTTTTATTATTCATCAACGATATCACAGACTTAAAAATAAATGGAAGAATTACTTTATTTAACGATGACACGAGTGCAACCTGTAGGAGTTCTAATATACATACATTACAATCTAGCATAAACAAAGATCTAGTAACTATCAAGTCCTGGTCTGACTCGAATGGGCTTTGTTTCAACATCAGTAAAACAATGTCTTACAGAGGTACTTTACAGCCTATAACTCTAAGCAATAATCAGATTCTAACGGTGAAGTCAATTAAATCTTTAGGTTCGACAAATTCCTAAACGAGAAACGGTGACTAAAATGGGGAACACCCTTGGTAGCAGAATTTTCAACTTTAAAAAGACTAAAGACGCGGCTAAATTCTACCATGGAGGCACTGACGTTGATGCAGGTGCATCAAGAGTTGGATATTGAAATGAAATCAATATTAATATTCTCAAAATTGAGAAAAGGACTATTCGTTTTACTATTAGTATTACAATTTATTTATTTTTAAATATATTTTTATTTTTCATTGAATATTTCTACTTTTATTATTAATAACAAGATTTGAGAAACTTGTGGTAAATTGTTTGAGAAAGTCAAAAATTACCCTATTACTCATATCCCCTACGGCCTTGCTTACATTCTGTTAACCCTCGAGCGGGCATATTACCGCAACTTTTTGTTTTTGTGTTATAATTAAAATGTGACGATTCCTTCGAAACTGGGCATTTAGGTATTCCTTGTTTATGTTTTTGACTCCGCTTATCGACACATCTGGTGCAATATAATATTTCTGTTCAATTGAAATAAGCGAAAGTTCCAAACCAGATCCAATTTGCAACGTGTTTGCGGCAGATTGCGCGCGCTCGTGTAAGTTTTATTTATTATATATATTTTTTTTACTATAATAAAATGATTATGAAGGGCATATTTGTCTTATTTTACTAAGTAAAATAAATTTTCTTCGTCATTTGTAAACTACAAACCTGAAAAACTAAAAGCGGCACATTGCCGCGGCGCGCCATCTCGTGTAATTCTAAAAAGCGCGCCTGCTCGAGGGTTAAATTAAAAATTATTCCTTTATTTAGCTCTTTTGCTAATAATATTACAATAAATATACAATTTTAAAATATAAAGCATACTTACACTTAAAACTAACTAATTCTATAGATTATTGTTCTCTGGAAGAGAGAGCTACATTAAACCTTTCAACAATAGTGAATTCTATGTTGAACTTTTAACGACAGTTTCAATATAAAAGTTATTTCTGTTTCATGTTTGATAATTGTGCACATTAAAGTGATAATCAAGCTTCTCCTGTAGGTAAATCGGAAGTAAACCTGCAGCCTACCGAGATCCTGAAGTTTTTGAAAGCAATAGGACTGGAGGAACTGCTCTAATCGTTGAGACATCCTTAACGATTGGGCAGCAGTAGGGGGCACAATAGATCTTCTAGGACGCAGTGTATCGACACCCCCATCACAGATAGACAGATAGATGTTTGATTTTATGAATAAAAATTAATACATTCGGTAGTAGGAGATTTCTGATTGGCATCCACCTCAAAGTTTCAAGCTTTACATTAATGGAAGTATATTTTGAACACGATAATATTATTCGCATTGCATTGCATTGTAGCCGGTTCAACTTGTTTAGAAATAGAAATTCCGTCAATTGTGATATTATATCGTTTATCGACAAACTGCTTATAGATACATAGTCATTACGTACGAGCATACATTTTGTTTTATTTGTATTAATTTTTAATAGATTATTGCAACACCATTTGTAAATATTTTGTTGTGTTTCATTAACAACTTGTACTAAATTATCTAAATCCTTACAAGAAAAATATATAATGGCATCGTCAGCAAACTGATGAATAACACATTGACCCTTGATATAAACAATATCATTGATGTAATGAGGAATAACAGAGGACCTAATAGGCTTCCCTGTGGAACACCTCTAATATAGTTAATTTGCTCTGATATTTACTTTTAATCTTTGCTTTCTGTTTTTTAGATAATCAACACACCACTCCAATGCTTGCCCTACTATACCCATACTTTTTAATTTTTTTATTAAGCGGTTTTGATCAACTGCCTCAAATGCTCTTTGAAGATCCAGAAAAACTGCCAAAGTTGGGCAGTTTTTATCAAATTTGTATTTCCAATCATACAGAACACATTGAATAGCTGATTCACCATTATGCTTACTCCTGAAACCAGATTGCATTTTAAAAATAAGTTTATTTTGTTCTAAAAAATTTACAATTTGTTCAGAAACGATCTTCTCAATGATTTTTTCAATACTAGTTGACATTACTAATAGGCCTTAAATCTGTAGCTTTATTTGAGTTTTTTGTTTTAGGAACAGGCACTACTGTACCTATTTTTAAAGCATCAGGTATTTTTGAGGTTTCTAAGGACGAATTTACCAAATTTAAGAGTGGTTTAGAGAGATTGCAAATTGGCCTATCCAGCTGATTTTTTTTCTTTGAATTTCACTTATAATGTCGAGGTTATTACATTTTTTTACAGAAATGGGAATTCATGAATATTCTCTTCTATTCACGTTCTTTTACTGGGCCATATATCTTTCCCATGTTTCCAGAGTTTTTCATCTCTTTTTGTTTAACGTTTCATTAAATCTTATAATTTGAAAACTAAAAAAATTAATACTGATTATATACTTTTATTATGTTATTTATAAAATTATTTTCCGGATTCTTGTCAAATTTTTATCGTTATTTTAATAATGAGTAAAAATACGATAATTTTACGCTACCTCACATACGTTCCTAAAAATAAAAATTCTAGTTATCTACCTAATTCCAAATGTGCTTTCTTTCCCGAAATAAAGGTATAAAATAACTTTATCGACCTTTATAAAAACACTCGATGAAAGTGAATTGCCTTCTGAGCACTAGATGGCGGGTTTGTATCCATTCTTTAAGTCGAATATTTGTTTTACCTACTTTAGCTGAATTTATAAGGTTGAATCTCGATGATAAAGCTCTAGAAAAAAACTACATGAGATATGTTCCCTCCTGGTACAAGTTTTGTTATTTGTGTCTACAATTTAGATTTTTTTTTAATAATAAATACATTTTTGCAAGTAACTGTTGACTTGACTGTATGTTTAGGATTTACTAGAATAAAAAATTACGTCTATCGAAAAAACTCCAAAACAAATAAAAGCTTTTTAAACAATAAACAAACGATTATACGATATGCAAAAATTTGAATTGTTCTAAGGACAATAATCCAAACGATTACTAGGTTAATAGGTTAGTCTATTCAATTTGATTTGGGGGTACAGGTCACATCAACGAATTTAAAAATCATTGGTATGGACGCACTACTTTTTCGGTACTCTATTTTTTTTAAGTAATAACTTTATGATTACTAGAATAAATAATTGAAAAAATAGTTATTTATATTACAAGTACATAAACAAGGGCTTTATTGAACGAATAATTTTATGGCCGAGCGAGCTTGCGAAATAACAAATTTTACAACTTAATTTATTATAAAAAATTTACTTTTAATTTAGATTATTTTAAATTCTCAGGGTTTGTGTGAATTCTCGCTAAATAGGATATAACCTGTAAATTGTTTAAACTTAAACTGTATTGCTCAAATTAAAATTTTTCCTAAAATAATTTTCAATTTTAATACTCCTAGAAAACCTGAAAAATTATTATCCCTATTTTTTTTTTCAAAATTTAACACAAGTATAAACAAATATTATAATTTTATTTTATAAACAAATAAGACGAACAATAACGAAACTTTAAAAATAATTAAAATTTACTATCTAATTATCAAAATTTAAATTGCATTCCATTCCATATCTTCATTCACTCCTAACCTTAGGTATATAATTAAAACTAAAAGTCACCCTACTGCCAAAAATATATTTCTCTTTTTGCAAATTGCAAAAAGGATACCCTCTATATCGGGATAGTATCATAAGTTTTTATCTGGTTTTTTCTTATGATAATATTAATAAGAAAACTTCATTTATGACGAAGTATAAATTCTCTTATAATATGCAAATGCGCTATCCTTTCAAAATTCGTTCTCAGAAACGTCACAAAAATATGATTGAAACAGATTTTGACATCTTCAATCTCAAAATCCTTTTCTAAGTGTACTATGTTAATGTCATATTTTTGCAAGATTATCAAGTGTTCTGTTTCTATAGTAAATTTATTTATTTTGTTATGTCATTTTGAAAACGGCTTCCGATAAAGAAAGCCGAAACGTCAAATTAAAACTTTTTTCAAGAAAATAAGTGGTTTTATTCCACTATGAGCTTCCGAAATGAATTACAAAAAAATATTGTCAAACTCTGAAACGTTAATTAAAATTTAGATAAAAAAAATATATTCAAAACTTCAATTTCATAAATATAAACTGACAATATTATTCAATTAATAAAATAGAACACAATTAAAATAAAAATGAATTTAAAACTATAACAGTTTTTTTTATACCTTTTCACTTTTAACGGTTTTAAAAGTCCAATTTGACCTCTTCCTCAGTAAATTTGTCTAGTCCAATCATAAATGACTGTTTAGCCTTTTTACTGGGAATTTTATCTTTATAGGTACATTTTATTACAAATCAAACATAAATTCTGGGAAAAAACTCTGGAATTTCTAATTTGAAAAACCCAACAAAGATTTTATATCTCTTCTTTCAAAATTTTTTTTCTCTCCTCCCTGAATTTTTTTTAAAAAATCAAATTACCAAATTTTACTTATTTTCAAAATTTTTCATTTATGTTGGTATTAAAATTGAAAATTTTGTAATTTTGACATTTATTTTTTAAAAGGTTATGTTCTTTTTTAAAATAAGCTTTTTCTAAAGAACTTACAAGATTTATATCTGATTATTTTAACACATTTTTAATCCAAATTCCCTAATTTTGTGTCATTTTTTAAACCATAACAATATATATGTGAGTGTAGAATAATTCATTTTTATGTGGGTATTACCCAATTAATTAACTTAAAAGCATATTTACCAACCACTTAATTATACAGGGTGGTCCTTAAGTAATTTTACATAGAAGTATTATGGTAGATTCCTCACTTTAAAATATTACGATTTGAACCAACTTGCTCTAATAAAATGTTGCTAATAAGGAATATACAGGGTGTTAAAGGTTAAATTTTAAGATTTATTTTTTGCCATAACTTTAGCGTTTTTGGATATCTATACATAAAAATTTGGAACTGGGGGTTCTTGGGAACGAAAAATCATAATCTGGTACCTACTTCGATGTAATTTGTAGAGGGCGCTAGTTAGGCCACATTTGTGGCATAAATGTGCGATACACTTTTTTGCTCTTTAAGTTAGAGCTATTCTTGTAAAAGAATATTAAAGCCACATTATTTTAGTAGAAAAAAGGCATACTTGTTATTAACCTTAAAACTTAACGGTTTACGAGATAATGGCATTTTAGGGATCAGCTGCATGAATACATTGGTCGGCAATAATTTTTTTTCTGGCCTTGACATCATTCTTGCTGATTCTTATATAAAATGACCTCCTAAATCCGAATATAACCTCAGTTTTTCGCAATCACCCACCATTTTTTTTTCATGCCACCAAATTATGAAAAGGTGATAAAAATAGCATGACGGCCACCTCCCGAAAACGGTGGGTGATGTGGGAAAACTGAGGTCATATTCGGTTTCAGGAGGTCATTTTACATAAAAATCAGCAAGAATGGTGTCAAAGCCAGAAAAACATTTTTTTTGAGGACCAATGTAACCATGCAGCTGATCCCTAAAATGCCATTATCTCGTAAACCGTTAAGTTTTAAGGTTAATAACGAGTATGCTTTTTTTCTACTAAACTAACGTGGCTTTAATATTCTTTTACAAGAATAGCGCTAACTTAAAGAGCAAAAAAGTTTATCGCACATTTATGCCACAAATGTGGCCTTACTAGCGCCCTCTACATATTGCATCGAAGTAGGTACCAGATTCTGATTTATCGTGCACAAAAACCCCCAGCTTAAAATTTTTATATATACATATCCAAAAATGCTGAAGTTATTGCAAAAAATAAATCTTAAAATTTAACATTTATCACCCTGTATATTCCTTATTAGCAACATTTTATTAGAGCAAGTTGGTCTAAATCGTAATATTATAAAGTGAGGAATCTACCATACTTCTATGTACAATTACTTAAGGACCACCCTTTACATTAGCTAGGTATCATTATAATTACTAGTTACGCTCATGCATGCATGTGCATGTGTAATTGTTAATTTATCAATTTGAACACAAAAATCAATCCGCCTGACAAAATTGTTTTGACAAAGGGTATAAAAAACGAAAGACCAGGATACTAAAAACATGCATACTAGTTTACATATGAACGCTATAATTGTTAACATGGTTACCCACTTACAATATATTTTAACTTGGACAACAATTTTTTTATCTCTGGATATTTTAATTGATCAAGCATCAATTTAGTCAACGGTTCTAGAGCTATTCAATTGTCTTACGACTTATAAACAGTGTAATTGTTTTTTATATTTATCTAATTATTTAATTATTATTTAAATATTACCGGGTCACTTAATAAGTTCATAGGATGACATACAGAAGGTGCGACTATTGACAAAAATATGATTTGATGGGTTTGGTCAAAAAACAAAACAATTTTTTTTTTGACCTGTGTTACGTTTATTTTATTTTAATTGTTTCAATGTTATAATGCTTTACGACACTTTATTGTCCTTTAACTACTTACTGGAAACATTAGAATAAACATGTTTTTGGTCTCTTAAATTAATTCGTACAAAAAAAGGCTTCTGAAAACTCACTAGTTCGAAATATTCTTGGAATCGTTCCACCTGTGACATTACAACGAAGATAATACTATCAAACCGATACACAACGTTTGTATTAGCTATTACTGGTAGGTATAAAATTAGCATAAAACAGTTCTTCAAATCAGGAGCGTCAATAAGGGAAAAATAAAAGGTAAGACGATCAAGTTATATTGACGTAGTGACTCTAGACTAAGAGATCAGTGATTTTCTAAAAGCACCTGATCCAATTTTTGAATTCCTTATTATTCACAATATCGAGTGCAACATAAATTTATTTTTAATCTACAAGTTGTTTATTTAAGGCGAAATCAAAGATGTCTAAATTTTGGAAGTCATGTCTAATGCTACTAGCGGCTAACCAGAAAGTCACAGAGTTTAGGTATTGAGTGTTTTTGCGAAGCAAGTATTAGAAGTAAAACAATTTATATAAGTAATGGAAAGAAACAGCCATCAAATTATCTTTAGATTTGGTGAGATTATTAGTTCATTTTAGCGAAAAAGGACAAGAATGCACTTCTTGTACTGTACTGTTATATTTTTTATGTTAAAATACAAAGTATCATATTTTATATTTGCTTGAACAAGTCGATATAATAATATACTCTTCTTTTTTGGCCCACTTTCAGTTTGACCGGACATGACAACGTATTTTCGGAGATATTGTGATTTTATATGTAACGTTCTGTGTATTTTCGAACAGTTGAAAAGCCCATTGTTTTACACATCTGAAAGTGCCTTAATTTTAATGGTTATTATTCTGGGTGATGGTTTTATAAAATTTTAAGATGAATACTGAATGTTTTTGAGATCTACGAGAAGTAGAACTATAAAAATGAAAGAAAATTGTTATTAAAACAGACTGAAAAGTTGAAGGCAATTGTAAGATCTAAAAAAATAAGGTTCTGATGGTTGTGATAATGATAATGATTATTTATAAGATTATAATGCAGTTGATGAACATGCTAAAATCACTAAATCATCCCAATACACAAAAAGTTCAGAACTTTGAGTTCAGGGCATCGGGGCATCCCTCCTCCCTATCTAATGCTTTCCAAAAGTGACATTCATTGAATTTCTACTGTTAGAAATAAACTGTTCACAAAAAAATATGCTGTTTTAGTTGCTGATTAGTGAATTGTCTTAGCACTTCTACTTTCAATTGAATTATTAAATACTTCACACTAGACTGTAACTTTTGGAGAATCCATATTCTCATTTATTTTTACTTACCTTGCTATATCAGTGAAACGGTGCTTCGTCTATATTTCAATATGATTAGAATTTTTTTTACAAAATCAGAATTTTGTAATTAGTGCCTTTTTCATAAAACTATGGATAGTAGCAGTTAATATACCTGTTTGTCCTCGTAATTAAGCATCATTTTGTATCATTTTCAAAAGAACATTTGAATTATTTGGAGTTGTTTTTTCATGATCAGTAGAATCCGAATATGTCGAAATTCGTACCAGAAAAAGACGTTTTGCGGGGAAGTTTAATTACCTTTTATTTGAAAAAAATGGCTACTGAAAGTTTATGTTGAACATGCTTCATCCCTAAAAACTTATGAACGGTGGTTTAAATGCTTTAAAAGTGGTGATTTTGATATAAAAGACAAGGAGCAAAATTTTCAAGCATTATTGGATGAAGCTTCAATTAAAACTTTAAAACAATTGGTAGAAGCATTAAATGTTACACACTCCACCTTTTCTACATCCATTGAGAAACAGATGAAAAGTGGCCAGCTTTCAGCATCACAACCAGTGTGCAATATACATAGAAAGAAAGCTTTACTGTTTATTTGGTGGATAGAAGATACGAGCTGCTTAAATCTGGTGAAACGATTTCTGGCTACAGACAACATTTTATAAAGTTTAACAGAGTATTGAAGGAAAAGCGACCAGAATACGCCCAAAATAAGGTCATTTTTCAACATGACAATACTCAGTACCATGTTGAAAAATTTGAAAAACATCAAATGGGATGTACTATCCAACCTGCTGTATTCACAGGATTTAGTCCCTTTATTTCACTTTCAAAACAACACTTAAATAAAGAAGTGAAAATTTGGCTAGATGAATGGTTGGACTCAAAAGTCCATTGGTTGGCAGAAATATAGGAAAGAGTCACAGCTGACGATTGCCAGTACTTTGATTATTAAGTTAATTCATTTTGTAAAGGAAATAAACGCTTAAATGTTACGAAAAATCGACATTATTAAACGAAAGACAGACTATATTTATAAAAACCACCAAAGTGCTCTATTTAAAATCTCAGATTTGCTCTATTAAACTGGAAGTGTCCTAAAAAACGATAAACAATCGGAAATAAAAATTAGAAGACTGATTAAAGCGCATTTCATTATCTCAACTGGTTCAAAAGTTATATATATTTGAAAATAGACAAAAAAAACAGGTCACCCAGTATTTACTGCCATATTTTACATTTTCTTAGGTATGACTCTGATGTTTATACAGGGTTTGTCACGAAGGTGGCTCATTAGCCATATAGGGTAAACAGTCCAATTATTGGCACTTTAAGGTTGGCGTACGGATTAAAAGAAGATTAATGTATTATTACTTCAGAATCAGAGCCTATGTGCTCCAAGTTGGATATAATAACCTTCACAGAGTGTGAAATAAATTAAAAAAACGAAAATCGTTGCTTAATTATTGTGATATTAACGAATTAAGTGAAATAGGTCTAATTCTCAATCATTGGCACCTTCGACCCAATTATTGGCATACCACTCATACCAGTCATTGGCACCCTTTTTCTCATACAAAAGATAGTTAAAAAGTTGTTTTTTAAAATATTGCACAACTGTAAATAAGTATACATATTTCGTATAAGATGAACACCTTTTTACTTACCAAAGACAAATAAAAATTAAATTGTTTAAAATAATTTTCTACTACATTTCTGACATTGAATTTCTGCTTATTTATTTATTAGTGTTAGCATTACAATGGACGTCGTATATATGTTATTTTTGCATATAAAACAAATACATTTTTTAACCAGAATATTATTTCTGCGAACAGGATTTTTGATGATTAACCCTGTATTGACTAGAATTCATTGAGAGTTGACTGATTCTAAATTTGGACCAGTCAATTTTCAAAAATTGACTGGAAATCATTGAGAATTGACTGATTCGAATTTAGAAAGACTATATAGTGCTAGTTGATTTTAGACTATCTGTGTTTGTGCGCAGAAATTCTAGGGTAGATGAGCTGAAAGAAGAAAAAATGGAAACTGATTATGAGGTTGTGTGGGATAAAAGTGTAATCCAAATTTTTTGTTAATTGAAATGTTTTGGATAATTTCTTCAAAATATTGTCTTACACATTTATTTTTTGCTTTCATTTTCGGCATCTAAAATTGAGTCCATACCTAAATAATTCATTTATGTTTTTGTTCTTTGTACATAAATGCTATAGTTACTAAATAGGTAATAATAACTTTAATTTAGATTTAAACAAACATGAATATATTTATAAAATCAGGGTGCCAACAAATTTCTCCCTATATTCTGTTATATAAACTAATAATTGGCACCCACGTTAACAATTGAAATATATTACAATTATCGTGCCAATAGTTGGCACCCCCCTAATGGCCCTAATTTAATTAAAATGTTACATTTTCCAATCAATAATTACTCCTTACTTAATAGTAACTACATGGACACAACAAAATAGATTTAAAATATTAATTATGTAATTCACAATTTAAAAAAAGATGTTTAAAAACATCAGTGCGTTTAAACAGATTAGAAGATGTTCCGAATTTTTTAACAGCCATATTTCAATGTATGTTACTAAATAAGCTGCTCTAATGTACGGTATACTTATTTAACGATAAATTACCATTTTTATAATGTTTCAGCAATAAATTTCCTCTATAAAATTAGTGCCAATATACAGATACCTTGTAACTAACCATTGGCGCCCATGTCAATAAAATGGAATCTATTATAATTTGCTTGCCAATAGTTGGCACCCCATTAATTTATTACAATTGTAATGTTTTCCCGCCAATAACCTCTCTTTATTTCGTAATAAACTTAGTAAATCAAATATATACTAATAAAATAACATATAGTTTGGAAATATGTTGACAGGACCATCATCATAATAAGCTGTTTCTTATGGTTTACATAAAACTTACCGTTTTCAGTTGGACCGGTGTTAACATCGGTCACTACTTCTAAACTTAACCATGCAACTCAAGTTCAACAAATGCACTTATTGAACAGAGTTGCCAGTTTTACTCTAACTTTCAGATTGCGAAGAAATGTGTGCCTAGAATCTATTAATTTCAATTATTTGTGTCTAGGTGCCAATATTAGGACGGGTGACAACCATTGGTCACTTTACCCTATAGAGAACTATAGATATTTGAAATTTGAAAATTGGGTTACGGGGCTTTGTCAGTATGATCTATTCAATGAAAATATTTTCAACTTCCGGTTACTTCCGGTTATACCGGAAGTAGACATCAAGTTTGTTATTTCAAATGGCATGTACCATTTTTATTTTTATTTTTGGATTCAGCATCAAACTTTGAACAAAAAATTATTAACATACCACAGGTCTAAGTTTAACAGTTTCTGAGATATATGAGTTTTTTTTTAAATTTTTTGAAAAACACGCATTTACTTTAATTTCCGTATCTGGCTTAGTTGTTGAGCTATTAATTTCAAATTTTATATAGAGATTGTGAGAATATCCTTCTAGCATACGGTGAAACGTCAAATGCGATATTCTATACAGGGTGTCTAGAATGGAGCGTCCAATGTTCATATTTTCAATTCTCAATAAGTAGATAATTTCATATGAAACACCCTGTATTATATTCTCACGCCTGAATCAGTTTTGTATTCTCTTTCGATCTGTATTAGCATTCCCTATACCTAAAGTTACGTATTTCTGAGTTACTGCTAGATTTATTATAATTTGGAGATATTTTACATAAATTGGTGGGTAATATAATCTAGCATGCCATGAAAATTGAAAAGACAGTTGTAATAAACAAATTACTGGACAATTAGATTATTTTATTTTCTAACTTCGTTCAATTTGTAAGTGAAAATGGCTCTTCTGGGTTATCTGCGAATAATTGGCACGTACTTACGACTAATTATGCGATTGCATTTACTATAAATCATAAAATATAAATATTTTCATTGAATAGATCATACTGACAAAGTCCCGTAACCCAATTTTCAAATTGAGCCACCTTCGTGACACACCCTGTATATCATATATTGTATAAAAAAATGTATTTTTATTTTCTCATTTAAACCTTTATGTACTCAACACTAAGAATACATCAAGGGTCGATTTTATATGTGTATACGTCTGAGGTACCTAATTACATTATTTTTCACCTTGAAACAACACGGGCACAAATAATTGCATAAACCAGGACTTAAAACTAATCTCACAATATTCCAAATTAAATTTATCTAAACTAAATTTATCTTTGAATCCAACAAAAATGACGGCAGTTCTCTTTTGCAATAAAAACAAATTTCGAAGGTTCATTAATGCTTGAATTGGATGAGGTAAAATTAAATATATCAAATGAAGCCAAAACTTTAGGCTTGATAATCTAGTCTCTTAGATTTAAAAGCTATATATAAAAAAATAAAAAAATTAATTCAATCATGTTACATAAAATTACGTTTGCTATATGTGCACAAACATATTCTTGATTTTAAAATGCGTAAAAAACTCAGAGAATCTCTAGTATTATCAAGTTTACTTATCTATTAGCCATGTCTAGATCTAGCCTCCCAGAGGTATCCAAGGTCCAAGGTATCCAAAATAATTGTTGTAAGTTTATTTATAATTTGAGGAAGTATGACCACAGCTAAAATGGTTAAAGCTTGGAAACTTATTTCAGTTGCATTTTGTTAGTTTTTTATATAAACTGTTAAAGGCGAAAATTCTATATATTTGACTGAAAAGTTGATATTTAGAGATTCGGTTCTTGATCAAAATATCAGGCATAATACTCTTACAATGCCTCAGCACTATTCCTGTATATTTGAGAGATCTTTTTCATATAATGCTGCAAAATTACATAACCACATGAAATGGAATGACTCTTTAAATAAATTTAAGTGTAGCGTAAAAGAAAACTTAAGTACTAATCAATTGTATAATTTTTTTCTTCTTTCTTTCTATATATCATTTCTTCTAATTACTTTATTTTTAATTTCCACTACTCTTGCCTAAGAAGGTTAAGAGTTAATGAGTAGCTTGCTTGTTGTACATTTGTCAAATAAAGACAGTATTATTATTATTTTGAACTATTATTACTCTAAAGATAAAGTAGAGTAGAAGTTATTATCCATATCAAATAACATTTTAAAGTTTAGTGTTGGAAATCCAATCAATTGATATCTTTTACTAATAATCGTGTTAATTTGATCTAAATTAGAAATCAAATTAAATTCCCAAGTTCTTAAAATTCTTTTGACTGGGTACATAAACCTAATAATTATAAAATTTAAGATTCTAGCAGCATTTAAATAATCCGTCAAATCCAAGGTTTTTAATTCCACTAAAGTCGTTAATGTTATGCATGTATTTGACCGACCCTGTCAGGATTTCACAGAAAAACTATGTACACCTTTTATTTTATTTCTATATGTACAAGAAATTAATTATAGTAAATAATTGGAGTCCCGTACTTAGGGCTGTAGCAGCGTAGCGGTGGCGGGCGGGAAAACAACACGACTTGTCCTACCGGAACTGTAATTCCGGTTGAGCTGCGACCGCCGCGGCATCTGTTGTCCAAATGAATATTTATAACTTCAAGATTTACATATTATCGGTGTTCCACCATCGTTTACCGGTCTCACAATTTATTTTGCAGGTTTTGTGTCGTTTTATAACGGACAAGTTGTGCGTGAAGGAGGGTCGAATGAAAGAAATAAAATTATTTTTTTTTTGACAGGACACACATACGGCAAAATATCTAAAAATAAAAAAGATAACCGATCCGATGTATCTCTGGCAGAAGGGAATATGACAGAGTACATACAAAGTTGAATTATGGGTCAATTTGGATTTAGTAAGTAAATAATGATTTTTACCGGAAAATTTTAAATATTCTTAAACTTGAGGATCAGTGAAAGGAGGACATAATTAGACATCATGAAGTTATAAAATGGCAGAAGCAGAAACGGACTATTCTGCCTCGTTTCCTAGTTTAAGAATGTCACTATACTTTGTCCAAATTTTTTTGAATTGTCTTTGTCCAATCTACGATTGGTGCTCATTAAACCTTATTTGAAAAGGTTTAGATGCTACTCCGATATAGAATTTATTACATTCGTATGGAATTTTGTAAATCTTCGATATGAGTAAAAGGTTTTCTATTTACTATTGAAGATTTTAATGTTTGAAATAGGTTGTGCTATTTGGGTTTTCCTCTTTATTTTGAACAATTTGGTAAAGTCCATAAACTTACTTGGGTAGTTGTTTAAATGATTCTCATTTAAACAAATTATTTTTTTGCACTGCCCGAAAGACATTTAATAATGTCTCATTTAGTGGTTGGTATGGAAATTTTGGTATCGATTTGTTTCTGTTTCCTTTATCTGCTTTTTATGTTTTTTTTGTGTTGCTGGTTTCCTACTACTAATTTACTTATTAAAGAATACTGACTGAGTACCCTACAGACTTTTTGGTGATAAATATTATTAAAAACAAATTAATTTTTTTAACTAATCACTTGCTGATATTTATCGTCAACATTTTAAATACGCTGTGTCTAGGTGCACGCTAACGTGTACAAAATAAAAAACGCTAAAACGTCATCACTTCCCATGACGTAGTCTTTTAACGTGCACCTTTAATTTCATTCAAAATTAACATCGTGCACAGTAATTAAACAATAACTTTCATTGTGACTGAAAAAAAAGAAAAAAAACCTGCGCAATCGGGAAATTATACTTTTATTTTAATGAATTAATTTTTTTCCTCTCAGTTCCTTTGAGGAATTTCAAAACGGTTTGAGGCAATACGAAATGAAAAACAAACAAAAGTTCGTGATTAGACATAGCAGATCTATCGAAACCACTAGGAAAGTTTAAAAACGTTCATTAGATGACAAATTAAAGTATTATGAAGCACATTATAACTGCATATACGGCGGGAAATTGAGACTGACCACATCCATAATTTGTATTTATTATTATATTCACATAAGAAAAAATCAACACAAACGAACATACACGTTTTAACATCTATACTGAATGTCATTTATTTAACGTGCACGGTTGAATGTCTCAGGCGCGGTAAATCGGTGCACGCTCATAGTCAGTGATGACGTTTTAGCGTTTTTTATTTTGTACACGTTAGCGTGCACCTAGACACAACGTTTTAAATAACCAACTAAACCAGAAGAAAAGTTTTTTAACTTTGATCTATTTGTTGTTAAAAAACATATTTCAAATATTTCTGTAAAAATCAATAAAAATAACTTCTTATTATCTTGGCCTCCAGATGTCGTGTCGAGAGATGCCGGGTTGGCGTATCTCGCGATTTTTTTGTTCTTTTCCTTATTTTTGACCTCTTACAACTTTTATTCTACCTTGATATCAGATCATTTATAAAATCAGTATGAACTGAAAAACGGGCATTAATAGATACTTGTTTACGATATAAAGATCGACGTAATATATAATTAAAAATCACTTAAGCACTAATTTCAACGTCGCATGTATGTTTGTAAAAGGGGTTACCTTAACCGTATAAAATTGACCAATTTCCCACTTAAAGGAACAGTTTTCCAATATTTTCAAATTTCTAAATCTTTACCTGAGTGAATAAATAAATCAAAGATCAAAGGTGACTTTAAAGGGTTGGTTCCATTTTTACGATTAAAAACATTATTTATAGATTCAAAACTATGGTTAAAAACTGGAATATTTATTCGTAACTAATATCATAAGGGCATCTAATTTTTCCGAAAAAAAATCGAAAAAACACGTTGCTAAGTAATACTATTTTAACAAGAAGCTTGAGTGCTGGTGGCAACAAAAAACCGAGTCGAATACGAGGATTTTTGCACCTGAACGAATTAGAAATTTTATTGAGATTAAAATCAAATTGGAGAGGAAAGTAATCTACACTGTATTCAAGATCAATTTCCATGATTGTTGGTATTTAACAACCCACTTTATCTAATCTATTTTACTCTATCTTGAGCTAGTCCTGCATGTTGCTTGATGTCGTACGTCCATCTGGTTTGAAGTCTTCCTCTGCCTCCTTTGCGTTCCCATGTGTTCCAATGTGTTTTTATGTTTTAGATTTATAATGATGCAACATCTTCTTTCCATCGTTATTTGCATTTTTATTATAATGTCCATGTATGTGCTAATTATGCGATGATTGGTAATATAAGCTGATTGAACACATTAGTTTTTTAGGCATTGCGGATTTTTTAACTTGCCTATTGAGCTACATTTCTTACAAACAAACAATACATTTATTTCAGTTATAGATTGTAAGGAGTTACTCTTTTGTAGTTGGAGGGATTGTTTGTATTCCCAGACAGATGCATTTAGAGCTCCTAATGCTACCTCACTGTCGGGCATTGTATATAGCTATTTATATTACAAGTACATAAACAAGGGCTTTATTGAACGAATAATTTTATAAAATGATGAGTCTATAAAGCCTGTTTATGTACGCGTTATATACTTGATTTTATGTTCGATTGCAATTAAAAAATAATAATAAATTGAAAAAATTAAAATTTGATACGATTTTGGCTGACAGCAGTTGCGAAGACAAGTAGATGTTTATTTTTTAAACATGTCAAATGAGTTGTCAATTACTTTATTGACGCAAAACTGTTCTATAAACAGCGTTTTATTGGTCAATCGTAGATAAAAGCTTTTATCTTGATTTATTTATTTCTGTGCTTGTTCAGTGCTTATGTAGTATTCTATAATTCAGACCCAAAACCCACATCCAAACTCCATGCTCCATCATCGATCCGTTTACGTACTATACTAGATCTTGTTCTTCTAGTGCCAATTTTCCTTCGCTCCATATGTTGTGGTCAGCAATAACTATTTTATAAGAATAGTCGAAGTCCAGCACAGAGGGTGCCAAATCGGTATTATAGAGATGAATTTAATTTTATTGATAATCCTCTTGGTTTAAAACTCTCTAGCAGGAGTTGCATGTGTGCCTACCAGAGCCTTCTCTCTCTGTACCAATAGATGAAGAGGGAAGAAGTGTTGTAGCACTTAATGATGTAGTTTAGCAAATTTAAGAAAACCTATGTGGTTCATCCTGCTTGTCCTGTACTGATTTTTGTTACTTTTTGGGCCATCAGATTATAAACTAATAGGTCTTTCTCAATTTCTTATGAAAATTCTCTTAAAAGATTCCCAAAGCATTGAAATTGAAATTAAACGTTTAAAATACCTGAAAAACCTCCTCGTATTCCCCAAAATTAATGTGCTGTGCGATAAGATAATTGTTATTGGGCTTTTGTACTCCATATCTCGGAATGAACGACATATGCTTCAAGAGGCATTAAAAAACTAATTTTTCTTATATAATTAGTGGTGATTAAAGTTAATTTCTCATCCGGAATAATGATATCGCAGCGAATGGTCATTTGTCTGAAAAGTGCAATGATAAAAAAACGGTATCTTCTCATGGCCAAACGCGATGGATGTGAAACAATAACCCGTCACGGTGAATAGTAATTTTAACAGCCTTTATGCAAAAGGTAACATTTTCCATCTACTGAACGCAACATTTTCTCTTTTTTAGTGTTACTATGTAAAAAAAATTAGTTTAAATTATCACGTTTAATTTAATAGGATTTATAAAAATATAAACAATAAAATTCTTCCGTGATTTTCCATAATAATGGTCATAGGTTACAAATATAGCCCAACGGTGTCCACAAAACATTAGCATATATATTTTCTTCAATAATTCATACCAATAAATGATTTTTGCGTGAATTTTCTTCTAGATAGGCAAGCTTTTCTTTAAGCAAATTAAGAACTCACTGATTTTGTGTAACTCACTGATTTTGTGTATAATTATCCCATAAATATTTATGATTAAAAAAAGATATGTTACTTAAATAGTAGGCAGTTCAGTCTGTTTTCAACAGATGGCTCCTGCTGTTATGAATGGTTCGTAGTCACTGCCGACTTTCCGCGGTTTTAGACATCTGCTAATAATATTCAATTACAGTTACAGTATTAAAAGTGTGGAATTTTGTGTTAATAAACTTTTAATTGGAAGAAAAGTGTAGCTGTGTAGCCATCGAATTCTTGTTGCAGTTTATGGTGACGCTGCTTCAACTGAGAAAACATGTACACGGTGCTCTGGAAGGTGGTTTAGGTTTCCATAAGATAACGAAAAAAACTGAAATGGTAGAACTATGGAGTAGCTGCCCAGAAAGCAGGAAAACTTTGCTTTGGTTCCTTTCTTTAACACATTAACGCCGGTGCGGGCGCAACCGGACACTCGCAAAAAAAGTATCTATTTACGTCCAAAAAAGGCTGAAAATGGGATAAAATGGTCCGCTCTTTCCGAATTTGACATTACTTTTGAGTTTCAACCCTTCCTAAGGGGTGAAAAAGGGGTGCAAACCGTGAAAATACGTAAAAATAAAAGAAGCGCGTACAAATGACCGAAAACCTAGTCCACTACCAGGCATAATTGCCAGAAATTATTATAATACAACTATATTTTATATTCCCAGTACAATCCGTGGGGTACGCAACCCCCCAGGCGTGTAAATGATGGGTAAAGTGGGCGCCTTCTGGGGTGAAGAAACCCAAAATTGATGTGTTTTTGGGAAAAATTATATGGAACAAAAAGTGCATAGAGATTTCTCTATACTCATCGTTTTTTTATTTGTATACTAATTTCACAGCTCTTATGGCCTTTGAAAATACAAAAAAACATTTGAAACGATTTCCAAAACTTGTTTTTACAAATATAGGATGTATTGATAAAGTAATAATCAAGGGTTCGTAAACCATATGTTCTGGACATGGTTTGTGCCGCATTTGGGCAGAGAGAAAGCCCTTCTATGGCCCCAACATCTGGGTCTGGTCTCGAAAAATTACCATGGAGATGCGTTTGAGGGGAATGCGTGCAGAAAATTACTCCAGGAGTCCGCGAAGTCATTGGATCCTGATTTCTGTAGGGTTGTGGGCGCAGATTTGTCATTGCTTCCATTTGTAGCAGCATTTAGAGCTATGGACGAAATTACAAAGTCAACATTCTCAGTAACGTCAGATTTAAATAAATACTTATCAAGTCTCAAAAAAGCTCTCGCTGCTCTCGATGTGAGTCAAACTTTGAAAATTCATGTAATTTTGAGTCATCGCTTGAATTTTTAGATGAAGAAGAAGGTCTCGGTTTATGGTCTGAACAAGCTGGGGAGAGTGTTCACCATGAATTTTTGAAATTTTGGAGCAGACGAAAAATGAATGATATAAAAGCTCCAAATTACGGCATAAGATTAAAAGCAGCTATGGTTGACTTTTCTTCGAAGCTTATCTAGTAGTTCGTTTCAAGATTCAAGTTTATATTCCAAAAACAACAAAAACAAAATATAATAGTAATAGCAATAATGCTCAGGGTTTGTTTACATGGATTTTGTTTTTTTTTTTCATGACAAATGGTTTGAATATTACTTTATCAATATATCCTATATTTGTAAAGACAAGTTTTGGAAATCGTTTCAAATGTTTTTGTTTGTATTTTCAAAGGCCATAAGATCGGTGAATTTAGTATAAAAATAAAAAAACGATGAATATAGAGAAATTTCTATGCAATTTTTGTTCCATATAATTTTTACCAAAAACCCATCAATTTTGGGTTACGAAGTTTTCTTCACCCCAGAAGGCGCTAACCCCTGGGGGGTTGCGTACCCCAGGGATTGTACTGGAAATATAAATTATAGTTGTATTATAATAATTTCTGGCAATTATGCCTGGTAGTGGACTAGGTTTTTGGTCATGTGTCCGCGCTTCTTTTATTTTTACGTATTTTCACGGTTGCACCCCTTTTTCACCCCTTACGAAGGGGTGAAACTCAAAAGTAATATCAAATTCGGAAAGAGCGGACAATTATATCCCGGGTATAGCATTTGAAGCCTTTTTTATCGTGAAAAGATACTTTTTTTTACGAGTGTCCGGTTGCGCCCACACCGGCGTTAATGGGTTAAAGAAAGGAACAAAAAATAATGAATATCTCGAGCACATGAACCGTTATGATTTCAAAGCAAAGTTTTCCTGCTTTCTGGGCAGCTACTCCATAGTTCTACGATTTCAGTTTTTTTCGTTATCGTATGGAAACCTAAACCACCTTCCAGAGCACCGTGTGTAGGGGTTTGCAAAATTATTGGGAATGACCCAACAGGCGATTTTGCACTTGCGAGCAGCTGATTCAAAGGCACCAAAAGAAAATGTTTTTTTTACATCAGATTGTAACTTGACATGAAAAGTGGATATTGTACGACAATCCGAAAAAGAAAAAATACACATCAACACCATCAATATTAACATCAATACCAAAGCCGAAGCGCGTACGGAAAATTGCTCGCCAACAATTGCAAAATAATTAGGTATAATTATTATCTATATTATTATGGAAATACAACAATATTGGTTTAACAATACTGAAAGGCAAAAAATTGGAACGGTTGAAAGTTTACGGTGTTGTGGCTCGAAATATGGGCACACGCCATTGGAATACTACATAATTTAAGAAAAAATTTAAAATATGTAAATACATAGATGCTTCAAACTGTGTTTTCAAACTGTGTTTCGAAAAAGTTTTTTAAATACACCAACCCGACATCTCCCGACGCGACATCTGGCGACCTGGGAATACAAAAATTGTGTGGTATATTTTCAAGATAAAGAAAAGTGACACTGGGTCGCATTATGGGTGTTATAAAAATAAGTATGTAATCGATTTGATAAAAAAATATAATTTTTGATTTTTAATAATACTTTAAATTCTATTCTCATTGTAATATATATTAAAAGTTCTGCATGGTGTAAAAACCATGATGAAATAATAGTAGTGTTGCAAATTGTATAAATTTTTCAATAACGCTAATAAAATCTCTTCTTTTTGTCTCTCTTCTACCAGTCTAGCTTCTTTTCCTGCTCTGCATGTTTCCTCTGCTAACACTATGTTGCTTAGCTTAAGGTTTTTCACCAAATGATCAAAAGAAATATTACTGACGTCCTTACACCAGTACGTCTCACTACCTCTATTTGCTTTACTTTTGATGGCAATAGATTTGTTCTCGTTGTTCTCGTCATTGACGTAGATACAGATCGTTGCTGCAGACTTGCAGAATCCTCTTCCTCCTTTGCAAGTGCAGTTTGTCTCCAAAACGTTTCTGTCAGGATCAACTTAAAATCAATCAACTATATGATTTTTTTAAATGATACATTTGTGGTCGGCACATCTAGAAATATTAATGTCTTATTATTTCATCATGAGTTTTACACGATGCAGAACTTTTTATAAAGAGTAACTTTTTTTCGTAAAATTAATTTAAAAAAAGTTTTCCATATGGTGTAACTGAAGTAAACACGCTATACATAATATAATACATAATACAATCAAAATAGTATTATTAAAAAATCAAAAATTATGTTTTTATGAAATCGATTACATACTTATTTTTATAACACCCTTAATGCGACCCTATGTACGTGCTCAATGACGTTTACGTTTCTTTAACTTGTCATTATCTGTTGTTAGAACTTATACAATAATTATATACATACCTCGATTGTCGGCTTGTAAAGGTTTGTTTTCGTTATAGCGCTTAGTGCACCAGGGGTTTCTCGCAAAACAGTTCCTTTAATCTCAGATGATCCATCAGTTTTTAACTCATAGAAGCCGGAAACATGATGGCTTTCTTGCCATTAGTGGGGCTTTTCTTTCGAAAAATTGATAAATTTACTGGCTTGCACCCACATCTTAGCAAAATCGACATTGTGGACGGTTAATAACAATAAATAAGCGAGTTTTTCAATTAAACTTAAACGATCGATTTAAATCGACACACAATTATTGCTTTTATTTCATTTTAGATACATTACCGGTGGAAACCAAGTAGGCAAACCTTACATTTTCTGGAAGCTTATAGTGTGGACTATTCTGGTATGACCTTATTTACAGCGTGTTCCATTTGAAAAAACTGAGAAAACAGTGATCCTGAGTTTTGGTTGACCCTGTATGGGAAAGGAGCCATTCGGTAAAGGACCCCGTACCATTTAAAAGTAAAAAACGTTCCGGTCAAATTTTCAGAAACTTTGGTATGTTGTAGAACTCTATGCTTCTAGGCCTTATTTTTGACAAGAAACTTCTATGGCAAGACCACATAAAAGAACTTACATTGAACTGTAAGAAAAGGCTAAATATTCTAAAAACCCTAGCAAACATTAATTGGGGATCTGACACTGCTGTTCTTATCAACTTTTACAAGACATATATCCTATCAAAGATATATTACGGGTCCATTATTTACGGATCAGCAAGTGAATCGAACTTAAAACAATTAAAATATATTCAAAGTTCCGCATTAAGATTATCTCTAGGTGCGTTCAGAACCAGCCCTTACCTCTCACTATGCTGTGAAGCTGGTGTACCACCACTACGTTACAGAAGGCAAAATTTGATGACAAATTACTACTGTAAAATCCTTAACAATCCCACACACCCTGTTTATGAACTACTAAATGCACCAGAAACAGTTTCCCAGACCAGGCGAGTTAGCAGCCTCCCGTTCCGAACAAGAGTATCACATTTACTTTCGTCTTTAGATATCACACTGAGAGAAAATCAACTAGAGGAAGGCCCCAAACAACAAATTAAACACATAAAAGAAAAAATTATGGACAAATGGCAAGAAGAATGGACTTTAAAATAACAATTTCTTAAAACAAATACAACCCAATATACAGCTAAAACCAACTTCATATAAGCTTCGAAAACGTAGGGAGAAAGTAGTAATAACCCGGATAAAAATTGGACATACTAACACCTGACACACTCCCACCTTCTAGTCGGTAGAAACCCACCTGTCTGTGAATGCGGAGCGCAGAATACCATAAAACACCTGATCATTGAATGCCCGATACTCACCCGAAGCCGTCTAGATATGAATATAGAGAAAAACATAGAAACAGTTAAGAATTCAATTCAACATTATTTATATTTTAAGAAAAAGATTGTTTGTTTTTAGGAAGTTCAGAAGTTTAATCTGTTGACTTGTAGTTGATGTACAGGGTGGCCAAATAAGAATGCGAGGTACTGTATCTGGGAAACTATCAATCGTAGAGGCTTGCGGAAAAAAAATTATTACTAAGATTATACAAGAGAAAAACCTGGAAAATATTTTTAAGTTTCCGAAATGGCCGTTAGGGGGCGTAACTGCAATCTTAAATCTAAGAAAGTGATGTTTCTGTGAATTCCGCTATATTAACCTAACAAAAAAATACCTGATCTTTAAAGTAGAGGATAATCTAAATCTTTTTTGTTTGACAATTTTTGCTGCATCTCTAAATATAAAGTGGTGGGGGGTATTCAAAGGTTTCAGTAAAAAACACCCTGTATATTCGAAACTGCTGAGCCGATTTTAACAAACTTAGGCTAGTTTAAAAGAGCTATTCTTGGGCTACAAATGTTATAATATTTGAAGTTTTGTTATTTTCACATGTCGCCGCTAGAGGGCTTTTTTCGACATTTCGACAGAAATGGTTAATTTTCTCAAAAAAATTAAATGCCTTGGTATGATTTCTTTTCCAGGAAAAAGTAGCTAAATCTTGCCTAAACAAGCTCGCTAAAACCGCATCTCGATATCTTGTTCCTAACCTAAAATTTAGGCCAAAGAAAATTTTATACGGAAATCCCTTAAATTTTTATTTTTTAAAATAATTAATTCCTTTTATTATGTAAGTTGTGGTTTTAAAAAAGAAAGGTTTTTAATGCCCCCGTAAATGCTCACGCTCTATGCATGGCTGAATCCTCTAATCGGTAGACAAAACTGCAGCTTCAATTTCGGCTCTCGGTATGTTACGTAATGCATTACGAATCCGGTTTTTCATATCTTCTCTTGTCGTAGGTTGAGTCTGAAACTCAAGACAAGTTAAGTCTGGTGATCAAGCAGGCCATGGAAACTCTTCTTCGTCTTCCAATCCACCGCTGTTGTAATACTGCATTAATATGCTCTCGCACAATAAAAGCGTAATGTGCTGGGCAACCATCCAACTGCAAAAACAAGTTTTGACATGTTTACAGTGGCACATCTTCCAACAACAACGGTAATTTATTGGACAAAAAGTCAAGAAAGATATTGCCGCTTAGGGATTGCTTGAAAAAATATGGCCCAATCATTCTGCCTCCCAGTATACCACACCACACATTTAAACTCCAAAACGTCCTTGTTGCTGAACTTCACGCAACCAATGCGGATTTTCTGCAGACCAATAATGTATATTGTGCAGATTTTAAAGGTGGCTTCATCGTTCCAAAGAATTTGAAATAAAAAGTCTCCATTATTGTGCGAGAGCATATTAATGCAACAGCGGTGGATTGGAAGTAGAAGTCTGTTTCAATGACCTGCGCGATCACCAGACTTAACTTGTCTTGATTTTCAGACTCAACCTACGACCAGAGAGATATGGAAAACCGGATTCGTAATGCATTACGTAACATACCGAGAGTCGAAATTGAAGCTGCAAGTTTGTCTACCCATGAGAGTCTTCAGCATTTAGAGCATTTACGGGGGCATTAAAAACCTTTCTTTTTAAATCGGTCCTTTTTAGGGCCACAACTTACATAATAAAAGGAAATAATTAGTTTAAAAAATAAAAATTTAAGGGATTTCCGTATAAAATTTTCTTTGGCCTAAATTTTAGGTTAGGAACAAGATATCGAGAAGCGGTTTTCGCGAGCTTGTTTAGGCAACATTTAGCTACTTTTTCATGAAAAAGAAATCATACCAATGCATTTAATTTTTTTGAGTAAATTAACCATTTCTGTCGAAATATCGAAAAAGGCCCTCTAGCGGCGACATGTGAAACTAGAAAAACTTCAAATATTATAACATTTGTAACCCAAGAATAGCTCTTTTCAACTAGCCCAAGTTTGTTAAAATCGGCTCAGCCGTTTCGAATATACAGGGTGTTTTTTACTGAAACCTTTGAATACCCCCCACCACTTTATTTTTAGAGATACAGCAAAAATTGTCAAACAAAAAAGATTCATATTATCCTCTACTTTAAATATCAGATATTTTTTATTAGGTTAATATAGCTGAATTCACAGAAACATCACTTACAAGTCAACAGATTAAACTTCTGAACTTCCTAAAAACAAACAATCTTTTTCTTAAAATATAAATAATGTTGAATTGAATTATTAACTGTTTCTAATGTAAGAGGAGGTTTTTGGTTCGTAGGCCTTTAAGGAGTCCAACACTATCCAATCGTAGATTGGGTGAACATGAGTTTTTCCCTCTTCAGAATTACAGAGTTAATGGCCAAAGCAGTCGATACTCTATAATGACAAAAAAAAAATAACAATAATAATAATAATAATAATAAATGCCTTTATTAACATAACAAGATACAATTTATAACATTATTATTCTTTTTTGAGGCGAGATTCAGTTCATAGGTTATATCACAATGCTGTAAATTAATAATGTATTTAATATTTAACCTATGAACTGCTCTTCCATCTAACCCCGAAAAACAGAATCAAAACATATAGCAAGTAAGTAATATACAGGGTGCGCCAATTATTTCCACTCGATCTCTAGCACCGAAACTAAAAGAGATATCAACAAGATTTTTTGTAGGGGTAGACAGTGTCACTCGGACTACAATTTTAAAATATTTTGATGTATACAGGGTGGCTAATTTTTGTGGAATGAAAATTAATTTGGTTTTTTTAAATTGAACACCCTGTATACGATTATGTCTTCTGATTCTACTAAATATTAGATTTACGGTAGTTTTTTGTATTTGTAAATCTGACGCGGCGTTGACAAGTTATTCCTATTTTAAGCAGATTTAATGAAAAACAGCACTTCAGAAATATTAGCACAAAAACCACATTTTTAAAAAATTCCTCAAAAAAGCTACTATGATGTAAATGAAACATGCACCTATCACAATAATCACACAACATCTTCACCTGTTGCACAGAGTGTTTGCCGATGGCGTGCCAATAGTCTAGTTTTCAAATGGCAATAACTTAATTTTTTCAAATGGGACACCCTGTATATTTTTCTTCATATAGAAGGTCTCCCTAATACGCATTAAAAAAATATAGGGTTTTGTACATCTAACTTTACTATTTACTTTAATAATTGACGTTAAGTGACAAACAACATATTTTAATAAGAAATCAAGTTACCTATGAAAATGACAGTAGGTATATTTTGTTCTGGCATTAATTGTCAACATAAAATTTTGTATTGTATCACGTCTACTATATTTAATCGGTATTGTGTATAAAAAATGGATTTTAATAAGAATTATAGTGTTCAAGAAAATATTGATATGATATGGATGTGAATGTCAAAAAAATGCGTTTCTTGCTAGTAGGGTCTATCGTCAAAGATACCCAGAAAGACGTCATCCACAAAAGTATACTTTTCAGAATTTAAAGAATAGATTTGATAGAACAGGAACTGTCAAGAATGAAAAACATTCACGTGAAAATACAGCTGTTACTATTGACAACGAATATAAGGTAATGATCAGTATAGTTGAAGATCCCAATATAAGCACAAGGCAAATAAGCAATCAGTTAGATATTTCCAATACCACAATTAGACGCATAATAAAAAAGAATAAATATCACCCCTATCATATCCAGCTACACCAAGAATTGTTACCACGTGATTCCGCGCGTAGAGAGGAATACTGTAGATTGTTAATAAACAAGATAAATACAGAGCGTAGCTTTTTAAACAAAGTTTTATTCTCCGACGAAGCCACGTTTCATAAGAACGGTTGTGTAAATAGACACAACTTCCATTATTATTCGGACCACAATGAACATTTATTTAGAACCACATCACAGTATCGATGGTCTTTGAATGTTTGGGCGGGAATAATAGGTGATTATGTAATTGGTCCCTATTTCTTTGATGGGACTGTAAATGGAGCTATCTTTTTAGATTTTTTAGAACATGATTTTCGCAACTTATTGCAAAATGTGCCTCAAAATTATCGCAACGGAATGTGGTTTCAATTAGATGGTGCCACACCACATTACCTATTAGATGTTCGCAATTGGTTAAATAGGGAATTTCAGGATCGTTGGATAGGAAGGGGAGGACCTATAAATTGGCCTACTAGATCACCTTGCCTTACACCTTGCGATTTTTTCTTGTGGGGTTTTATTAAAAATATTGTTTACAAAGAAGAGGTTACCACAAAAGAAAATATGAAAGAAAGGATTACTGCATCATTTAGACAGGTGACCCCTGCAATGCTAAGAGATATGCGTAAATCAATGAAAAAAAGGGCAAGAAAATGTATAAATGAAAATGGAAGACATTTTGAACACCTACTATAAATTTTAACTTTCACTATTGTAGTTTTCTTACGATTAAACTTTAAAATTTTGTACTTATTAAAAATTGTGTAAAATATGTTGTTTGTCACTTAACGTCAATTATTAAAGTAAATAGTAAAGTTAGATGTGCAAAACCCTATATTTTTTTAATGCGTATTAGGGAGAGCTTGTAACTGAAGAAAAATATACAGGGTGTCCCATTTGAAAAAATTAAGTTATTGCCATTTGAAAACTAGACTATTGGCACGCCATCGGCAAACACCCTGTGCACAGGTGAAGATGTTGTGTGATTATTGTGATAGGTGCATGTTTCATTTACATCATAGTAGCTTTTTTGAGGAATTTTTTAAAAAATGTGGTTTTTGTGCTAATATTTCTGAAGTGCTGTTTTTTCATTAAATCTGCTTAAAATAGGAATAACTTGTCAACGCCGCGTCGGATTTACAAATACAAAAAACTACCGTAAATCTAATATTAAGTAGAATCAGAAGACATAATCGTATACAGGGTGTTCAATTTAAAAAAACCAAATTCATTTTCATTCCACAAAAATTAGCCACCCTGTATACATCCAAATATTTTAAAATTGTAGTCCGAGTGACACTGTCTACCCCTACAAAAAATTTTGTTGATATCTCTTTTAGTTTCGGTGCTAGAGATCGAGTGGAAATAATTGGCGCACCCTGTATAAATGAGTAAATAATATTGTCTGAAAAAGTAATAATCAAATAATGATTTTTTCTTTTTAAGTTTACCTGCTGAAAAGCAACATAACTCACGCGGTAGAGCATTCATCGCATTAACCACACAATACGAAAAGGAGCGTTTAAAATAAGTAGGTACGAAAAAAATTCACTGCATCCCGAGCTATTCGAGAGAAAAATACAAAAACAGAAAACAAGTGAGGAGGTAATCCATCTTGAATCGAATAAATTGAATTCCTAATTTGTTTCTAGTGATTCAGATTTACAACTTTAATTTAAGGAGACTTCAGCCCTTTAAATCTTTCCCTGGATACGATACTGTTTTTAGTTTTTATTATTATGGGTAAGTGTACTGAAAAATAAAAATTATTAAAATGAGACTTCTTGTAGTATTTTATTTTCAATCTATTACGATATTATTCTCGATTAAAATTCATAAGGATAAACGTACACTTGTAGGAAACTGTGCTCCTCTATCATATAAATTAATATGGAAACTGTGTCGCTTCTATCTTTTGCGTCGATTATGACGACTTTCTTTCTACCTGACTTCCTGTCCTGTCGGCATAAACATACGAGTGTTAAGGTTTTAAAAGCGTCTACTGCTGCTTTATAGACCCCCTAAAAAGGATATAATTTCCTGACGAAAAACGGTCTCTCCTATGACACGTATTAAAAAGAGTCAATAAAAAAATGAAGAGCGGTAGTTTCGGTAAAATTTTATTACTCCCAAGTTACCGGATCCGACGTTTCGCTATTGAAATTGTTTGTTATTAAAATACATTTTCTATGAGTATTTCTATTAATATTCCACTTATATATAACGAAAAGGCACGTTAAAGGACCCCGCACCATTTAAATGTAAAAAACGTCCTGGTCAAATTTTCTGAAACGAATTATATTTGCTCGTATTTTTAGAGCTGTTATAAAAAAAAATTATTTCTTCAAAAAACCATATTACTTAGAAACCACCCTGTAACTAACCAAATTCTACGGTGATTGGTATTTCCGATGTTTAACACCCTGTATTTCGAAAACTAGCCATAGGATTGGTTTGGGCCAATGGACACTTTTTGTCAGTGCATCGAGTTTTATAACATACCAACGTTTCAGAAAAGGACCCCGCACTAATCTTATGGAAAACCGGTTTCGGTGAAAATCGCTGAAATTTCAATATGATTTAGCCCATGCCATTCTGAACAAAAGTTACCATTGCGCCAACTCTGAATGCGTTTGGATTCTACAGGGGGTCAAAGTTTGATATTTTGACGATTTTTAATTTCTATAAAGCGGCGTTCAGACTTTACAAGTTACTTGAATTCAAGTAACTTGAAAGGAGTAACCTGAATTCAAGTGAACGTTCATACTATTTTAATATTTGATTCAAGTCATTTCAAGTTGACATTTTTATTTAAATGATTCCTGTTTCAAGTTACAAAAATTGCGTCAAATGATGTGATTCCTGCTGGAATAAAAGTTGTAAATCAGCTGATTGTGGATGGATTCCTAAAAATCAGAAAAAAAATTCTACACTTTATTTTACAAAAAAATTTCAACTTTCATGCGACGCCATTTTTCTAACTTGAAAAAGGAATTAAGTAAAAATGTCAACTTGAAATGGCACTTCTAAACATTTATACATATCGTTTGGGCATCTTTACATATAAAATTATAAAACTTTTTATTGATGAAATGGCATCAAAAAGGGGCCACGAGATATTGTGTATTGTATTGTGTATTGTGTATTTAACCCCACAGAATTAATTTGGGGGACAAATTAAAAAGAATAAGGCGTTATAACGTGTTTCCCAAATTTGACGGGTTGATAGCAAATTTGGTAAAAGAAGAAATTAACAAAAGTTCAGCTGATGATTGGCAGACAAAAATCAAACATGTTATCAAAGAAGAAAATTCTTATATAACGAGTCCGACCAAATTGATTATCAACGTTGATGACAGTGAATCCAATGGTGAGGGTTGAGATAGGGTAGGTAAGCTTAATTAATTTATAACATTTGTGACTTTATTCACCGTTTGAGACAAAAATTTTAATTAGCAACGTTTGTGAATCTCACAAGAGATCAGAAAATGAACCTATGGGCGAGGTGGAGTGGTCAACCTCTATTGAAATCTAATATGCGTTATAGAAATTAAAATGTAAATTCATATTAAAGAAAGTTAATCAATATAGAATTTTTACGCAAATTACCCCTAACCATCTCCAGTAAGTTGGTTATTGAATCTTTGCACGGTGGTCCTAATAGATAAAATATCATTTTATTTTTATGTATATGGACAGTGTACGGTGTTTCGACATTAAAATACTCAAAAATGTCCAGATCAATTAGCATTTCTTCTATTTGGTGTTTCTATAGCGTTTTTTCTTTCTCGTAAAGCGGTGGGTTCTACTATACTTACAGTACATGGGAGGGCGATAATATTATGCATTTGAACCAACCATCCAACTTTAAATATTTGGAAGATACTGGGCGATCAAACATATATTTTCAATTTCGGAATAATGTATCCCTTTGTATATTCAGTTTCCACCAACATATTTAGCTGATGTTTTGAAACTACGTAGCTAATATATATATACAAATGTGTCAACGTCTGTGCTCATTAATCTTAATCCAAATAAAGTTGCGGCGATGGTCCAAAAAATATGGAGAAGGGATGTTTCGGAATAATTTTGAAATGATTTCTAAAATCATCCGTGAATTTTTTATTTTCTGACATAATGTAGATGAGTCGTTCTTGATCAAAAAGTTCCTCAATGCCTACCTCGCGAATGCCACGGTTTGAATTATACAGGGGTTTGAACTACACGAAGGTGTAATTTTTTGAACCATAAAAATTCCAAAAAAGGACCATGGTAGTGACAAAACTGACAAAGGATGTGAAATAAAATCACACAAGCTCCCAAGAACAAGGACATTAAAAATGTCCTACACTGCACCAGCGTCTGGACTTCAACAACTACTCCTTGGGCTATATGCCCCAACAGGTAATGAATTACGAAAGTCCAGACGGGGTTTGGTGCCCGACCAAGTCGGGGCTTTAACCCAAAAACTTCGATTTTGTCATTAAACAAGCTTGCCATTCTTAGACCGGTTTCGGCATTATTGTGCCTCATCAGTAAGAAGCAGGCTAGCTCGACATCCTGTCACTGTTATTAAAGTGAAGATGGCGTTGGGCTCTCCTCGTTCGTGATATACTTGCTATAACGCAAGTACGATTATCAAGAGCAAGGAGAGCCGAATTCATTTTCAGACATCTTTTAGTGACAGGATGTCGAGCTAGCCTGCTTCTTACTGATGAGGCACAATAATGCCGAAACCGGTCTAAGAAGGGCAAGCTCCTTTAATAACAAAATCGAAGTTTTTGGTTTAAAGCCCCGACTTGGTCGGGCACCAAACCATGTCTGGACTTTCGTAATTCAATACCTGTTGGGGCATATAGCCCAAGGAGTAGTTGTCCAGACGCTGGTGCAGTGTAGAACATTTTTAATGTCCTTGTTCTTGGGAGCTTGTGTGATTTTATTTCACATCCTTTGTACAGGGGTTTGAAGTATAGTATCGATTTCTCGAATAATCAATAATTCCTTTGTAACGCAAAACAATATTGTTTCCTAGACAAACTTGCGGTCACAAAAAGACAATGGCAGTTATGAAGACCTGAATATAAACCAAAGCATATCATTCCTCTCTATAATTTTTCATCTGTCATTATTAGAACGAAATGTGAAAAAATTCGATGGTGCAAAACAGAAATATCTTTTATACTAATACGCATAATGATGCCGTGATCCTCTCCAGAAGACACATGTTTAACAGCATACAATCTTTTTCGAGAATAAGTTATGGTTTTCATCCTGTATTTTTCTAAAACATCGGGTGGAGACGAGGTGGTGTTGGTCCTAATAGAATTTCTGAATATATGATATATGAATAGTAAACGAATACTAATATCTTAGGAAAAAATGTTTTTTGGACGAGTTGCAACCTTTGTATATTCATGAATTCTCATTTCAGATATTTTGTCATTGAAATGTTTCGAAGTTTGTCTAGGAAACAATATTATTTTCCGTTACAAAGGAATTATTGATTATTCGAGAAATCGATGAAATACTATACTTCAAACCCCTGTATAATTCAAACCGTGGCATTCGCGAGTTAGGCATTGTGGAACTTTTTAATCAACAATGACTCTTTTACATTATCTCAGAAAATAAAAAAAATTCACGGATGATTTTAGAAATCATTTCAAAATTATTCCGAAACATCGCTTCTCCATATTTTTTGGACCATCGCCGTAACTTTATTTGAATTTAGATTAATGAGCACAGACGTTGACACAGTTGTATATATATTAACTACATAGTTTCAAAACATCAGCTAAATATGTTGGTGGAAGCTGACTATACAAAGGGATACAATTTTCCGAAATTGAAAATATATTTTTGATCGCCCAGTATCTTTCAAATATTTAAAGTTGGATGGTTGGTTCAAATGCATAATATGATCGCCCTCTCATGTACTGTAAGTAACATCAATTGCATATGGATCTGGAGGAAAACGAAAATTTTCTCGAAAAAGGTTCGATAAAAATTACCAAAAACCAAGTTTAACCCTATGTATACCCGCCAGTTTTGATTCTAAAAACTTTTGTCATTTGAACTTTTTGATGCACATATTGTGGACTCTTCCATTATAAAAATTCAGATCGATACGATGAAAATGAAATTCCGGATTTTTTGAAAAATCGTCAAAATATCAAACTTTGACCCCCTGTAGAATCCAAACGCTAGCATTCAGAGAGTTGGCGCAATGGTAACTTTTGTTCAAAATGGCATGGGCTAAATCATACTGAAATTTTAGCGATTTTCACCGAAACCGGTTTTCCATAAGATTAGTGCGGGGTCCTTGACCGGGACGTTTTTTACATTTAAATGGTGCGGGGTCCTTTATAATTATAATTACACTTTTTGTGTGTGTATGGTTGCGATATTGACTGCGGATCCTGATGGTTCCATTAGCCTAAATTACACTTTTTGATTACAGTTTTTAAAATCACTGTACTATTTTTCATATTTTCAGTGTGGAAAATCTACATTATAATAAAAAACTTCCTACAATTCATTCCATTACAATTGAATGAGAGAAACAAAACTTGTGCGAGAGGGAGCCATTCCTATTATTTACCGTGATTCTTTAAATTAATTGGTTTATCCTAATTGTTCTTCACAAAGTATGTGAAATAAAATCACACAAGCTCCCAAGAACAATGACATTAAAAATGTCTTACACTGCACCAGCGTCTGGACTTCAACAACTACTCCTTGGGCTATATGCCCCACCAGGTATTGAATTGCGAAAGTCCAGACGCGGTTTGGTGCCCGACCAAGTCGGGGCTTTAACCCAAAAACTTCGATTTTGTTATTAAAGCAGCTTGCCATTCTTAGACCGGTTTCGCTATTATTGTGCCTCATCAGTAAGAAGCAGGGCTCTTGAGAGCTTGTGTGATTTTATTTCACATCCTTTGTGCAGTTTTGTCACTCCCATGGTCTTTTTTTGGTATTTTTATGGTTCAAAAAAATTCCACTTTCGTATATTAATTGTTCTTGTAAAAAATTGAGCGATCTTTAACATATAATTTAAAAAATATTTTTTATTTGAATATGTCAAAAAATGTCAAATTCCGGAGAGTACACAATAACAAGAAGAAGAACTTTTCAATCCATGTCCGAAAATAGTATATTACTTAGATACGTAACAAGTGTTGTAAAAAGCATATTACGCACGTATAGAAAAATTAAATAAATTTTTAAATAATTTGTTTTTTAAATAATTGTCAACATAATTTTCTGCTACTGAAGACGATTGCCAGCCACCATGTCTCTTCAAATCCAATAGATTCCCGCCTCACTATCACTTGACATATTGAAAATGTAGATATTCCTTTTTAAACAGTATGTATCTTATAATTACTAACTAGAACTTCAAAAACTATCAAAAAAGTTTGTATTATTTTGATTATATAGCGGTCTTAGGTAAAAAAATTGTATGATAACGCGGACGAGTTTATTATATATATTGTGTGAATTAATTAAAAATCACAGAATTAAGCCAATCAAATCCATTAGATTCCCGCCTCACTATCACTTGACATATTGAAAATGTAGATATTCTTTTTTAAACAGTATGTATCTTATTAACTAGAACTTATTTGTCTATCAAAAAAGTTTGCATTATTTTGATTTTGACAGTTGCTATGACTACGCTGCTGACGGGCGATTGCGCGATTATGTTCCGCTTACTTTTACGTATAAATTTTAGTAGGTACATATTCAGTCTATGCGTTTTGTTTACCAAAACTGTGCGATTTACTAAGGCTGTGTGTCGTGTGTTTTTGCTTGTTTTCTATAGCGGTCTTAGGTAAAAAATATTGTATGATAACGCGGACGAGTTTATTACTATATTGTGTGAATTAATTAAAAATCACAGAATTAAGCCAATCAACGTAAAATTCAAAATAATTACTAACATCAGCGAATAGACAGGAAATCCGTTGAAATACTATTCCAAATAGGCAATCAATTTACTTTAAAGTTGTGAGAAAATCAGAAAAACCCCACAACAACATCACCGACGTGATGGACTCCACAGGATTCGCTTGTTTATGACGTAAAGAATAGTGAAGAAGAAATTTAGGAAGAACCAGTACAAAATCACTTATATCATTTAAAATACTCGTCAAAGGAACAAACATATTTACTAAATATTTTGTAAAAATGTTGTTTCTAGCAGATGGTTAAAAACGCCTAGAATGCTGGAAGAACAGAAGAGTCCAAATGTTTTAATGGTGTTTAAAACACTTTGAAACACTTACTTCATGTAATCTATCCATATTAATTTTTATACTTAGGTCCAGATTGAAATATGTTTAATAGAGTATTATCTTTGTAAGCGAAGATAACTTTTAAGATAGTAAGTAATGATTTGTAAATGTTATTGTCTTCCTTTTATTTGCTGACTGACTTCAATGTTATATACCCAGACCATACAGAGGCACTAACTAGGACATTTACACTGACAAGGGTCAGGTTGTTAAATACCATCAAGAGTCACATAGACTCATCCTCAGGTCGACATGAAGGTCAATTTGCAGAAGCCGCTGAAACTTGCAGAAGATATTTTTTTATTTGTTCTAAAAATTATTGTTCACATTATACATTATAACTATTATTGTTTTTTTAATAAAGAAATTTAAACTTGAACATTCCGAATTTCATATTTTTATACCCGAACTATATATCATTTGAATACTGACAGGAAGTACCCTAAATTACAACAATGCTCTACGGTAAAACAAAATGCAAGGAATTCCAGTTAAATACTAGGTAACTACAGGAAATTCCTGTAAAAACTCAGATTATAAGCTTCTAATACAACTAACTAGTACTGTAATGTATGAAGGAAATATCTTTAATTCAACGGAAAATTCCTGTGAAATCGATACTACAGTTCCGATTAATTACTGGAAATTCCTGTAAAAACTGAAGTTCAGGAAATTCCTGTTAAATCGAAATTACAGTTCCGGTAAAAGTAAAGTAGTTCATTAAAATAACTGGAATATTCCAGTTAAATCAATGTAACGATTCTGTAAATAGTACAGTTTATTCCGGTTGTTCCTAGATAAATTAAAAGACCCGAATCGTCACGTAAAATTAACAAATATTCCTGCTGTCGCTTATGTAGGGGGAATTTCCTGTAGAATTCGCCGAATTCCTGTTGTATGTACTGGTAAATTTCTTTGAGTGTGCTATATTTATATCTATTCCTAAGATTTTTTATAGTTGCATCTAATTAAACCTATTTCCTCAGAGTTCTTATCTATTAATTGTTATGCTTCTTATTTTGCCAACTTGTTTTCATTTTTCATTGACTATCTCTTCCTAATTCTTAAATAAAATAGCCATTTATTACAAATAATCTTATATGCGACAGGAAAGGAATAATAGAATAATAATATTCATATTTTCGTTTATAAACTTGAATTTATTTAGTAATTTCGAGTATATACGATTGCCTTATCTCTAACAACGAAATTAAAGATACAATAAAAAAACACTGCCAGTTTCAAAGGTTTCCTGATCGTTAAATTTAATCCTTCTGAACATAATAACGATCATAGCGGAATAAAAATAATAATTAGACGATTTAATTTCCAGGTAGTACGCCGACGTTTAGTTATAATGTTTGTCTCGTACAACACAATCGGTTTTATAATGGACATGCTATACTTTATAAAGAAATAAAAAGTAATGCCACGTTGTACCAAAGAAAAAATTACTTATAGGAATAATATTACGTAGATAATTTACGTCAATGACTTTATGTGCATTTTTTTCGTATGACTACAAGAATGGCTTGTGATTTTGATTGGGTTTTTACGATCTATTGATTTACTAGTGGATATGATGAGATTGCTGTTGTAAATTTTTATTTTAAATTTAATTTTTGAAGAGAAATAGTAGATACATAAAGTATTTAGGTAGTTTAGACACATATTTAATGGTTGGAATTTTAAAGTGTTTACCGATCATAAAACGTCAGCCTTTGAATTTATAGTCAGGCGTTTAAAACATTTTAAGTTTGGTTAGGTTTTAACAATTTTTTTGGCAAATGTACTATTAAAATAAATGTATATTTCAAATAAAATCTTTTAACAAAGTCAAACACGCTAATTATTTTTTTTAAGCGTATCAAAATTTGAATATTATTTATCATATACATTTACTGAGAATAAGGAATCTATTATACCACGCGTAAAAATTTCTGAATTTTATACTCCGCCGTATAATAATGAAAGTCCATTTAATTTACATTGTCAAGGTGTCTCCATCTATCGCATTCCAGTATAAACACACTGACTTACCCGTCGAGTCGCCTTATGTCATTGACAATTTAACATGACAACCTTATTAGCAAGTTTGTTTAATTTAATTGAAAAAGTTCACTCATTAACTGATTGAAAAATATCGCAAGAGTATATCAATGTATATCTGCTCCCCTAGAGTTAGCGGAGATTGTCCACCATACGATTGAGAATTTGATTCAAATCAAATTACGTTCGCCATTTGTAACCAACGTAAAATCATATAAAAATACAAATATTTATGTACAAATCCTATTACCTTATGAATTCTGTAAAAATACTATGGAAACTCACTAGATTTATTGTGTAATCTTACGAAATGATTATGCTGTGATTTCTTCATTAATCTGTGAATGAACTTGGTAATTGTTTGATGTGAATTCACAGTGATATTCAAACACATAATATAAAGAAACATGTAATTTTATTCAGAATAAGTATATTTATCTGTGAGTATAAAAAACTAAATATCTTTTTGGTCTGATTGAAATGTATTATTTCCAATTGAGTAGGTACAACAGAAGTATTGAGAATAAAAATGAGTATCACAAAAGAAACAAAGTTTGATATTCACATGTACACAACATATTGAAATTAAATAAAGTTTAATCAAACAATACGATTAAAACGTCATCTTCAAGTGAATATTGATCCTCCTTATTTTATTCGTTTTCAACTTCTAACACAATTTCTGTTCATGATTCAAAACAGGTGTCTGAAATATACAGAAGAAACAAGGGCGCCGTTGCTTAAGGACAGTGGGGGGTCCCCCACAGGCGGATCTGACGGGGCCATGGGGGCCATTGCCCCCCCCTAGAGTTCTGAATAGTTGGATATTTGGTTGAACAGCTAGAGTCTGGATATGCAAGTAAACCTTTTGATTGGTTTTCAACAAGAAGAAAATACACGTTATACAAACCAAAATTATTCGTTGAATTGAATATTTTCTCAAAGACTCAAACATCCCAAATTTTTATCACTTAATCACTTTGGTTACAAATTCCCATTAACTGATGCCCCCTCCCCCCCCCCCCCCCCCGAAAAACTGCCTAGATTTATTAGTCAAGATGCGATAAACTTGCTGGAGTATCAAATTTCCATTTCGCAATGTTTTTTAAACCACACTCGTAGTAAGTATTTTCAGAAGGATCTTCATTTTAATTTAATGCAGTAGGTACTTTGATTTGAAAAATGTGCCCCCTCCCTGACATTTTTTGTAACGGCGCCCATGAGAAGAAATATTGATTATCGAATTTCAAAAGAATGAAAATAGGGAAGGTCAAAATATATCTGAAGCCCTCTGTATTTCATTAAGGTTTTGTATTTACTATTAAAGATTTTAACGTATTATTTATTTGTTCTTATATTAAATTTATTGCTAATTCTTCTAATTTTTTCCGATAGTTTTGCAATATTAGTTTAAGAAATGTTTTGTTCATTTTTTAATTTTCTATTAAATTTTATTATCAATTGGTTGGCGAAAATGTTGTAATATAATTATTTCTGTAAAAATGTCTTCTTAAATTAAAAATAAAAAACTACTAATTGACAAATCAAAATTTCTTACAGGTAATTTTTTCATAATTATAGTTATTTTAGTTAATAAAATATTTAAAAGTAAAAGTTCTTCTATTTATATTTATCTTAACCCTTTTGTTTTCAAGTAGCACTGCAATTATGACATTTTTTATTTCACATTTTAGATAACTTCTGATCTCAAATGGAAGTGCTTTGGTAAAACGGTAAATAAGCACTAATGATAACAGTAGGTAATTTATATATTTTTAAAAATACTTCTATTCTTATACATTTTTGATTGAATATACATAAATAAATGTTATTAGCTATGATATACTTTAAATATTGTATCATAAATTGGTCAACTTACCTACAGATCTAATAATTTTTATTTTAAATGTATCTAATTTTTAGCTAAAATTTTTTTTAACGATAGATCTCAAAGATTGCGGTTCGGAAAGGCTCTGGCTCTTGCTGCCATTCAACCCCCTTTAAACAATAGCTAATTTACATACTAAAACATATTTAAGTTTAGGTAATAAGCATATAAAATTTCAACTTAAAATAATGAGTAGTTTTTAAAACAAATACGAATTACTCTGTTTCAATTCATTATAATAATTATGTACGAGCTTCAATTCTTACTCTTCATGATACTTTTTGTGTACTGTTAAAAACTATTATTTTTTTATAATCTATAACGTAACTGCATCAGGTTTACATGAAAATTTTTTAATTATTTATTTATTAATTTACTAGTTTGATTTGTCAAGTCAAGTTTGATTTGACTCAAAAAATCAATTTTTTTATATAAGAATTTTATTTGATTTAATATACAATTCGAGAGTTTGATTTGAAATCAAACTTTTTCAAACTGTTTGAAATATTTTTAAATATGAAAAGTGTTACCTACCGCACCTTTAATTTAATATAATAATAATAATAAAAAAACTTGCATTTATTTAAAGCCATCTACAATGTTTTCCCAATTGTCGTTACAGGAACAAATAATTTGTCAACCCTCTATTGGCTTTAAATCTAGGAAAAACAGTTTGTGCTCACTTTTCTTACGGTAACAGAAAATGTATGCATTCACCTTTTAACGTAATCTTTGATAAAAATAATAATCTAATAAACTCGGCAACACAAACTAAATTTCTTGGTACACTAATTGATTCTAACTTAAATTTTAGAGATCATATAGATTTTATCTGCAAAAAACTTAACAAAACTTATTTTATGATATATTGACTTAAAAATGATATCCCAACAGAATCACTACTGTCAATTTACTATGCTCATGTATACTCAATCTTAAATCATTTGGGGCCAAGCAACCGACGGTTCCCGTGTATTCATATTACAAAAAAGAATAATTCGGTTAATTTTTAATTTATGCTATACAGACAGTTGCCGAGAAATTTTTAAAGGTAAAAATGTTCTGACGCTTTCGTCCCTGTATCCATACAAGCACAGCGATGTGCATAGATATAGCACTAGAAATGCTAAAAAGATATATCTGACGCAGCATAACCATGCAAACTTTAAAAAAATCACCCTGTTATTTTATGATCACATCTTTATTTTATAACAAACAAGTTACCGCAAAACCTAAAAAACGTTAAATCACTAAAAATATTTCAAAGAGATCTTAAAAAGTTGTTTGTAAATAATGATAATGATAATGATAAATATTGCTTTCTACTCTCTATGAGATTTTCAATTTTTGTTTTGATTTGTAATTTGTCTTACTGTATTGTCTATTTCTGTATATCTTTTACTTTGATTTTTAATTTTGATTTGTACTTTTGTTAATAACTGCATATATTTTGCTTTGAGTCATCTTATACTGTGTTGCTAACTTTTGTATATTTTTATATTTTTTATACGCCCACGTCAGTAAACGTTAAAAATCGCACTGTCAACATTCCTTGTAAATGACATTTAACAATAACATGAACGTAATGAGATCTCCTAACATACTCGTGCTTTTTGATAAGAAAACTTAAATTTCTTAGTATAATCAAATTGCAATCAAATTTTTATCTACGTACCACTTTATTTGGACTATTTACATAAATTTAGTCAATTGAAAAACATAAAAACTTTTAGAATTTCAAAAAATAACCCGCGTTTCTATAGAAATAAACGTCATGTTATTTTTTATATTGTCACAAAATATTGCATCCGAAGATTTTCTTAACTTTACCTACGAATATGTCTGAAAGTGAAAGTGATGAAATTATGAGCACTCCACCGGAGATTTTAGAAAAAGCTGAAGCTGCCACACATAATTTGTTACCGCTAAAATCTAAAGAAAGGTACGAAATTACCTATCGAAAATTTATGGATTGGCGACACAAGAATAACGTTAAATCCTTTTCGGAGAATGTTTTGCTTGTGTATTTTGAGGAAACATCAGAAATTATGAAGTCATCTTCTCTATGGGCCATTTATTCGATGCTGAGAACTACACTAAATATTAATAATAACATTAACATAGCAGATTATCCAAAACTAATGGCCCTACTGAAGCGGTTATTATCATCACACATTATCATCACACAAAAATGAGTTTTTGTTTTCAGGTTATCCTCATTATGGGCGCAGAAAAAGTATAGTACGTTACTCGAGTTGTAAGCCCATTACACACTCGTAAAATGTACGCAGTCGCCGCTGCGCGGCTTCGTGCGTAAACTTTTTCACTTCGTGCGTAATGGGTTACTTACCACTCTTGTTACGTAATATACTATTTTATTTTTATATTTTTTACTTTGACGTGCCTTATTCATTATGTATGACAACAAAAGGTCAATAAAGATGATTATAATTAAAGCCAATATAAAGATTCCGAAAAATTTGGTACATCTAGATGTACTAGCTTTCTTTCAAACATCTCTTAGTAAACACCCAGTCCCAGTAGATGAAAATTCCTGGAAATATGAAACGACAAAATATTTATCTGAAGGAAGGACTGATACTGTACTAAGAATTAGCAAACGAAGGAATACACTAAAATAAATTATGAATCTATTAGATGTTTAATATCATTAAATTTCTGGATGGCTAATAGACTGTATTTCAACAATAAAATATGACGAAAAATGAAAATGAGATTTGTAAATCAACACTAACAGAAAATAGTATTATTCAATGAGTTTGGGTTTGTTATTTTATTACACGCGGATGAAGTTTGCGAGTGAGTGCTGTAATCATCCGAGTGTAATAAAATAACCACACAACGAGTTGAATATAATACTTTATCTACTAATGTCCAGAAATAATAGATAAGTTATACCTAAAAACATTTATTAAATCAAATTAAGAACAAAATATTTTTAAATGCTAAAGGAACGAATATAAATACCTATTTATAATAAATTATTTGTTAAAATTCAATGTTATGTTAGAGCAATTTGAGAAATTAATTGTTGCAGGTCCAGCTGCAACACCAAAATTCAAATTGTTAGAACTTGCATATGTTGTTGGATTATTTTTTATTTGTTGTAAAACTCTTATTAGAATTTTTTGTCTTGTATGTAATCGAATTATCAATATAACCCTTAGCACAATTTTGTATGTAATCGAATTATCAATATAACCCTTAGCACAATTTTGTATGTAAACGAATTGTCAATATAACCCTTAGCACAATAACTGGACATCCAATCACCAAACCTCATTAGATCGTCCATATTTGCATTGTCCGATTCCATAAAAATACTTGCAGATGATCGCCGCAAGCAATGTCCTGTATAGGTTTTCCAATTTGGAAGTCCTAAATATTTTGCGATATCCTTCCCGGTAGAAGTACACGTCCCTTTCCTGTACTGTAAAAAAAACATTTTTGAAGTTGCTTGTGCAGGACGTAAATTCATGTATTTTTACAAATTTTTCTCACGTTATAATAAAATTTCGAGATCTATTAGTTTTTGTTGCTTCTTTGGAAACAGTCTCCCTTAAGGAGTCATTTAAATCTTCGACGTTATTTAAGCTTCAATGTTGATTTCAAAATTGAATGGAAAGACCATAAAGACGATGCTTTTTATTTTTGGGATACAAATTTAAAATATGAAAGCAACACATTTTCAGAAAATGAACCAGCATGGTTCGTTCTTTTCCAGTTAAAAAAATTTAAATATGTTAATTCATATTTATCTTTAGTTTTTCTTGGTAGAAGATTTTTTGTTGCTTTTTCTGCAATTTCCACTAATTCAGGTACTTGAGTACTTGAAATATCCATTTTAACTTTGATAAAGTTTGTTTGACTTTTACTCGCATTAATTTAAAATCACATTTGACATTGACGTTTAAATTAAAGCTCGTGTCGCAAACTAAATTTAAATCTGTACTTAATCTTGATAGGTTAAATTTAGTTGCCTTATGATTATTGGTTATTAAAAGCGTTGAATTTGAAATCAATTTTACAAACACACTATTGAATAATGAACATCAAATTCTGGTTTGTTTTTCTGTTTATTATTTGACATTAGCAGATAAATGATTTTATCATTTTATAGCCTCTCTCGCAAGCTCGCTCGGCCATAAAATTATTGGTTCAATAAAGCCCTAGTTTATGTACTCCTATTATGTACTTTAAAATTTTATAGTTTGAATTGATTTGATTCACAGCACTGCTAGGCTTGAAATCAAATCAAACTAATGTTTAATTCTTAAAATCAAATCAAATTCGTGAATCTCTAAAAGTAAACAAGCCAAAAAAAATGAATTACATACAAAATTCTGGACAACCCTAAAAAGAAGGAAAAGACAGAAGAAATAGCTGGCACACGATGGATATGACTGTCTGGGAAATTCTAATATAGGAAGATCGCAGGAAAATCAAAATTGAATCGTTATAGAATCCACGAAACAATTGTCTACTAGTTAAATTGATAGTCATGTAATAAGAGAGGCAAATATCAGATTATCAAAACTGCAAATGGAAGACAATTTAAAAAAATGTTAACAAGAGATAGGAAAACGTGGAAGTAATGATAGTCTGAACCCACAATCCGATGTCTGAAGTTTAAAATGTACAACTTTTTCTCTTCATTTTGAATGTACGATCTCTTTTTCTAATAATTATAAATATTTATAGATATTCACTAATAATTTATATTTATAATCAGTTGTTATAAAAATTACAAATATCGTACAAGTCCTACAAACTTGAATAGTGAAACAATTGGTAATTCTATAAAAACAATCATCTGTAACTACAAATTGCAGACATTTCTGTCCTCATAAAAAAATATTCCGTACTCGACCTTGTGCAATGTGCATTTAAAATTATAAATACATACATAAATCAATATTGAGATACAGTTAACAATTTTATGTGAAATAAAACAACTCGAATACAGTTTTACCATAACGATGTGTTTATTGTCTCCCACCAAGAACTCCTAGCCTCCCACCAAAAAGCACGTCAGGAGAAGTGACTAGAAGAGTGGGGAGATTGAAGTAGGGATCGGAGGCGTCGCCCAAACTAGGGGCGTCGGTCATGCGTGAACCAATGGTCATGCGCTGCGTTTCAAGCACCTAGCGGTCAGTTCGAGTATCACAAACAAAATGGTTGTAGTGTTTTATTAGTTGCGTTGCTAGATGGTGCTGGTAGGATTGAAAGTTTGCGGAATGACAAATTCTTTGTTGAAAATATGTTTATTTTTGTTAAAATTTGCATAATTTCGATGTAAAATTGATTTAATATTAAAATTTGTAATAAAAAACTGCGAAACTTAGTAATAAATATTATTATTAGTATTTTTACCATACGAATTTATTTTATTATTGATAGGTAATCATTTGTAATTCAATTGGACGGAATTAGCATAACTATTAAAGAAATTAATAATTAGGTGAGATTTCAGATGAGTTATACCTGTTATTACCGTTGATATATCGATGATCTGTTAAGATGGATTAAACCATGAATATGCATAATGCTTAAATGACTGTAATTGCTTTTAATTCATGAATTTGAAAAAGCATTACTAGAATGTATACAAGCTTGATAAAGTATAGGTTTGTTTTAATGAATATTTGGTTAGGTAATGGTTGTTTATTCTCGTCGGAATTATTAACATAATCTTGAATGGACGAGCTCTTTGAGTTTTGATCAAATTGTATGCACAGATACGAATTATTGCTACACAGAAATTAGCATTTGTATATATTATTAAAGAATTTAATACAAGTTATTAAATAGATACATTTTCCTATTGCCATTAGACTCTAAACTTTGGTGTAGGTATCACATAGTCATATTTTGGTTATTCACGGTATTAAGCGGACCTGACACTCGAAAATGGCTGCCGTAACTGCATCAATTTTCTGATTCCACATTCCAACCTTATTTATTCTCAAAGTATTTGCTCAATTGCTCTAAAAAGTATTCCTGTTTTAATATTTATAAGGCTATACTCCGTTTGAAAATGCATGATAGCACAGTTTTTATGACAAAGGTCTTTATACCAGATTGTTCAATGCAGAAAAAAAGTAAATGTTGATACCTTCTTATCTGAATTTTCACTTGATTTTAGTATGACCACCCCGAAAAATCTCGAATACAATACATCATAAAATGTAAATAAGCAAACCCCAAGGGATTAACCAATAATTCTATACATCAGTAACGGAGAACACGAAATTATTTTAATATAAAAAATAGTAAACTGTCAATATTAAGGACCCACATTTATTTTTATAAAAATAGTATACCTACTAGTTATTAGGTTAGGACATTTCCTTAAAATTTAATAATAAATATACACACAACCAAATTTATATGATAGATATAGATACTAAAAAAAAATCTTTGCAAAAAAATATTTTCTCTTAAAACATTCTTATTTCGTTTTTAGAAATACGGGGTGATTCTATATAAATTTGTTTGTTTGTATTTCGGGTACTAGCGACATATTTATTGGTTTATTTGATACATAAAAAAAAATGGTTACATATACAAATTAGTAATAGAAATTACAATTTAACATTAAACATAGATACTAGCAAAAAAGAAAAAAAATAAAAATAAATACTATATTCCCGCAAATTATACAACAATTAGAATTTTAAATGATAATACAAAACACACGATAATTAATCCAAATATGTATATACAATCAAAAATCCTATATAAAATCTTTAACAAAATCTAATAAAATATGACTTTTACAATATTTCAAAAAAATATATCTTAACCTACTGATGATACAAAAAATATTAAGTCCGATATAACTGTCACATTTTATGTTTTGCATTCAAACCCTAATTATAACATAAGAAAAATATTTGTTTTTTTATTATAGCTGAATATTTAATTTAAATTTATTTATTTAATTTGATATAATTATACTTAAGAACTATTTCTATTTTATTCTAATATTCCATATTTATGTATTTATTTTTTTAAATTTGCACCTAAGTGATTTAACACTTGTTTGTTGCAGAATGTATTCAATACCTATATATTTTTGTGTTAATTCGACGTTTGATACCTCTCCTATACTATATAATTATAATTTTATAGTTATAAATACAAAAGAAAATAATAATAGATTAAGCAACTATTTGTATAAATAAATAATAGTTATCATTTATAAATATTTTAGTTTGCAATGAAAATTTTTTGTAGTTTTTAATTTTTCTAATATTGTAAATTGTAAGCCTCTGAGGCTAGATCGTAAGCAAATCTTGAATATACTTTTTTATTTGAGATAGGTATTTTCAGTAATTTGTTTGTTATGCTACGTGTTTCAATATTATGAGAGATATGATTTTTAAAATGTTCTTTTTTATGCAAAAAGGTTACTAATGTATGAAAGTACAGCGATCTTATATTGCATGTATCACTTCCATAAAGTAGGTAGTTTGGTTGAGTATCGTCTATCTTTTTTATAAATAATTTTCAGCACATAACTTTTTAAGTTTATCCAATTATATATTTTTTTGTAAATAAAACGAATGGACTTTTCTTCGGATCAGTTGTTTCATAGTACTGTCTATTTCAGTGGGGTTTCTCCCAGTTGACGTTTTAGGTGCTACTGTAAAACTTCCATCCTTTCGTTGCTTCAAAAGTCTATAAATGGTTGCTTCTCCAACTCCGGTCATATGTGAGAACACTTAGAAACTATACTCCGAACAGTACTATTGAAATGTTCATGTACAAGAGCGTCATGTACATTTAACACGAAAGTTTTCATATGCACGGTTAAATTGCACTTTAATTTCACAGGAGTACAATAAAGGTGGATTTCCAAAGATCCGTCATCCGATGTCCGATTCGGAATCGTATTATCGGAACAAAAATATCAATTTCCACTGCTCAACAACAGTCGATTTAGTTGCAAAAATAGTGATTTTTCACTTTTAAATGTAGTAACTTGTGCGGGCCCTTGCAACAAACTTTACTAAAGCTCTCTTTAGTTAAGTGCCACCTAAGTCTTTTTTTACGATTTGTTGCTCAAATATGCATCCTATCAAAAAAAAGTTGATGAAAAAGTAGTAGATAATTAAAATACTTAAAAATTTTGAATTGATTATTTTTCAATATAACCTCAAAACCATTGAAATGAGTAGTAAATTCCTTACTTTTGATCGTCTTTCATTAGTATTCATCTTGAAAATAACAAACTCAATTAAAATTTAGACAAAACACTAAAGTGAGGTTAGATAATATCCGATGACGGACAAAAGTTGAATATTTTTTAACTCTTCCGACAATCGGATGAAAGTTAAAATTTTCCGTCAAACATTTCGCGCCTTGTCAATTTTGAATTTTTCCACCAATCCCAGAACTTTCGGACAATCGTATCATCGGATGACGGATCTTTGGAAATCCACCTTTAGACGTTTGTGCCATTTTTATTGCACAAATTCACTTGATCAATCGCCTATTATTACAGAACTAACAATTCTGCGTGTTACAATCACAGAACTACACAAACAGAAATGTCAATTTTAACTAAAATAATTTACAATCGGCACAACACTTTCTGCCGATTAGAAATTTTAATCCTTTCTAAGAAAATTGATGTTAAATTGAAAATATTTTCTACCTGTAGAAATTACCTACTTACCATATTCTTGTTGATTAAAATGACTTGAAAATTTAAGACAAGAATTGAAATAAATTGGTATTTTTAAAAATTTTAGGAAGAAAACCCAAGATTTCATTTTGGAACAAATAATGCTAAACATTTTATTTTAGAAATTATCCGCCACTGATTTATATTCGGGTTTATCTTCTAGGTCATAAAAATTTTGCTATCAATCATTTTCAAACAGAGTATAATAAAGTTATTTTTTATCATTATTGTAGTAACTCTATAGATACTATTTTGATATTTTTTTTAGGTTAATTTTTAATAAAAGACCCATTTTTTCACAAGTTATACAACCAATTTGACTAATTATTATAAATATAATATAAATAATTTTATGTACGATTGACCAATAAAACGCTGTTTATAAAACAATTTTGCGTCAACAAAGTAGTACTTTATTTTACTGTAAAATAAAGTGCACTTTATTTTACTAGTAAAATAAAGTAATTGTCAACGTCACTGACAAGTTGCAAGACAACTAATTTGATATGTTTAAAAAATAAACATCTACTTGTTTGTCATCGCAAATGCTGTCAGCCAAAATCGTATCAAATTTTTATTTTTTCAATTTATTATTATTTTTTAATTGCAATCGAACATAAAATCATGTATAATATAACGCGTACATAAACAGGCTTTATGGCCTCATAATTTTATAGCCTCTCTCGCAAGCTAGCTCGGCGATAAAATTATTATTCAATAAAGCCCTTGTTTATGTACTTGTAATATAAATAGCTATTAATGACAAAAACAAAAACCAATTTTTTTTTCTGACATTAAAGTCAATATTAAAAAAATTTCTTTATTGGACGCATGTTTTAAACATATAAAAAAAATTATAGTGTACAAAAAAAGGGGTCAAATTTAAAAAACATGATTTTTCAAGTGAGCCATTTCAGTTCATCAGATAATATTCACCCCCGGAGTCTGTCACTTTCGAGTAACATTTTTTGCACTTCTCATGCACAGAATGAAATATTTTTTAGCAATTTGTTTAGTAAAACTTTTAAGGTAATAATAATAAATTTAAAAAAACCTATTTTCTTTTAAATTTTGCAGGGTTCCGTTAATGATATCTCTACCCTTTTTATAATTTCGGATTTCATTTATTTATCGAGGATTTTAATTTTCCAGTTTTGAGTAAATTTCATGGACGCACTCTAAAAAATGGTTGTGAAAAAACTTGATAAGTATGGTAATTTTCACAAAATATACTATGTGACCTATATTTTACAATATAAAAGCCTCAAAAGTACATTGTAAAATTATTCACAAAATAATGTATGTGAAAAATAGTGCCAACTTGAATACTGATTTACAGAATTCATTCTGTGAATGAAATTGTACAGGTTTAGTTATGTGAATACCCCACCACCTGAACTGCGCACTATCGGATTTCTATTTTTAGAACTCGGTGTCTCAGAGGAAAGCAAATTAGTTGAGGGTTACGAGAGATTGGAACGCAGTAATACTGTTTTTCTCCCTAACATAGATAATATTTATTTGTATTCCAAGCAGTTTTGTGGTGTGAGTCGACCAGAGATCGGAGTAGGTGAGTATTCAATTGTATGAAATTTTAATTTTTCTAGTGTCCACTAAAAATGTTATCAATATTTTCTAGGTTAGAACCCAACTACGACACTTTATTTTGTATATCTGGAAAAAACAAATATAAATGATAATGGATACGAAAATTTCTTGATTTTGAACATAAAATACCTCAAGGATTTACCCACAACCTACAACTATGTAATTCATAAAGACAATGTTCCTTAAGATTCAAGAAAAGTGTCAGCCGTTAAAAAGAAGGTTTTCAATTTCATTAATAAATTAGTGGCTATGTGAATCATGTATGCACATTAGTGTATTGGTATTTTTCATGTGGCCAACGTAATATTATGTAATTTTACATAAACTTTTTTATCAGTGCGGTTTAAAATTATAATTTTTGAAAATTTTCACTTTACTTCTTACATACTTTTAAAGAAATAACTTAATACGATGCCCATTATTTTACTTTCTCTATACAGCAAAGTGAAGTTCGGGACTTTAAAAAGAATTATTTAAACAAAACTTCTTTGTATGTGTTGCCCCCATACCAAAATTACATTCAAATGTATATAAGATAAAGTTTTTAGTTAAGTAAATATGAAAGTATTTTTTAATATATTAAAGTTCTATCCTATAGCTACTTTCTGATATGCATGGAAACGTCGATTATCTCCTAAAGAAAGATAGCTAGCGAGAAATATTGAGATACAAAAGTTTTAGGGTTTTTGAAAATCTATTACAATAAAGAAAAATTAAGAATACAGGACAAGTCAAAAAGTCTAGACGTAGCAAAGGTGCTTTTTCTTCATTGGTACACCCTGTATATGATTCGATATTTCAATTCTGCTCGAAATTCTAAACAAAATTGATATAAGTACATCATATCATTTTAACAGTTTCCGAGATATTGAAATTTGAAAATATGATTGAAGTTTAATTATTTTTTTACAAGCATAATTGTTTAGGGTTGATAAAATGCATGAAACGAAAAAAATGTATTTTTTAATGAATGTCCTGGATATTTTAAATTTTATGAAAACAATAAGTTATGCGAGAAAAAAAGGGAAAAAACAAGTTTTAATAAACAACAAATATTTCCTTTGGAATTCCATTTAATAAGCTGCTCAAAGTGTTTACCATTTACCTCCTGACAGTAATGAATTCGCTGAACAAAATTTTGTAGTGAATCTAAAATCATGTAGGGAAGAATGGTGGAAACTTCATGCCTTATCTTTTCTTGCAAATCTTCGATATTTGCTACCTATTTTTGTAGATTACATTTTTTTATGTGACCCAACAGAAAAAAGTCAAATGAGAGAAAATATGCTTTCTTATCAAAGAAAAATTACAAAATATTTATAGACAAAGCGAATTTAATTAAAAACTAATCAAAATAAAAATAAATTACTAGACAAAACAAAACACAAACAAAATATAAATAACAATTTCATTGGATATGCAATATCCGTCACTATAACTTGTTCTAATTAAAATGTTCAATTTAACTTAACTTAATTATTGCTCCTATATGCTGCAACCCAAAAGTCTAAGGAACGTTACAGATTCTGCCACTGTGTAAAATGGTCTTTCTTGAAGAAAATCCCGTCGATCTTCTTAACTTATCATATGAATTTATAGATTTTAACTGTATCGGGAGGTTATTATACATTTTTTTTGCATTGTAGGTAATATAGGCGGTAAACTACCTCTGTAAGATATTGCTACGGTTTTACTGGTTTTGGACCAGGACTGGATAGTTACTAGATCTTTGTTTATGCTAGATTGTAATGTCTGTATATCAGAACTACTCCAGGTTACACTCGTGTCATCGGTAAATAAAGTATTTTTCCACTTATTTTTAAGTCTGTGATATCGTTGAAGAATAATAAAAATAAAATTGGATCTAATACTGAACCTTGTGGTACTCCACTGCTATTTGGCAGATTTGAAGAATCCTCACCATTGGCACGCAACTGCTGATTTCTATTTTATAGGTAAGTTTTAAACCATTGCAAAGGAGAACCCCGTACGCCATAAATTTGTAGTTTCTTAATTAAGATTTCATGATTAACACAATCAAAGGCCTTTGCGAAGTCACAAAATACTAAAGCTGTGAAAAGTTCATCATTAAGTGATGTATATATTCATTAATCAGTGGCGTAGCCAAGGGGGGAGGCACTAAACTAAAAATGTTTATACCTATTTTGTTTCAAAACCCATATTAAACTTGTAGTTTGTACAAAAATTAAATGATTTTTGGATAAAACATTTAATATATTGTTATCTCTAATAATTAATTATGTACGTTTTAATAAAACTTTTAATTATAGTTTTATCCATTTTAATATTTAAATTTTAAATTAAATTTTACACCCAAAAATCCTCCAAAAATCTACGATCTCTACTAATGATATAAATGATCACAAATTTTATTATGACAAATTAAATTATTAGCATCAAATAGTTTCATAAAATTTGGCCCTAATTTTTACACTACATAATTCCCCCCAACATTTCAAAAATTTTAATACCATAACAATATGTTAAATTTCATTCATAGGAAAATAGGAAAAAGTATAAATGACTTTGCAAATATCTAAATATTTAAATGTTTCAAATTCCAGATAAAAAAATTTTTCAAAGTAAATATAAACTGCTAATCAACTAGATCAAGCCTTTTGTATTTGTTATTGTTAGACTAGAATACCTACAATCGAAAAAAATAACCTTTGGCATATTTCTAGTATGACGTCTTTATCACCTGGAAAATATATACCCTCCAGAAACGTATACTTAATGTATGATTGAATAATAAAGTTATTAAAATATTTTAAACGTTTGTCGTGGTTATCGAAGTATAATGATTAATGGGAAAGTAAAAATATATTTAGAATTACTACTAGGCAATATTAATAAAAAATAACCTCTGTGTTTACCCACATATATCATTTTCAATATTTAAAATTTCCACATATTTTTTATACTTAACTGAAGATTTGCATACTATAATTACACTGATAAACTTTAATCTCTTATCATTAGCTATTAGTTTAAATATTTATATATATTGAAATGATTATGGAATTATATATATCTGACATTTTTCACATCTCATCAACCACAACAAGTCACCTTTTTTTTAAGTCACTTTTACATAATTTTTTAAATTCTATTTTTTCCACTAATATCTTGTATTTTTCTTTGATTTCTTTTCGTATTCTTAAATTCTCTTCCTCTGCTATTTCAAAATTCAATTTTATTTCTTCATTTAAATTTTCTTCCAATATTTGGCTATTTTTATTATTTTTCATAATATCTCTTTCTATTTTCTTTATCTCTTCTTTATTTAATTTGTTCTGTTTCTTTAATTTCTTCTTTGTTTTTCATTTCATATTTAATATTTCCCAAATCTTCTTTAATATTATTTATTTTGTCTTCCATATTACCAATTTTGTTTTCTATGATCCTATGATCCCTACAAAAATATTTTTTTTAATTTAATCTTTCATCTATGATAATTTCTTTTAATTTTATTTCTCAACATTGTTTCTCTTTCCTTCTATTCTTGTTTTATTTCTTCATTTTTATTTTCCATTTGTGCTAATTTGATTTGTGAAATTTCATCAATTTCTTCCATCCTGTTTATTATTCTTTAAAATTTCTTCTTTTAATTATTTGTCAAAACTTTTAACATTTTTCCAATTCTTCATTCCATCCTCTTTTATTTAATATATTTCTTCAATAAACCCTGTTTCTATTACTTTCTTATTTTTCTGCTCCTGTAATTATTCTACCTCTATTATTCTTGCAATCATTTCTATTTTACTATCTTTTCTTGTTTCTTCTATCTTTGAATCTTTTCTTAAATCTTGTCTGATTTCTTCTAAACTATTTCCTACACTTCTTATTTCTTTTTTATAGTTTCTTCTAAATGCATATCTGTCTTTAAATCTTTCTTCAATTCTATCATACCCATTCAAATATCTGTTTTTATCTCATCCTTATTTCTTTCCATATTTGTTTCAATCTTTTCTTGATTTCTTTCCAAATTTTGATTCATGGCAATGAATATTTGCATAATTCGTTCATCTGATCTTCTATCTTCTCTTAAATCCATGTTATATATTTTTTTAAATTATAAATTAATATTTAATTATCTTTATTTAACCTTATTTTAGAGCCCCACGTTGGGCGCCAATTGAAATGATTATGAAATTATATGATTTTTCTAATTTTTGATATTCTTTATTTCTCACTCATATCTGATATTTCTAACATCTCATATCTCAACCATGTCACCTTTTTTTAAAGTCCCTTTTACATAATTTTTTTAATTCTTTTAACATAAGCTTCCCAATATATTTTTATATATTATATCAGAATTTGATAGAAATTTAAAAAGTTTTTTCTTCACCAAATGATTGGGAATACTTTATCCAAGGAGAAGGTGAAATTAAATTCACCACCCAAAAAGAAAGCGCAGCTGAAATTAAAGAAAACATTAACCCAAAGAAAGCCTCAGGGAAAAGCTATAGTAAAACTCTCTGATTAATGCCTCATTTAGATTGAGATATACAGGGTGTTTCATTATAAATTGGAAATATTTCAACAATAGATGCATTAAACAATTAAAACCAAATTGTGGTTCTGCAAATGTTATAATCTAAATAAAGGAACAATTTTAATAAGAAGAAAATATCAAAAAGCACATAAACTAAAAGACCTTTTGTAGCAAATGTTCAATAAGCTTATACATTCTTTCGCTAAATTAGCTAAATTGGCGGAATTTACAATTTGCTGCCATAGTTCCTGACGACTATTTATTGCTTGGTAGTATATCTACCTACCAGTGATTTCATATACCCCTAGAAATAATAAGGGATAAATAATAAATAAATAATATGGATAAATGATTCAAATGACATTTATGTATCTAATTGTAGCTTCATGTTAACTTAAAATATCTAGGAAAATAATGACTTCATCGCTATGAAGAGAGAGTACGATACTTACGTAGTATTGGAGAATAGAAAATGGTGATAAAATTACAATTCTGCTAGTGGCGTAGAATTTTAGAAGGATCAACCAGTAACTTGTCCCTGTCGTACACCTCTGGTATTGGCCAGAAACGTTTATTTAACATAATTTAGTAGGCTGTATAGTACCTACACTTTCCGCCAAATATGACAATAATACGTCAAATAGTTTTGGGCACAAATAATTTTAAAATAAAACACCCTGTAACTCAGACAGGAGACCCGCACTTGATCTAGGTGATTTGGGTTAAATATTCATGTTTTCAGCTCAGGATTACCTATATAGTTGAAATATCTCCAATTAATAATGAAACACCCTGTATACCGACGATATGGAAAGTAGCTGAGGTGATAATGATCCCTAAACCTGGAAAATCCCCAAATATTGCTTCTTAAACGGCTGAAACCCATTATAAAAGAGAATAAATAACCTAATTTCATAACATCTGTTTGCTTTTAGAGAAAATCACGCAACCATAGATCAAGTCCATAGAATAAAAGACACTATTGAGATATGGTTAGAAGCAAGAAAAGTTTACTCTTCCTTGGTGGCGAGCAAGCTTTTGATAGAGTATCGCACGAGGAACTTGAGAATAAATTAAGAAAGCTTTTGCCCAAGCAATGTTTACTGGAATCATACATTACAGACAGAGCATTTAGAATTAAGCAAGAATATGTCTATTGTGAAATAAAAGAAATTAAGGCAGGAGTGCACCAGTGACAATCCTGATGCACCATATAAGTTCTTGCTAAATCCAATGGTTATCTTAATGGTTTTTAAACATTTAATAAGGAGAAAAAAACTTTGGATAAAGTACATTAATATGAAAGGAGATTATGTTGAAAAATAAAATAATTTTGCCAAAGGTAATAATTTCTTAAAACATTTATCACAGCTGCATAAAGTATCGGTTGGTCTGGGCAGCCATGGCTAGCATAGCTGGACTCTTAATGAATTATTGTGATAAGTACTTACTAACATTCTGTTTACATCCACCGAAAGTAGCCAATGGGCACTGAAAAAACCATTTTGATGTGGTAAGATTTTAAAACATGTCAAGGGTAATTCCAGAGACGTTAAAGTGAACAATTTCAAAAAATACTTCTTGTTCTTGTTTATTAAATACAATCACAATTTATATTATTTAATAATTTAATTCTGCAATTTATAAAAGCAGAAAAACGTAAATGATTTATGTGCTAATCGTTAATTAAAAAAGTAAGCAATTTTAAAATATTTCAAGTGTAACTAGAAATGACCCTGACGGATGCAGGAATCATAAATTTTATTAATAGTAAAAAACTTTTAAACAATTAAAACACCGTGTATAAAAAAACAATTAATTTTTATTACCGTAAAAGAATCAAAAACTCGCCATCGTCTGTAATATTATTGTCCAAATTATTTAGTTATATAGTTTTGCATAATTTACATTGTTTGCTATGTAAAAAAACAAAAACTCGAAAGATAAAACACGAAATTAATTTTAAACGTAACTAAACCTCTCGACAAATATTTACTTTCGAAACTTGAAAAAACAATCGCCGAGTATCAAACACTATTAAACGAGCATGGTTTGTATGTATGTCCGGAGGATTCTCAAAATCCATTCGTCAGAATTCAACGAAACTTTCAGGATAGACTAATTCCTATCTAAATCGGCAAAAAATGCAGGTCTCATGTCTGTGAAAATTCGATCTTCCGAGATATTTACAAGAAAAGTTAAGCTTTTAGTTTATTTCCTAGCAACGGCAGACAATACAGAGATAATATAACCTGTTTCTATAGTAAATTTTTTATTATATATTTTGTTATGCCATTTTGAAAACGACTTTCATTCAAGAAAGTCAAAACGTCAATTAAAGCCCCCGTTTTCTTTAAAATAAGTGGTTTTATTTCCATTAGAAGAGAAACTGATAGATATTAGTTTAATTTGTCAGTTTTTGGCATTGACAAAAATAGTTAATTGTCTATCATCGATCATCGATGGAAATCAATCATATTTTTGTGAGAGAGGTGTTGCAAAGCAACGTTCAGTTTATGATACTATCCCGATATAGAGGGTATCCTTTTTGCAATTAACTCTTTTTGTAAAATAGGTAACCAAATTTTTGAAATATCAATCGAAAAATTAGAAACACTTTCGTTATTATTTAAGCATATTAATCCTGCTTCTTTAACTTTGCAGATATAATTATTAGGTTCTTTTAATAATCTAGTTGAAGAATTCCATTGTATTTTATGACCAAAATCCCATGCATGTTCACATATTTTTGATTTTTCGAATTGTTTATTTTTAATGTATGCTTGGTGTTCATTAAGTCTAACATGAAAAGATCTAGATGTTTCTCCTATATAAAATTTATTACATTCGCATGGAATTTTGTAAATACAATTTTTTGTATTTTTAATTTCATTAAAATGTTTTGTATTTACTATTAAATATTTTAATGTATTATTAGTTTGAAAAACTGTTTTTAAATTAAATTTATCTAATTTTTTCGGGTAATTTTGGAATATAAGGAATTTTTACTAGGTATATTTGAATGAACTATTGTGGGATTTAAATTTTGTTCTTTATTTTTGATGTCTCGGTAAAGTTCACGATTTATATTTGGGTAGTTGTTCTTAATCAACACAGATTTAACTATGTATTGTCAAATCTCTTTCCGATAGAGCAAAAACAATTTGTTCAAATGACAATATTTTAAATAATGAATTATCACTTGTTAAATCTTTCTTGATTAAGAACAACTACCCAAATAAATTTATAAATCGTGAACTTAATACTTCATTCAAATACAGTAAAAATCGCTGATATACCTAAATTATCCGAAAATTGAAGGATTGGCAATAAATTTAATTTAGAAACAGATTTTGAAAACTAATAATACATTAAAATCTTTAACGGTAAATAAAAAAAACCTTTTAATGAAATTCAAAATAAAAAAATTTTATTTACAAAATTCCATGCGAATGTAATAATTTTTATATATGAGAAACATCTAGACCTTTTCATGTTAGACTTAATGAACACCGATCATATATTAAAAATAAACAATTCGGAAAATCAAAAATATGTGTCTAAATAAGCTTAAATTTTTTTTACAAATTGTCCTTAGTAATAATGCTCTTAAGATATGATATTTTTTAACGATTCTTGCTCACTATAGAACTCTGTGTACCTATTACCTTTTAAAATATATCATTGAAGATGTGCTACCATCTATGGTAAGAAGAGAGTATTGACATTAAATTTTGACTGAATCTAGTCAAGATGTCACTCTCTTCTTTTTTATCCCTTTCAGAGATTAATACAAAGTGAGTAAACCAGTAAGAATTTTAATTTATTAGATTCGACATACTAAGACCGGTTTCTGCCTTTCGGCTTCATCAGCTAGGCTTTTCGAATCCAATAAATAAAATTCCAAACTCGTACAAGTCAATAGCTATATCTGCTATAAGATAACATTTTTAGATGTGCTACCATCTATGGTAAGAAGAGAGTATTGACATTAAATTTTGACTGAATCTAGTCAAGATGTCACTCTCTTCTTTTTTATCCCTTTCAGATGGTAGCACATCTAAAAATGTTATCTTATAGCAGATATAGCTATTGACTTGTACGAGTTTGGAATTTTATTTATTGGATTCGAAAAGCCTAGCTGATGAAGCCGAGAGGCAGAATGTCGAATCTAATAAATTAAAATTCCTTACTGGTTTGTTTACTCACTTTGTATTAATCTCTGAAAGGGATAAAAAAGAAGAGAGTGACATCTTGACTAGATTCAGTCAAAATTTAATGTCAATACTCTCTTCTTACCATAGATGGTAGCACATCTAAAAATGTTATCTTATAGCAGATACAGCTATTGACTTGTACGAGTTTGGAATTTTATTTATTGGATTCGAAAATCCTAGCTGATGAAGGGATAAAAAAGAAGAGAGTGACATCTTGACTAGATTCAGTCAAAATTTAATGTCAATACTCTCTTCTTACCATAGATGGTAGCACATCTAAAAATGTTATCTTATAGCAGATATAGCTATTGACTTGTACGAGTTTGGAATTTTATTTATTGGATTCGAAAAGCCTAGCTGATGAAGCCGAAAGGCAGAAACCGGTCTTAGGATGTCGAATCTAATAAATTAAAATTCCTTACTGGTTTACTTACTATATCATTGAAGTTTATATCTACTACTATACTGGTAAATAAGGTTTTAATAATGACCTTTTTTTAGGGATTTGCCGCCGACTGAAGATTCTTTTATTTTTCATGTGAGAAGGGCATTTTTAAAATGAACAATTTTCAAAACGGCATATATGTTAAAATCAGATCTGCCTGAAATTCTAAAGTTTGGTTACGAACGCAAAGACAATAATTGTACGTATAGTGCCAAAATTAATGTCCAAAGAGGCAAAACCTACATTTTTAAAAATTACTCCATTTTGCAAATGTGGTAACAAGTGCAAATGCCTGAAAGCAAATGTAAGATGCAATATAAGTTGTCAGTGTGAGGGAAAATGCATTGAAAAATAAATATTTTAATTAGATAATAATAATATTGTTTTAATCCCTATAGTGTCATAATAATATTGTGATGCACGTTTGAAGAAGGCAGTGGTGTTTACTCTCTCTGACACACTGATCGCTACAGCATCCTAACAGTGGCAATGCGACGCGCCGATTCAATTTCCTTCGGTTTTAAAAAAGTACACAACCCAAACTTAACGTCGTATAAAAAAAAAGTTAAAGTAAAAAGTCTCCTTGCTCTGATGGCAACATTTTTCTCGCTTATTTAACTAACTCTAAAGATAAAAAAGTTTTCTCGATTCACCATTTTACTCTGCAAAATGACGAAATTTTGTGTATTCTAGCCAAAAAAAAAATAACCTAGCTTTTATGAGACGTCCTATATTTTTTATTCTTATGAAACTAGGTCAAGAAAGTACTGAAAAATATTATATCCAAAATTCATAACGATCGGACATCATTTAACAAAGTAACGCACTAGTTTGCAATAAATATTATTTTAAGGAAAATTTTCAGTTTTTTAAAAAATGTCATGTTTTGACACATTTCGCAATTCGGGATCAAAGGGCGAACAAAAAATTCGAATCCGGCAGGTCATTTTACATAGGATTTCATGTTTTTTAGGTGGATATTCGCGAGTATAGAGCATCTTTAAAACGCTTCCTAGGAGGCATCAGATTCCCAACTACTAAAGATGTGAAATAAAATTACACTTGTTCCCAAAAACAAGGACATTAAAAATGTCCTACACTGCACCAGCGTCTGGACTTCAACAACTACTCCTTGGGCTATATGCCCCACCAGGCATTGAATTACGAAAGTCCAGACGTGGTTTGGTGCCCGACCAAAAACTTCGATTTTGTTATTAAAGGAGCTTGCCATTCTTAGACCGGTTTCGGCATTATTGTGCCTCGTCAGTAAGAAGCAGGCTAGCTCGACATCCTGTCTCTAAAGGATGTCTGAAAATGAATTCAAAAATTGCACCTTTGTGTAGTTTTCTTAGTTTTGCAAGCTTTGATTTTGTTATGAAAGTGAAGATGGCGTTGGGCTCTCCTCGTTCGTGATAGGCTTGCTCTAACGCAAACACTTTTATCAAGAACGAGCCTGCTTCTTACTGAAGAGACACAATAATGCCGAAACCGGTCTAAGAATGGCAAGGTCCTTTAATAACAAAATCGAAGATTTTGGTTTAAAGCCCCAGCTTGGTCGGGCACCAAACCACGTCTGGACTTTTTTAATTCAATACCTGGTGGGGCATATAGCCCAAGGAGTAGTTGTTGAAGTCCAGACGCTGGTGCATTTTTAATGTCCTTGTTCTTGGGAACAAGTGTGATTTTATTTCACATCCTTAGGCACTATAACCGCAAAGTTAAAGAAGCAGGATTAATATGCTTAAATAATAACGAGTGTTTCTAATTTTTCGATTGATATTTCAAAAATTTGGTTACCTATTTTACAAAAAGAGTTAATTGCAAAAAGGATACTCTCTATATCGGGATAGTAGTTTTTTATCTGGTTTTTTTCTTATGATAATATTATTAAGAAAACTTCATTTATGACGAATTATAAATTTTCTTATAATATGCAAATAAGCTATTCTTTTTTAAAATTCGTTCCCAGAAACGTCACAAAAATATATATAGATTTTTACATTTTCATTATCAAAATCTTTCTCCGTGTCCTATGTTGCTGTCATATTTTTATAAGATTATCAATTGTTCTGTTTCTATAGTAAATTATATTTTTGCACGATTGGTCATTTTTGACTGTTTACCATGTCTATTTTGATGACAAGGAGCATTTACTAATGTCAAGAAAAACTGAACGGTAAGTAATTCACTTACCGTTCATATTTTTTACTTACCGTTCAGATTTTTTACTTACCGTTCAGAATTTTCACTTACTGTTCATAATTTTACAGGTACTCTTATACCGAAATTTTGATATTTCAGGAATTATTGCGGCACATCCTTCTTCCCATACCCGTTCAATTTCTTCAAATCCACTTTCGTCTCTCATATTTTAAAAAATTATAATAATAATCAATAAGAAATACTCAAAAACTAAATTTATTGACGTAACAATATTTTTTAACAATAATTATAGGAAACTAACAAATTATTTATTAAAATTAAATGATATTGTACATTTTCTTAAATTGCTTAAAGATATCCCACTTGTTTGTGCTGTGTTTTCACTGCTAATAGAAACTCCTCCAGAATTTTGTCGTCGAGTTTGTTAACGACTGTAAAACTACGCTGGATATTTGTTTTTGTATTGGGTAATTTTACAATGATTAAACAATCATTTTCTTCGATGTCATTCATGGTAATATTATATAATTCTTCCCTTCTACATGCACCAGAAATCCCCAAAATCATTGCGACCTACAAATGTGCAAACATTATCATTATTAGAGTATTTCTTGTGTAAACTAGTTTATGTTACCTTGTGAATTAGAAATTCCTCGTCTGGTGCTTCCATCAGAAATTTTGAAAAATTCTCGTGTGTAAAAATGCTAGCCTTCTTAGGCCTATAGCCAACGTTTTTCCTTTTGAGATACGCGATCAAAGTAGAAAACTTGGAAATATCATACAAAAAAATTGTGGATTTCATCATAGAGTATTCTGCCCATAAGCTACCAGGGGCTTTTAATTGTGTATTTCTTTGAACGAAATATGCCAATACACTTTTTTCTTGAATATCTACTTTCTTATCTTGACACCACTTTTTGAAAATTTTGTAGGTATTCTCATACCGCAACTTTGACTTCTCGGGAATAATTGCGGCACGCCCTTCTTCCCATGCCTGTTCTATTTCATCAGAGTCACTATTGTCGCTCATATTTTAAAATTTAAAGTAATATCGAAAAAGCAACACAAAAAAACCAAAATTGATGTAACAATATTTTAAGTGACAGCAGTGACTTATTATGCGGAACTACCTAGCAACCATAACATGTATCTTGATATGATGAATCGAAATTTTGAATATAAAAAAAAATGGATAATTTAATAGTTTATTATTGCTCCAATCGTGCAAAAAACGTTATAAGCATGTCGAACGGCAATTGCACTCGTCGCTTCGCTCCTCCTCCAAACTATTGTCTTCCATCGGTAAAAAGCCCTTATCGTTCTCCAAACTTAATATACTATTTATCAAGTTTTGAAAACGACTTGCGAAGTTAAGTCGAAACGTCATTAAAGCCCCCCTTTTTCTTTAAAATAGGTGGTTTCATTTCCATTAGAAAAGAAATTGAGTTCAATTTGATGATGAAAAATTTTGGGGATGAATTTGAAATCACTTTCATTGGCAGAAGTGTACAATTGGGAAGTGTCAAATCTAAAATCAATGTCTAGGTAAGTCAATATATCTTTAAAATTGTTTTTCTTGGACACCATCATAACTTTGTATTTTTTTTTTTCGAAAAATATGGTGGAACGTATGTTTTCCAGAGTGAGACAAAATTATTACCACAAAAGATAAATTGTTGTGTATATACTCAATATATGAGTAGATTTATGGTAATCCAGATTCGATACAAAATTCTAATATCCCTTATCGTCTATAGCGCTAGTTCACAGAAATAATACATATTCGAAAATATTTCTTTTCGTGTACATACCGGCGTCGGCGATCGCTGTAGACGCTGAAAGTATGGAAAGCAAAGCAGGCCCGTTCCAATCGATTGTTTCCCCAGCTGAGCTATGCAAATCAACTCGTGCCGTGCTCTGTATTTTATGCAGTACATTCCATGCTAGATACAAGCCAACCCGAGAGCCTTTTACACGCTGAAACAGTTGAATTACACATCACATTCAGCCACAGATATGTACATAAAGCTCTGTTATCTCTGTTTTATTCCTGCAAAGGCTTTTCTAATGAAAACGTTTTGTCAGGATTTGATAGGTAGGTATAGAAGGAGTATTATTAAGTTAATATGGATTGAAGTGGAATTTTTTACTTTCCCGCTATATATGTCTTATAAATCATTACATGTACAGAGTGATTTATATGAATCAGTGAAAACGGAAGACCTTGCATAGATAGGAAAAAAGTCTACTTTTCGTGAAATTTTATGTACAAATTAATAACTACAAATTATAAGTAAAAAAAAACTCCCAACATAATAATTTTATTGTCATGACATGAAAGTAAATTAAAGTGTAGAATTCAATATTAAATAAATGAATCAACGTAAAAAGTTCGGCAATGAGAGAATATTTCTCAGTAATAAACTACCACAATTTTCTTTTTTTGGTTTGATTAACGTGATCCAACCTCTCAATCAAGTGATATCCCAACTAGCAAAATAGAACTCTAGACGAAATAAATTATGCTATAGTTATCGCTTAGTGTCATTTAAAGAATTGTTTTATTTCTTAGTGTTTTTTGTGTTTTTAACTGTAGTACAGTCCTTACATTATATACGATTGGGCTACTAAAAAATGATACCTGTACCAAATATGAAAGAAATCTACCAGGTATTTCGAAAGTTACTGTTTGTGAAAATGAAAAAAATGCATTTGATATAATTTGACGTTAAAACTCCAGTAGTAGAATGAGATGTGCACTTAAAAAAAAATTTCACTTTAACTTATTTTTTTTCGTTCTTTTCAAATATCCATCCCAATTTTAAAAAATCTCTTATACAGGGTGTTGTTTTGGGGATTTTCAAATTTTACAAATTCTTCTTAATCCGGATCTGTATTTTAATTGTAGTTCTTTCACTATAGGATTGGGCTATTAACACACGATACCTGTACCAAGTATGAGAGAAATCTACAGGGTGGTTCTAAAGTTACGGCTTACCAAAATATTGGCCTAAATGGATGAAACACCCCGTATCTCGGTTATTAAAGTCGTTAGACCCAGAAACCAAGGTTATTTGGAATCGCCTAAGTACCCTCTATTTACAGTTAACGTACGTCGGTTTAACTATGAAACACCCTGTATAACAAGTTGTATTAAAGTTTATATAATAGTATCATTCAGCATTATACAACAAGTATAAAAACCTTTTAAATTAATCTGTAACTACATCCGTTGACCCTATTATAAATTGTTTATAGGACAAAAATGTAAATTTGCAAAAATGGATTCAGCATCTCAAAGGAAAAAAATTAAAGTTTTGATTATTAATGTAGGGGTAATGAGTAGATTACTCACTGATTGGAAGGATGGAAATTTTGAAAATTACTTAACAAAATTGTGTGCTAAATATTAATCTAGTGTTTTTTTTTTCGCAGTCTGGGCAGGATTGTCAACCCCCTCTTGCCATTTTCTATTGTTTCTATAATTTTAAACATATTTTTGTAATAACCATTCAACTAGTAACTGAAATATCTTAATATTATTGGGTTATATTTCTAACGTTTTTTATAGCTTAGCGAATTTCAACACAATAGAACAAAATTATTGTATAGTGTTGTTATACTTATATCATTCTACATCCTTATACAATACTTATATTATGTTTAAACGACAATTTTGTTCTAATACGGAATGTTTCTTCGCTCTACAGGACATTATCAAACGTTTAAAATACAGGGTTGTCATGTTGGGCCGGTTAGAGGAAGAATTGATTATTTTTTTGTCAATACCTTCCTTCGGTTTACATATACCTAAATAACCCTAACACACAAGCGGCGTTTATGGCCGACAGTCGGATTAGACAAGATTTGTAATATTACATAGTACTTATACCCTATATCTTCGAATTCTCAGAAGCATAAAAAAAAGTCGTAAAAAAAAGTTTAAATCTGGCAACCCTCCAAAATTTGTGAAGGTACACTTGTTGAATCATTTAAAATAAAATTGTATAGCGCGTATTTAAACAACATTACCGGACTTTAATATCATATAGAGTTGCAAATGAAACAAAAAAAATTATATAACGTGGAGAATGGAACAAAATTATTGTATTATATTGCGCCATCTTTATTTACAGGTATAGCCGTTTAACAAACACCGCCATTATGGAAAATTCCCTTAAACTTGAAAATATCACTTAAAAAGTAAGTTTTTCAGAAATGTGGAGACAACCCTTTGATACAATTTTATATATAAAACAATAATTTTTTGTTTAATTTAATTACCTAATTATGTCAATAAAATCGATATTTTTTTTTTAATTTTTAATAAACCATCTGTGTAATTTAAACTGAGGTCCATCAATTTTTTAGGTAGAAATACATATATATTTCATTTTTTATTATTTCTTTGTACGCTGCAATCTTTAATGAATCTTGAACGCCATTATTTTGTTCTACATTTCATCAGTGTATAGCATAATGATTGTATTTTTGTCGTATCGCAATACAGGCTGTATAATAATACACTCATAAAATATATATATATATTTTCTAGTTCTATTATTGTGCGAGGCTGCCGTATACAATCACTATACAATGATTGTATAGCAATTCCGAAGTGCACATGTAAATTTGTTGTATAAGGATTGTATACGAAAGTTTTATAAGTATCACTTAATATAGTTATAGTAATATTATAAGGGTTGTATAACCAGCTAATAGAACATCTGTAATAGCAATTTGTTTTATAAAAGTGGGCCCTTTTTGGTTGAATAGACATCGTATAATAGTTTTAAAGTGCGTTATACGAATTTCATGTTTCTATAATATCAGTTGTATAGCAGTTCTCACAACCATTATAAAAGTTAAATTGCTAGCTGGGATGTATGTATACTTTGATTTACTTTTAATGTTTAAGATATACATTTGTAACTTTTTTGTGCATTTATTTCTTAAACTCACTATTTTCTTTACTTACAGGTACGCACTGAGGATAAGTATGCACTAGTTGAAAGCATCCTGCTATGATTTTTAAAATAAACTATTTTGCAGGAAATACAAAATTCTTTCTCACCTTCTATGAATGTACGTGTAGTTGAAGTTCAGACACTGAATAATTTTGAAGACAAATTAGAAATATTTTAATTCTCATTAAAAATCTTTAATTACTCATCTTTATTCTTTGACAAAAACGTTCTCAAACGCAAATGGTTTTCCTTACTTTAAATTCTTCCTGTTTCATGCCTGAAAAATAATTTTTGTTTCAGCGACAAACCATCCCCTTACCTCGACCTACTTCAGCTTTCAAACTTTCAAAACTCTCCAAACAGGAGTTATTTATGAAGGACCGAAGAGTAGAAGAGAGTATACCGGGGCTCACAATCCATTCCGGTTCATTTGTCAATGTGAAAATGATAGAAAAGCACCGCCATCGTATTTCATCTTCGACCGGGCGAGGGCGCGGGCGTCTCGCGAATCTCTTTACGAGACTTTTATGTCAGCGCCCAGATATTCTTGTTGTTGAAGTACGAAAGTAATGGACCATGATATTTTTACGAAAATTGAAACGTAAATAAACTTTTACGACTCTTGGAAAAAGTTTCCGCTGCTGAGGAAAATCTCTCTGTTGTCGTGATATATACGAGCTCGACGAGGTATATAAAAATGTTTATAGATACTGATGATTCAATGAAAAATGCGGAGCTGCTTTCTTATTAAAATATAACGCCGTTTGGAAAAGTTTAAAAAGTGCTTCTGATATTTCAACACAGGGTCACTCAACAAGTTCGTAGGATGGCTAATAAAACAACCAATTTTAGGCAAAATTTGATTTTATTTATCAAAATAGTCAATCTCAAGAGTAATACATTCATTCCAAGGCTTTTCTAACATTTATATGCCTTTTTGTAGCTTTCAGTTTCACTTTTTCATTGGAGCCAAATCTCTTTCCCCTGGAGTATTCTTTTTAGGTTTGCAAACAGGTCACTGGGAGTCAAATCTGGAGAGAAAGGTGGATGCGGAAAGAGCACTTTTTTATTTATTTGGGGTTGGTTTTCCACAATTTTTTCATTCAAATGTACTAATAATGCCATATTATATTCGCCGTTGACGTTTCTTCCTTTCTCAATGTAAAAAACCATTCGAATTCCAAAATACGCATGTAAAAATATTTTTAGTTCTAATTCCTGGTGATATATTCAGAGTGCGATTACGCAGGTCGTATAGCAAATATTCGCCTTATTTGTGCAATATCTCATGTTTTATGTTGAATTTTACACTTTTTCAGAGATATCCTTTCCGAGAAAAAATTTAAAATAGTTTATAACTCTCTTACAGAATCAGTTTTAAGATATTGCATTGTTGTCTGGGGTGGGACTTTTAATATAACCCTTAATATTCTAGAGACAGTCCAAAACACATTACTAAGAATTATTTACAGAAAGTTCAACTTTATTCAAGAAAAAAATTATATGAAGAAAATAAAATTTTTAATATTAAAACACTTCATCTATAGCTGTATTCTAAACATACAGGGTGCGCCAATTATTTTCACTCGATCCCTAGCACCGAAACTAAAAGAGATATCAACAAGATTTTTTGTAGGGGTAGACAGTGTCACTCGGACTACAATTTTAAAATATTTTGATGTATACAGGGTGGCTAATTTTTGTGGAATGAAAATTAATTTGGTTTTTTTAAAATGAACACCCTGTATACGATTATGTCTTCTGATTCTACTTAATATTAGATTTACGGTAGTTTTTTGTATTTGTAAATGCGACGCGGCGTTGACAAGTTATTCCTATTTTAAGCAGATTTAATGAAAAAACAGCACTTCAGAAAGATTAGCACAAAAACAAAAAAGCTACTATGATATAAATGAAACATGCACCTATCACAATAATCACACAACATATTCACCTGTTGCACAGGGTGTTTGCCGATGGCGTGCCAATAGTCTACTTTTCAAATGGCAATAACTTAATTTTTTCAAATGGGACACCCTGTATATTTTTCTTCAGTTAGAAGCTCTCCCTAATACGCATTAAAAAAATATAGGGTTTTGCACATCTAACTTTACTATTTACTTTAATAATTGACGTTAAGTGACAAACAACATATTTTACACAATTTTTAATAAGTACTAAATCGTAAGCAAACTACAATAGTGAAAGTTAAAATTTATAGTAGGTGTTCAAAATGTCTTCCATTTTCATTTATACATTTTCTTGCCCTTTTTTCATTGATTTACGCACATCTCTTAGCATTGCAGGGGTCACCTGTCTAAATGCTGCAGTAATTCTTTCTTTCATATATTCTTTTGTGGTAACCTCTTCTTTGTAAACAATATTTTTAATAAAACCGCACAAGAAAAAATCGCAAGGTGTAAGGCAAGGCGATCTAGTTGGCCAATTTATAGGTCCTCCTCTTCCTATCCAACGAACCTGGAATTCCCTATTTAACCAATTGCGAACATTTAATAGGTAATGTGGTGTGGCACCATCTAATTGAAACCACATTCCGTTGCGATAATTTTGAGGTACATTTTGCAATAAGTTGCGAAAATCATGTTCTAAAAAATCTAAAAATATAGCTCCATTTACAGTCCCATCAAAGAAATAGGGACCAATTACATAATCACCTATTATTCCCGCCCACACATTCAAAGACCATCGATACTGTGATGTGGTTCTAAATAAATGTTCATTGTGGTCCGAATAATAATGGAAGTTGTGTCTATTTACACAACCGTTCTTATGAAACGTGGCTTCGTCGGAGAATAAAACTTTGTTTAAAAAGTTACGCTCTGTATTTATCTTGTTTATTAACCTTCTACAGTATTCCACTCTACGCGCGAAATCACGTGGTAACAATTCTTGGTGAAGCTGGATATGATATGGGTGATATTTATTCTTTTTTATTATGCGTCTAGTTGTGGTATTGGAAATATCTAACTGATTGCTTAATTGCCTTGTGCTTATATTGGGATCTTCAACTATACTGATCATTACCTTATATTCGTTGTCAATAGTAACAGCTGTAGTTTCACGTGAATGTTTTTCATACTTGATGATTCCTGTTCTATCAAATCTATTCTTTAAATTCTCAAAAGTATCCTTTTGTGGATGACGTCTTTCTGGGTATCTTTGACGATAGACCCTACTAGCAAGAAACGCATTTTTTTGACATTCATCCAGTATCCATATCATATCAATATTTTCTTGAACACTATAATTCTTATTAAAATTCATTTTTATACACAATATCGATTAAATATAGTAGACGTGATACAATACAAAATTTTATGTTGACAATTAATGCCATAACAAAATATACCTACTGTCATTTTCATAGGTAACTTGATTCCTTATTGAAAATTGTGTAAAATATGTTGTTTGTCACTTAACCTCAATTATTAAAGTAAATATTAAAGTTAGATGTGCAAAACCCTATATTTTTTTAATGCGTATTAGTGAGAGCTTCTAACTGAAGAAAAATATACAGGGTGTCCCATTTGAAAAAATTAAGTTATTGCCATTTGAAAACTAGACTATTGGCACGCCATCGGCAAACACCCTGTGCAACAGGTGAAGATGTTGTGTTATTATTGTGATAGGTGCATGTTTCATTTACATCATAGTAGCTTTTTTGAGGAATTTTTTAAAAAATGTGGTTTTTGTGCTAATATTTCTGAAGTGCTGTTTTTTCATTAAATCTGCGTCGGATTTACAAATACAAAAAACTACCGTAAATCTAATATTAAGTAGAATCAGAAGACATAATCGTATACAGGGTGTTCAATTTAAAAAAACCAAATTAATTTTCATTCCACAAAAATTAGCCACCGTGTATACATCAAAATATTTTAAAATTGTAATCCGAGTGACCCCTACAAAAAATCTTGTTGATATCTCTTTTAGTTTCGGTGCTAGAGATCGAGTGGAAATAATTGGCGCACCCTGTATATAACAACCACAACAATTGTAATTATAAAGAAAACATATTAACATGCTTATTAGCAAATATGGACCTGAATATCAGACGCTTTAAAAAAATTGTAATCCAAAGATCGCTATTTTTCTTTGGCCGCGAACTTCAGATTATGTCGAATCCTTTTAAATTAACATACAAACGCTTACTATTTAAATTTCAAAACCATCAAAAACCGTCATTATCCTAGTATTTTTTTAATCATATTTCGATGTGATCTTTCCGAATACTAGCTTCAACTAAAAACAGAATTTTTTTTCTCAAACACCAATATTTTCTAAAAAATATTCGTGTTCTCGAAAAAAGTAATAATTGAAGCTCTAGTGGTATTATAAGTGAAAATTTTGTAAAAGTATAACTTTTTTCACGCTACTTTTGTGTATTTTAATTTATAGTTTCCAGTGAAACATGGAAAAAAAATTCTAAAAATGAAAATTTTATTTAACACCGTATACATCTTAAAGTAAAAGCCACTCCTAGGGAATTATAATCATTGAAAGCAGCAAACCGCACATCCCTTTATCAAATGGGGGTTGTAGCAGCAAAGCCGTGAACATCGTCGTTAACCCTAACGTGGGGCATTATCTTTCCCAAAACGTCCTACTCCAGCACCCGGGGAGTATATCATATGCAAATGTCTAGATCAAAGTCTACCATCGAAATCTACAAACTAGTCGTAACGTTCTCGCTAAGATGCGCTGGATAGGCCTTGATTTTCCAAATTACTTCTCAAGCGTTTCGGTAATTCGATAATTGGCTCTGATAAAGTAACTGTAACATTTGCAGGGATTCGATCATGTGTATTATTAAAATATGAGTTATTAATACAAAAATTGATGTCGATTTGAAACATGTATGTATTTATTTTTGTTTTTAATGTTTAGAACTACAATGAATAATATATAATTAAACAAAATGTTTCATTTATTTTTTTTTGTTTGGAGTCAGTTACTAATAACGATTAGTGGATATTCAAAATATATATGGTTCGTGAATTTTTTTATACAGGGTGTTTCCAAATGACACTTACAACGTCTGGCTGTAGATACCTCTCGTAAAATTGGACAAAATGATATAGAGAATGAGGGGTCCAACTCGATTACTTTTCGAAATACAGGGCGTTAAAGTTAAAAAAAAATAAATGTTTTTATTTAAAAACTTTAAAACGGATTAATATATTAATTTGAAATTTAGCAGGTCGTTTTTAATTGTAAAAATACATATTTTAGTATGTTTCATATCTATATCCAGTGGCGTGCAGTTAGAAGAGTATATCCCCTTTTCCCAACCATTTTCTACGCACATGGTATTTGAAGCTATTTTTATTTTTTTTGTATTGCTTAACAGTTTTCAAGTAAAAAACGAATAACCTTTACATACCGAAAATCTTGTGGTTTTTAAGATATTTAATGTTTTTATGAAGTCTGTAAGATCTTTTATTAACAAAATAACCTACAATATTTTTCTTGGGTTTCTTTAATAATTTTTGTCTTATTTTTAATAACCACTAGATACTAGACACTATACAAAAGTCTAGTGGTTATAAAAAATTAAGAAAAAATTATTAAAGAAACCCAAGAAAAATATTGTTGGTTATTTTGTTAATAAAAGATCTTACAGACTTCATAAAAACATTAAATATCTTAAAAACCACAAGATTTTCGGTACGTAAAGTTTATTCGTTTTTTACTTGAAAACTTTTAAGCAATAGAAAAAAAAATAAAAATAGCTTCAAATACCATGGGCGTAGAAAATGGTTGAGAAAGGGGGATATACTCTTCTAACTGCACGCCATTTGATATAGATATGAAACATGATTTTTTACTAAAATATGTATTTTTACATTTAAAAACGACCTGCTAAATTTCAAATTAATATATTAATCCGTTTTAAAGTTTTTAAATAAAAACATTTATTTTTTGTTAACTTTAACGCCCTGTATTTCGAAAAGTAATCGAGTTGGACCCCTCATTCCTTTATCATTTTGTCCAATTTTACGAGAGGTATCTACAGCCAGTGTAAGTGTCATTTGGAAACCCCCTGTATACTAGCACCGATGATGCTGAGAGTTGTTCCAGAAAGCAAAAGGCAACAAAATAGTTTTGGTTTATAGTAAATTTATAGTGTCCACAGTAGTTAACCAATTTTGATGCAACTTTTACTGTTTGATTAAAAAAAATCTGTTTTCCGGGAAAGTGTTTTGTTTTATATTTATATGCTACAGTAGAATTATCATTTAGTATCCTGGAACTGTACATTTGGTTAAAGGACACTGATTTAATTTTCATTTCGAAATATCGTAAATTGAGCCAAGGAAAGCGAATCTTAAAAATGCATTTTAAAACACTTGATTAGTGTCGCCCTCTAATCCAGTTTTTTTTTTCAACGATACATCTGTTGTTTGCAATCGCCAAGGATGGTAATGCCAAGGTTGTGCGGCTTATTTTAGGAAATATTGGATTTTAATTCGTTTTACAGGTATTTATAGCAATTTTAATTTCAATTTATTCAATTTTAAACATTTAAATACAAAAAATTTTTTCGAGAACACGAATTTTCTAAAAAATATTCGTGTTCGAGAATAGTATATTCTGTAACAAGGTTGGAATGAGAATTCGGATTTTCATTCCAACAGAGTAACAGACTGTACTTTCTCCACGGACACAGAAAGTAGAAATTAAATATAATAAAATGAAACCTCAATCTCTCAACATTATGTAGGTAGTATTTTTATATTCAAGCTTGGATTTTTGCGGTAGCAAATTTTGAGTTATATTATCGGCAATTTTTTTATTTCTGGAGGAGTATTTTCAAATTCTACATCTGAATCGTTTGATTTTCTTCTCCTTTTTAATAAATTAAAAATTTTTACAAACCAATATTAAGACCACGTCAACTAATACTGACAGTTAATTTCACATTCATGGCAAACTTAATTTTTGTAAACAATCACGGAATACAGATTCTAGCTCTAGACATAGAATGTAATACATATAAAATACATAAGAGACAAAAGTTTCAGAATTTTCTTTCAATCTCTCAAGAGCGAGAATGTTTCTTTTCTGTTATTATAAGTGGTTTCAGAATAACTACATTCAGTAGTGGCCGTGGAGAAAAATTATTCTGTTTTAATTGAAGTGGTATTCGGTAAGAAAATTTCACACCGAAATATTATTAAAAAAATACGAGGATAATGACGTTTTTTTGTTAGGTTAAATAAAACACAATTAATCTTCTTTAGTTACACAAAATAATAAAAAATAAGTTGATAGTAGCTCAATTTATCAGTTTTTAAAAAATTCATTTTACTAAAGTTGGTAGAAATATATTTCTTACGAAGAACTCGAAGTGGTACTTAGTATCAATGAAATTTTCACGCGTAATATTAGGTTAAATAAAATACAATTAATCTACTTTAGTTATACAAAATAACAAAAAATAAGTTGATAGTAGCTCAATCTCTCAGTATTTTACAAATTCGTTTTACTAATATTGGTAGAAAATAATGAAATAGGTATTTAAAAATATATATTTATATTATATTATATATATATATATGTATATATTTCTATGTTTTTCCTTATTTGTGAAAATAGCATTAAAAAATTTATAAAAATGCCGCCAAAAAAACAATTTCTTCAACTGAGAAATGACAAAAATTGAGGGAAAATATATTAATTTTTCATTTGGAACATCCAGCTTTATAAAAACATTGTCACTTGAATTTTCTATCCACACGAAATTCAGTCAAATTTTTTAAATTAAAAAAAAAAAACCAGAGATAATTTAAAGATATTTATAAAAAAAAAAGTTTACCAAAATTAAAAAGACATTTAAAAATACCATAAAAGAATTTTGGTTGTAAATGAAAGTATCTTAGAGAAAATACAGGGTAATTCAAAAATTAAAATATGTATTACAGATAAAACCTGTTAAAACTATATTTCAGTAATACTTAATTTTAGGTATAGGAAATGCTCAATTACATTAACAGTATAATTAAAGTACTCTCTCATTATGACATATAATACAAGGTGATCCATTAAAAAAACTTAGAAAATGAGTAATAAATTACCATGTATATTAAATAAGATAAAATAAAAAATCTTGTATTTAGAAAAAAAAGACTACACTTTATTTTACTTTTAAACACACAGTGTTAATTAAATACCATACTATTTCCACATTAAACTGTATTTTCTAAAATACCTATTACAACAGTTAAACCATGTATTGCTAATATAACAAAACTGAAATAAACAATTTGTATAATTTTAAAATGTAGAGTATAATTTACATTTATAACTTTTTCTCGTAAATTTAAATATGACAGAAGTAGAGAACTTTGCCAGACGTTTGTGACACCCTGTAGGTTTCTACAAGACCGGTAGCATAATTTTGAATCACTCTATTTTTTTATATCACAAATACTACAAACTTTTCTACGACGTGTTCATCATCCTCGAAAACGGGGAGAAGATATATTTTGCCGGTGGAAGACGCGGAATTCGCGACTCCCCCATTTTGGGGATGGTTTTTGGCCGTTTGAGAGGTGGGGTTAAGTCTAAAATAATTTTGGATAACGCCATCGTGTTCAGCATCCTCGAAAACAGGGGGTAGGGAATATTTTACCGATGTAATATGCGTAAAACGCGATATCCCCCATTTTAGGGGTGATTTTTGGCCGTTTGGGGGGTTGGGTAAACTCCAAAAGAATTTCCACCACCGCCATCGTGGTCAGTATCCTCGGGGGGGGGGGTTGCTGCTACGTCTTTCCAATTTATATTACTATTTTATTAAATGTAGAAACATGCATGTTTATTTTAATCAGACGAATAGAAAAAGCAAAAAAAAAAAACATGTATAGGCCGCGTGCACGTTAATTGTATTAAAAATGGTGCAAAGAATCAATTTTTTCACTAAAATGTAGTATGCTTTCATGTAAAAATAAAATTGTCTTGAACAAACATTGTTTTACTAGTTTTATTTTAAAACGGTACTTACTTTCCGAATATGCCTCGTATATTATCCTTTATTGTATAAGCATACCACGCTTTAGTAATTTGCAAAAAATCAATTTGACTAAACAACCAATAGGGTCCCTACAGGAAACGTCTAACAAAGAGCGAAGTTCGAAACTCTAAATAGCTTCCCTCTGGCGAGATAAAAAATAGAATCTCCCACCCGAACAAACTTCCATAATAAACCTAACTCCATTTTCTCGTTACACTGGACCTGAAGTCCCTTTTTGACCCTAAACCTAGGCGCTAATGTTCTCGATAATATCATTCGGCTCGTAACAAAATACTTGGTGGTGCGTGCCGAAAGCAAGAGCCCTTTTGCGTTACAATAATTATAGGTACAAGTAGGGAGTTAATTCAGCCCAATTTTTTGCTTTTTATGGATACGACCGTGCCGTTGATGGAAAGTAAATAGCATGAAGAAAGATAAAGCTTGTGAGATAAGTATACGTTGGTTTTTTTTTGTTTTGGGTTATTAAAGTTGTATTTGCCACGGACGTTTTTATTACTATATACGCAATTAATTACTTAAGGCGGATTTTACTTTCACGGACATTAAAGTCAATTTTTGTTTCAACGAAAAAATGTCAGACTGCGACATGATCAATTTATATATGCAAGTTTACAAGACAATATTTATTTTTTTAACTTCAAACATCAGTCATTTATTTAAGTTTATGATGTTTTAATGCTTAAAAAAGTAATGTCCCTCTCGGGCAGAGGAAAAAATCTATTTCAGTTACAAGCCATTAATATTAGATATGGAGATACGAGGGTATTCCCAGAAGTTGTTTAATATTTGTTTTGCAGCCATCAATAGTGTCATATGTCATCGTTATCAAATACTATTAAACGAGCATGTTTTGTATGTATGTGTGTATGTATGTATGTGTGTCCGGAGGATCTCAGAATCCACTCGTCAGAATTCATTTAGGGTTAATTTCAGGGTAGACTAATACCTATCTAAAACGACAAAAAATGAAGGTCTCGTGCCTGTGAAAATTCGATCTTCAGAGATATTTACAAGAAAAGTTAAGCTTTTGTGCGAGGGGTGTTCCAGAGCAACGTTTAGTAACGTAGTCGCGATACATATACCTAATGTTGGTCTAACAGTGGCCGGCGAGAACATTGGTGGAGTGATGATGGAAAATCGTCATAAGAAAATAACCTATTTTTGTAAATATCAACGTCAAGGTTTGACTTTATTTAATTTCTTTCGTTTCAATCTGAAAGAATCAATTTTAAATTTGCCGCTTTTTACAAAGCAATAGAAGATTCCTACAAATTTTGACAACTACTGACACGCACATCTTTGGGTAAACGTTAAGAATATGGGGCCGGCTGGGATTTTCATGAAATTTAGCAATATTTTTGATATTTTTTTTTGAAAAAATATGTTGGGATACTCACTCACAAGACAAACAAATTCAGTGAGTTGAAACAATTATTTAACATATTTTTCCAATACAAACGCATACATAACTTTTGTTAAATTTAATAAATTTCTTATCGTTAGATATACAAAATGCATGGTAGAATCAAAAAATTTTGTAGGTCCAGATATTGTTATACAATACTTTCATTTGAAAGGCCTTAGTCCAAACAAACATAGTGGATCTAGGGAGAGTCTGCTTACAACAACAAAATATTGGGTAGCAGAGTCTAAACGGGGCTGTAGGTACGAGCTTCCAAGACGGACATCGCAGTGGTCGGCCAAATTAAGTGACCTCGTCAGAAATGGTGTAGAAAATCCAAAAAATGATATTGGACGAACATGAGCGTGAGCTAACAGACATGGTAGGTATTTCAAATAGTGCTGTACATCATATATTGACTAAAAATTTATGCTAGATGGGTGCCATAGTCGTGTTGGATATTTGGTGTTTCACAGCAATACAGTAGATTTTTTGCATCGATTCATAATCATTGATGAAACATGGGTTCATTACTTCTGAGACGATACAATGGATTGATAGGGGAGAATCGGGTACAATGAAGGCGAAGACAGTTCTATCTGCAGACAAGGTCATGGCAACAGTTTTTTGGGATTCGCGTGGGATAATTTCGCACATCCGTTATCAATGAGTTAAAGTTAAAATTGCTTCCTTATTTGTCAAATGTAACTTCCTTGGATTATTTCCTGTTTCCAAACTTGAAAAAATTGCTCGGCAACGTGATTATACTACCATACGAGTTTTAGTTGAATTATAGTTTTTACATCCATTATTTTCCATCAATGTTTTCTATTCCTTATATCCAAGACATTTCTTCTGACCTCTAAAAGTATATTTCTACTAGCAAAAGTTTGTTCTAGAGTTATTTAATAAGTTAATCTGTTTCGCTATTTTGATATGCCTTAGATCACAGTTCAGTATTCGTTCTTCAAATTTGTCTTTCTGGTGTTTTAAAAACTAACAAAGAATTTCAGTTACATTTTAAAAAGTTTAATGAATTTTTAATTGATATTTTTAACTACATAACTAACAAAAACTTTTTTCTAAAATTTATTTTTCTGCATCTTTATGAGAAAATACCTATGGACGCCTATGATTCCAGTCACAGACTTTATAAAAGTGCGAGCCCTTAGTTTTTATCTCGATTTTTAATACTTTTAACGGAGATAATAAAATTAAAGTTGTTGCTGGCGTTAAACTTATTGAATAAAACATCAAATTAACGGAATTTGCTTTCAGTGAATCAAGAATAGGAACGAAGCAAAATCTATATAAAATAAGCCGACAACAATACTTTATTAAATCCTCTGAGACTAAACATGATCAAACCGAAAATTGGAGAAACGACTCGAAAATGATCCCGCTAAGCTGACCAATTAGGGAGAACTCGCCGTGTATTTCTCCTCTCGTATTTTATATAAGATGGCGTATATCAAAAATCGACATTAACGAGAAGTACATGTGTCGACGGTGGCGACGCAAGCGCCACGACGTCTCCATAGCAACGGGGCTTCAATCGGAAGCGTCGATATGGCCATGGCTGGAGAGTTTACTCCCAAAAATATTGTGCGAATGTTGCTGACAGTTTTCTTGTTAAATCCAGACATACCCGTTTTGACGACCTCTATACGTGTTCCCGGGGATAAAATGAGACGGGGACGATGTATTTTGCATTTATTTAACGGATATTTTGTTTATTCATTCGCTGATTTTTTGCGAATGTTTTATTCACATCAAATTTTTGTTTTAAAATTCCTGAGCCATTTAAACGATATTTTCTAACAGCAAGTAAAAGAATGACGGAATAAGAGTTCAATTTAAGGGAGAGAACGTTGTTCAGAGGGCTCAATAGTACAAGTCGTTTTAAGTGCTTTTACAACTATATTTAGAAAATATCTGACGAAGGCTTAATTTTGTATGGTCACTTAAAAAAATGAGTTTGACTTAGTTCTTCCAGGCACGGATAAATTGTTACAAGACTACGCTAGACAGGCTTGGGCCAGACTGCTAAAGAAAAATCAAACCTGGTAAAGTTGGGGGCGTGTCAGTACTGGGATACAAGACTGATAACATTAATAACACCATATTGTTTGACAATTGGAACATAATTGGAAATGTAAAATAGCATTGGCAGGATCAACATTATCACTCTAGTACTAGTTTTATGTGATAATGCAGTAAAAGACTGACACTGTTTGGTCAACCTTTTCTGTCTTTCGAAGATTCTTCACCTTGGCATAAAAAAAATACTATTTTAGTACTGGTCCCTGTTTGGTATACAAAGATTAAAACTGGCATAAGTACTGACCCATTTGCCTTTTTTAAGTTGCATTAATTATTAAATGTATTTCACTTGAAATATGTATTATTCTATTATTATTTGCTTTGATTTTATCAGTTTATCATCAATTTTTCCAAATTTCACTTCCAAAATAAGCAATTTTTAGTTTCAAGATTTACATAAAAATTTACCCCTAAAAAAGATGGTTTAAGTACACGTTCCAGCTTTATTAAAGATATACAAAAAGTATATAATTTTTCAATTACAGAGGTGAAACGAACTATTCATTTACTTATTTATTTAGTTGTGGTTCACCTTGGTTCACTCCCTTACGAGTGAGCCTTAGCTCTGCCGAAGATATATAAAAATCTCGTTTTGGAGAATAGATAAAAACCTTTTTATTATTAAAAAAAGATTATTAATGATGAATTTAAATTGTGCACCCGGGATATGTTGAACTGTTAGATACATTCTGGAAATAACATTATATTTTACAGCACATTGTGGGAAGGTGAAAATATTTTGAACAAGCTATTTGTGGTTTGCAACAGTAAACATATCCATTTTCTGTATTTCTGCCTTTAAAAATTTTGCAATATGTTTGACATACATTTGACACATGGCCTTCAAGATTGCCAGACTTTAGCCCCTTATATTTTTTCTATGTAGTCATACACTAATTTAATTAGCAAATATTGGAACAAGAGATCAACCAACTTGATCGGATTTTTATATAAAAATAGCGTTTAGAATGGAGATATGGAATTGGAAATTATTTAGGGTGGTTTTGAAAATTATTTAGAATGGACTTGCAAAAGTGGAATAATATCCGTTGATCTTTTCAACAGAACCTTTGACATTTCGCGTAATATGATATTCTCAATTTTGTCTCACTTTGCATTTTGCTATGGGCTAATCTGTGGAAATATGAATTTGTTTAAACTCTACATAAACAAATTTAGACTAACAACTTTTTCAGTGCGAATTATCGACGCCACTTGACATCATCAACCACAGTTGTCTTAATAACGAGAATCGAATCCTCCCCATAATAGTTGACATTTTTTAACAAGTCCGCACACAATGAAGTTATTTGAGAGTGGTAGGAACCATTGTAATTGACCACTTGTTCAGATGTATCTAACAGTGAATGTTCCTCAGCCAGAAGACCCTTCCGTCTTTATGCAAATTCACAGCCTCAAATTGAATTATAAATTTGAATAATAATAACCTATGACGCAATGCTAGATTTAGGGGTTTTATGGCTTACTTGATATCGAGTAGATTCATAGGCGCCCTAAGGGTAAGGGGAAAGAGGGAATAAACCATTCAAAAAGTATTTTTTATTTTTTTAAATAATAAGCCTCCTAGTTACAAAATTTTATTGTAACGTTATAAAGCAAAATTATGAAATTTCGGTTAACCCAATATTCTTTTAATAAGGAGATACAGTATTAGCTTATCTTCATAATTTTGATCTCAAATTGAATATGAGTTTGGGGTTAGTGAATAATTGATGTTTGGGATGTTATTTTTTGCATATGCGAAGAAAATACTTTATGGAGTGAGGTTATGAGTCTTCACGAAGTTATTTTTATGATGGAGGGGACGTATGGGTATAACTGAACCTCAAAAAATACTGTTTGAATCAGATGGTAAACTCAACCCCTAAAAACAGGTCCGGGCTTAAACAAATAGTTCGTTTGGTTCATATAAAAAATTTCACCCTGTATATGGTTTTTGAAAACTCTAAGGATTTTACAAAGTACACAAACAGACAACAATTTTTTTTTTCCATTGCTTAGTTTTCAAATTAAGGAATGAAAATTTCAGGATGTATTTACAAGCCAATAAGGAACCAAATACCAAATAAAAACTTTAGGTCTATTATTTTTTTTGTAATATACATAGGCCTACTGCGCCCCCTGGTGGGGCGATTTCAACCAAAAACAAACGGATTCATTTCACGATGATCCAATACCCACATACCAAATTTCAGCTCAATCGGATCAAGCGTTTGGACGCTACGGGTTGCGATTTTTTAGATAAAAAAAAAATTTTTTAGGTTAGGTTCAAAATTAAGGAATTAAATTTATTTGTATTTACAACCCAGTGAGGCACCTAAATATAAAATAAAAACTTTAAGTCTTTTTCGTGATGTACAGGGTGTCCCAAATTGGTGAGTTTTGCAGGGTATCTCGTAAACTAGAAGAGATAGAAGCAGTTAAGATGTTATGACTTCTTTTTTTGTTAAAGTAACGATAACCTAATTAAATCTTTAGTAACTCCCTGCAGTTGGAAGATACAGGGCGATTATTGAAAACTGTCGAAAATTACAAGGTACTATAACTTCTTAATTAAGAAAAATATAAAAAAACGTTATAAAAACTTTTGATAGATATAATATTAAAGAGTTCAGTGGAGCACAGATTATTTTTTTTAGGGGGCTCACTAAGGAAATATAATGCAAACTTATGTTTTTTTAAATGGGACACCCTGTATATTTTGACGTTTTTCGTTTCCTTTTTTAATTCTCATTCACCTGATATGACATATTATATATCTATTTTCAATGGTTGGAGCTAGTTGTTACAATGTTTCTTGTTGTTTCATAAGTTTATTGTTTTTATTTTTTTAATCTGGTTTTATTTTTTATTAATTATAATTTTGATAAATAAAATTGTCACAGTATCCTTATAATAAAATGTTAAATTTCGTTACTGAGTGTTCAATTTTTTAAGGGTGTTTCACCTGATAACATCCATAAATGGTTTATTTGCACTGTAGCTCCAACCTTTGAAAATAGATATATAGTATGTCATATCAGGTGAATGAGAATTAAAAAAGAAAACGAAAAACGTCAAAATATACAGGTTGTCCCATTTAAAAAAACATAAGTTTGCATTATATTTCCTTAGTGAGCCCCCTAACAAAATATAATCTGTGCTCCACTGAACTCTTTAATATTATATCTATCAAAAGTTTTTATAACGTTTTTTTATATTTTTCTTAATTAAGAAGTTATAGTACCTTGTAGTTTTCGACAGTTTTCAATAATCGCCCTGTATCTTCCAACTGCAGGGAGTTACTAAAGATTTAATTAGGCTATTGTTACTTTAACAAAAAAAGAAGTCATAACATCTTAACTGCTTTTCTTCTATCTCTTCTAGTTTACGAGACCCTGCAAAACGCACCAATTTGGGACACCCTGTACATATGGCTCCTGCACCCCCTGATGGGGCGATTTCAACCAAAAACTATTGGGTTCAATCCCCGATCATCCGAAACCGATATACCAGATTTCAGCTGAATCGGATATATCCGTCGTTATCTCAATTTTTTTTTAGCGCGTTGACAATACTTTCCCTTGGCGAGGGGCCGCGAAAGTAATATACCACGAGCTGTGGTGGTATTAGTAATTAAAAATTAAATTTTTGCAAGAAATGTTATATTTTTTTATTAGAAATTGAGTAATCGTGTGGGAAAAAAAATTAATACGCCATTTGTAAACTCCTTATTAGAGTTTTCAAAAACTATATATAATTTTTTTATATGAACCAAACGAACTAATTTTTTTAAACCCGGACCTGCTTTTTTTTCTAGCTCGAATAAATCAGTTAATTAGCTGAAAGAAGTGTAACGTTTTACCAAACTATGAGACAAATCGAACTTATGAAAGCTTGGCTTGTTTTTTTAAAGGCGTGGCTTGTTTTTTCAAAGACTTGCCTTGATTATTCAAGAGCTTGGTTTGAATTCCAGCCAAGCTTTTAAAAACCAAGCCAAGCCTGTAAATATCTGATCAAGGTACGAAATTCAGTTTTTTTTATTGTTTTGAAAATTACAAAAGTAGCTTTATCATCACTAAAACCATTGTATCTTGTGAAATAAACTTCCAACTGTCATGTCATTTGAAGATTAATACTTCCTAAAACTGATATGGATTTCTTAACAGTGGCACCATCTACATGTCATCCTACGCACTTAAGTAAACAGGTAATCAAATATTTGAGTAAACGTTTCATAAAGTTTTGACAAAATGTAGAGCAGTTGGGTATGACAATATTAGAGCACCTTGCAATTTGATAAAAATATATTTTTTATTTAATCCTTTCTTGGAATAAAATACATGAAATAAGAAATTACATAGTTTAACTTACCTTGTAATATTCAGTCCGTCAAGAAATCTCTATTAATAATCGCATACCTGAAATTAAAATATAAACTGTTTTAGCAAAGAACATGTAAGAAAAATACTCTTCTTTATGGATATTAACCACTTATTTTTTTAAAAAGTTTTTTAATTTTGACTTTTCGACTTTCTTGATCGAAAGTAGTTTTCTAGAAAGTCGAAATGTCAAAATTAAAAAACTGTTTAATAAAATAAGTGGTTTTGATATCCATATTTCCGTATTTGAAGTACAAAGCCACTATGAGTGAATAACGTAAGAAACATACTAAATTCACTAAATGTTCATGAGTACTATAGAATCTTTATTTAATATAGGAAGTCCTAATACATAGTAGTTAGAAAATTTTTACATATTATAGCCAATACGCACAAATTCAGTTGAATAAATAATTATATGCATTTCCGGTGAAAATGAAGTAGGCAAACCCTATATTTTCTGGAAGCTCATAGTGTTGACTATTCTAGTATGGCACTATATACAGGGTGTTCCATTTGAAAAAACTGAGAAAAAAATGATCCCGAGTTTTGGTTGCCCCTGTATGGGAAAAGTGCCATTCGGTAAATTTATGAATATGAAATCAAAAAAGACCATTTTCGAGGATATTTGGTGAAAAATTTTTGCTATTCCTAGTTATTGATTTTGAGATATTTGGTGTTGAATGAACCCATTTTGGGACATAAATGTCACCATAACTTCAGAACCACCTGGTATAAAGCCATACAACCCTATATTTTTGAGAAGCACTCTTCCAAAGGAATTCAATCGAGTAAAAATATATAGGGTGTTTCATTTAAAAAAACATAACTTTGATAAGTCACACATTTATGGGACACCCTGTATGTTGGTAGTTATTTTTGGAACATAGCTTTCATTGCTATCTACAACTTTTATTTGAAACATTTTTTCCTATCTTCAAAAGGAAAGCAGCTATCCTCCACGCACGCATCGTTGATACACCCTGTATGTTAAAGTTAAGGTTCTTCAATTTTATAGATGATGGCAATATATTATGCACATAGCAGTAATTCCCACCTACCTTACGATATTTCTTAGAATTTTTGATTCACGTAAAAATATTTTAAATTTTAATGGGACATCCTATATATTTTTGCAGTTTTAGATTCGATAAACTAATTCAAATGAATTAGCATGCAATTGAAAATTGTGGCCTGAATTGGCACCATTAGATCACTTTCTCTCGGAGGTCTGGAAAGTATTGTAAAAATACAGATGAAACATTATTAAATAACAAATTCATTTCGGAAGCTCATTGTGGTTTGTATTTTAATTTCTCTCTCTTTTCACTGGATTAAAACCACTTAGTTGTTAAAAAGTTTTTTTATTGACGTTTCGGCTTTCCAGATCGAAAGCCGTTATCAAAATGACATAAAATAAATAAATTTACTAGAAACAGAACACTTGATAATCTTGCAAAAATATGACATCAACATAGTATACATAGAATAAGATTTTGAGATTGAAGATGTCAAAATCTGTTTCAATCATATTTTTGTGACGTTTCTGGGAACGAATTTTTGAAAGGATAGCGCATTTGCATATTATAAGAGAATTTATACTTCGTCATAAATGAAGTTTTCTTATTAATATTATCATAAGAAAAAACCAGATAAAAACTTATGATACTATCCCGATATAGAGGGTATCCTTTTTGCAATTAACTCTTTTTGTAAAATAGGTATCCAAATTTTTGAAATATCAACCGAACAATTAGAAACACATTCGTTATTATTTAAGCATATCAATGCTGCTTCTTTAACTTTGCGGTTATAATTATTCGGTTCTTTTAATAATCTAGTTGAAAAATTCCATTGTATTTTATGACCAGAATCCCATGCGTGTTCACATATTTTGGATTTTTCGAATTGTTTATTTTTAATGTACGATTGGTGTTCATTAAGTCTAATATGAAAAGGTCTAGATGTTTCTCCTATATAAAATTTATTACATTCGCATTAAAAATTTAAAAAATGACAATACAATTAAGATTTTACCGGCAGATAAAGGTAACGCGACGGTTGTCATGAACAAAACAGATTATGATAACAAAATTAACGAAATTATTGAAAACGGTAGCTATTCAAAATTAAATAAAGATCCAACTACTAGTATTGAAAACAAAATTTACAAAACTTTATATAAAAATAAAAAATTCCTAAGTGATAAAGAACGAAGATCTCTTACTTCTCATTATAGTAAACCTCCACATTTTTATGGTTTACCCAAAATTCATAAACAACAAATACCATTAAGACCAATAATAAGTTCTATAAATTCACCTTGTCAAAATTTAGCAAGATTTCTACTTAAAATAATAGATCCGTTATCAGGAAATACTAATTCTTTTATCAAAAATTCAAAACATTTTTTAGAAAAATTATCAAAAATCAAAATTACAAATTCAGATATAATGGTTAGTTTTGATGTAGTCAGTTTATTTCCAAATGTTCCTGTCGATAAAACTCTTAATCTTGTGAGAAAAAAGTTGACAAGTGATAATACATTAATAAATAGAACTAAATTAAGCGTCTCAGCAATTCTAGAATTATTGGAACTATGTATTAAAACTACATATTTTCAATTAAATAGTGATTTTTATCAGCAAAATTTTGGCATGGCAATGGGTTCTCCTTTATCACCAAAATTGTGTGATATTTTCATGGAGAATTTTGAAATGGAAATTGTAAACAAACAAAATTTAAGACCTTCTGTCTGGTTTAGATATGTAGATGATATCTTTGCAATTTGGCAACACGATAGGGAAAATATTGATACATTTTTATATACTATTAATAATTCGGAACCTACTATTAAATTTACAATTGAAATTGAAAATAATAAAAAATTACCGTTTCTTGATGTACTAATACACAATAACAACAATTGTTTTGATACATCAGTTTTTAGAAAAGAAACACATACAAATAGATATCTAAATTTTAATTCAAACCACTCAATTTGTGTTAAACGAGGTATTGTCAAATCTCTTTCCGATAGAGCAAAAACAATTTGTTCAAATGACAATATCTTAAATAATGAATTATCACTTGTTAAATCTGTCTTGATTAAGAACAACTACCCAAGTAAATTTATAAATCGTGAACTTTACCGAGACATCAAAACTAAAGATCAAAATTTAAACCCCCCAATAATTCTTTCAAATATAGTAAAAATCCCTTATATTCCAAAATTATCCGAAAAAATTAGAAGGATTGGCAATAAATTTAATTTAAAAACAGTTTTTCAAACTAATAATACATTAAAATCTTTAGTATTTACTATATGCTTAAATAATAACGAATGTGTTTCTAATTGTTCGGTTGATATTTCAAAAATTTGGATACCTATTTTACAAAAAGAGTTAATTGCAAAAAGGATACCCTCTATATCGGGATAGTATCATAAGTTTTTATCTGGTTTTTTCTTATGATAATATTAATAAGAAAACTTCATTTATGACGAAGTATAAATTCTCTTATAATATGCAAATGCGCTATCCTTTCAAAAATTCGTTCCCAGAAACGTCACAAAAATATGATTGAAACAGATTTTGACATCTTCAATCTCAAAATCTTATTCTATGTATACTATGTTGATGTCATATTTTTGCAAGATTATCAAGTGTTCTGTTTCTAGTAAATTTATTTATTTTATGTCATTTTGATAACGGCTTTCGATCTGGAAAGCCGAAACGTCAATAAAAAACTTTTTTAACAACTAAGTGGTTTTAATCCAGTGAAAAGAGAGAGAAATTAAATAACAAATATCTTGCCGACCCTTGACAAAAATGTCTTACCCCTTTAATAACTGTTTCTACGAACACCAATGAATTCAAGTAGGACGCAGCATTCTGGACGCTTTGGAATTGAGTTATGACTCTGAAAATGCCTAAACCCAGAAAATTTATATCACGTATTTCCTAATATGTGGGATTTTTGATTGGATCAGTTGGAGACAAAAATTTTGATGGAAATTTTAATTCATTTTTGTAGAGTATCGAGCCATCGTGCTCGAAAAATCGCGCGTGTTTTAAAGACCTTAATATCCACTTATACTTTAATGTACTACTTTTTCAAAATAATCTTTGTAAATTGAAAATATCAAAATACTTGTATTTAATGACATCCATCACAATCAATCACATTATTTTCATATAAAAGAAGTTGTACTAGCAATTCGTTCCGATTTCAGCAACAGATTTCTTGACACTAAACTTACGTGTAACTTCTGGAAACTACGTCATATGACTTGTTATGCCCTCTGATGCCAGTTACTGTTTGTTTAGATGTAATTTCTATTCCGAGCCCGTACGTTTCCCTCATCAGATGCATTTTACATGAGAAGTGCCTAACCTAACCTAAGTTTCACTCACAAATCTACAGCGGAAACACCCAGTTCCTATTTGTACGCAATGTGTCCTTTTAGTCGGGATCAAAGAGGAATTCAGGGTTGGATTGTGGGGTTGTTTTTTCTAATAATTTAGCTTCATTCATTAAAGTTCAGTTTTGTTCTGGTAATTTAATTTGTGCATTTGGAATGTAACAAAAAGTTTTAATAAAAAATTATTTTATTTCAAATTGAACTATTAAACCATGTGACGTGTATTCTAAAGTATCACTAAAAGTCCTTGTCATGGCAGAATCAATTCCTTTCAGTGTCAGACTGAGCAATAGGTCTCGTAGTCCTGTAAATATTTAGTCACACACTCAAAGAAATTTACTAGTAACAGGAATTCGGCGAATTCTACAGGAAATTCCCCCTCCCCCTATATAAGCGACAGCAGGAATATTTGTTAATTTTACGTGACGATTCCGGTCTTTTAATTCCTCTAGAAACAACCGGAATATGCTGTACTATTTACTGAATCGTTACATTGATTTAACTGGAATATTCCAGTTATTTTAACGAACTACCTTACTTTTATCAGAACTTCCTGTTTAATAAACAAACTAGATAGTTGTATTCGAACTTCAGTTTTTAGAGGAATTTCCAGTAATTAGTCGCAACTGTAGTATCGATTTAACAGGAATTTTCCGGTGATTTTTTTTTTGATATCCTTTATTACTGTAATCTGTGTCATACAATACAATAAACAATACAATTGTAGAAGAATACAATTGACATAGTCGGTATTACGCCCAGCGGAAACTAAAGATTTGGTCTATGAGCACTGCTTGAACTAGTATATAGATTTATATAATTATGCACGACCGTTGATGTCCAGTGGGTATCGTATTTTCAGTCTTCTGGTTTGTAGTGGAATTAGAAGGTCGTTTGTTAGTGTATTGGGATGGTCTTGTAGTCTATTCTGATATTTGGTATGCAGTGAATTGATGGCATCTTTAATCGTTGTTTTTTTTACGTCTCTGTGTAATATGTAATTCACCTTGACAATCGACTAACATGGAGAAAACATATATGGACAAAAAGACTACAACTTAACATAATCTACAGAAAGATGTACTGGTTTATGAACCGCAACTCACATCTCAGCCTGAACAACAAACTGCTAATCTATAATTGTGTATTAAAGCCTGTCTGGACATACGGAGCTCAAATCTGGGGAACCGCAAGTGACTCAAACATTCAAATAATACAGGGCTTTCAGTCAAAAGTACTAAGACAAACCTAGCAAAAAAATACCTGATCTTTAAAGTAGAGGATAATTTGAACCTTTTTTCTTTGACAATTTTTGCAGTATCTCTAAAAATAAAGTGGTGGGGGGGTATTCAAAAGTTTCAGTAAAAAACACCCTGTATATTCAGATTTTAAGAAACTTGAGCTGATTGAAAAGAGCTATTCTTGGGCTACAAATGCTATAATATTTAAAGTTTTGTTAGTTTCAGATGTCGCCGCTAGAGGGCTTTTTTCGAGATCTCGTCAGAGATAGTTATTTTCTCAAAAAAATTAAATGCATTCGTATGAAAAAGTAACTAAAGAATACCTAAACAAGCTCCCGAAAACGGCATCTCGATGTCTTGTTCCTAACCTAAAATTTATGACAAAGAAAATTTTATACGAAAATCCCTTAAATTTTTATTTTTTAAACTAATTAATTCCTTTTATTATGTAAGTTGTGGCCCTAAAAAGGACCGATTTAAAAGAGAAAGGTTTTTAGTGCCCCCCGTAAATGCTCTAAATGCTGATCATCCCGCTCTATGCATTGCTGAAGCCTCTCATGGGTAAACAAACCTGCAGCTTCAATTTCGGCTCTCGGTATGTTACGTAATGCATTACGAATCCGGTTTTTCATATCTCTCTAGTTGTAGGTTGAGTCTGAAAATCAAAACAAGTTAAGTCTGGTGATCGTGCAGGCCATGGAAACAGACTTCCTCTTCCAATTCACCACTGTTGTAATACTGCATTAATATGCTCTCGCAAAATAATAGCATAATGTGCTGGGCAACCATTCAACTGCAAAAACAAGTTTTGACGTGTTTCCAGTGGAACATCTTCTAACAACAACGGTAATATCTTTCTTGAATATTGCCGCTTAGGCATTGCTAAAAAAAATAATTCTGCCCCCAGTATGCCACACCACACATTTAAACTCCAACGTCCTTGGTGCTGAACTTCACGCAACCAATGCGGATTTTCTGCAGACCAATAATGCATATTGTGCAGATTTTAAAGGTGGCTTCATCGGTCCAAAGAATTTGATTATTAATTATTGTGTGAGAGCATATTAATGCAGTATTACAACAGCGTTGGATTGGAAGAGGAAGTCTGTTTCCATGACCTGCGCGATCACCAGACTTAACTTGTATTGCTTTTCAGACTTAACCTACGACCAGAGAGATATGAAAAACCGGATTCGTAATGCATTACGTAGCATACCGAGAGCCGAAATTGAAGCTGCAGTTTTGTCTACCCATGAGATGCTTCAGCAATGCATAGAGCGTGATGGTCAGCATTTCGAGCATTTACGGGGACATTAAAAACCTTTCTTTATATACATAATGAAAGGAATTAATTAGTTTAAAAAATAAAAATTTAAGAATTTACGTATAAAATTTTCTTTGTCCTAAATTTTAGGTTAGGAACAAGATATGGAGATGCGGTTGTCGGGAGCTTGTTTAGGCATCATTTAGCTACTTTCTCATGAAAAAGAAATCATACCAATGCATTTAATTTTTTTGAGAAAATTAACAATTTCTGTCGAAATGTCGAAAAATGCCCTCTAGCGGCGACATCTGAAACTAACAAAACTTCAAATATTATAGCATTTGTAGCCCAAGAACAGCGCTTTTCAACTAGCCCAAGTTTGTTAAAATCGGCTCAGCCGTTTCGAATATACAGGGTGTTTTTTACTGAAACCTTTGAATACCCCCACCACTTTATTTTTAGAGATATAGCAAAAATTGTTAAACAAAAAATGTTCAGATTATCCTCTACTTTAAAGATCAGCTATTTTTTTGGTAGGTTAATATAGCGGAATTCACAGAAACATCACTTTCTTAGATTTAAGATTGCAGTTACGCCCTCTAGCGGCCATTTTAGAAACTTGAAAATATTTTCTAGGTTTTTCTCTTGCCCGCTTTAGTGATAACTTTTTTTTCCGCAAGCGTCAACGATGGATAGTTTCCAAGATACAGTACCTCGCATTCTTATTTGGCCACCCTCTACAAACTGTATATATTTTTTTTACTATAATAAAATGATTAAGAATGGCATATTTGTCTTATTTTACTAAGTAAAATAAATTTTCTTCGTTATTTGTAAACTACAAACCTGAAAAACCAAATGCGGCCGATTGCCGCGGCGCGCCTTCTCGTGTAATTCTAAAAAGTCTCACAATCACTGCACAATGTGTAACCAACGAACCAACAAGAATGACGAATGACACAATAACGAGTTGCCGCGTCGGCGCGTACTGCTCAGAGTAGCGGCTTGAATTGTGGGATTCCTGTAACATTCACGGTGTTTTATTCATGGTTACATCTACTTATGTTTTACAGTAATATCTTGTAAATATAGCAAAATATTATTCTATATACACAGGAAATATTCCTGATAAATTAACAGTACCTTATTATTGCTATACTTACCGGTTTTTCAAGTCACTTTAACTGGAATAGGCCTTTTAGATTGCAAGTACAGATTGTTTTCAGAGCGGTTTTTTCTTGTTATAATAACAATAGTTGCGTTTAAACAACAGGAATTCTTTTAACCGGAAACATGTATTTCTCAAACACAAAAAAAATAACGCATCTAAAAGAAATGGCCTCTGAAACCGATTGGCTACGTAGTCTATGGACTCATAGTCTCCCTGTCCTATCCGATACTAATTCACATACGATTTTTTTGGAAACCCCTGCGTAATAAAATAAACAATCAAACTGTTAGATATAAATCATATGAGCGCTCAAATCCCATCACACTTACCGGGACGGTTCATCTTTTTTCATGTTGATGTAAGTTAAGCGTCACAAGAAAGAATTTACAGTACAAAATTTGAGACTAAAACCGGAGTTTTCAGAAACCCTGCTCTCTGTACCGAATCCGATCTTAAAATAGACCTCTTACGGTCCATTAAGCTATAAAGTAGGTAACTTAATAGGATATGTTTTGATAACTAGATTGACTTTATTTATGACGTCTACTTTTACTTAATTACCATTCACAGTAAAAGAACCGAAAGTGTTTAAAAAAGATTAACAAGCAAATTAAACGAGCAAAAAATTAAATTTTCTAATGAAACTGGTATGATTTGCACCGTTTAACAAAGTATTTATTATTTTTTGTTAGCTAACCAGATTTCACTAAATACTAATTGGTTTTTTCCTAGGTCAGAAATAACCAAGAATTTATTTGCGTTTTAAAATCAATCGAGTGAATTATTAAATATTTGTGTCGAAATAATTCAATACTTTAATATTGATTTTGTTATAAAAAAAATGCCCTGAAATAATTTATAATTAATAATCTTAATAACTGTTGCATAATGCAATACATATACCTAAATTTATTGGAATAGGCAAGAAAAATAATAAAATAGTCTCGTCAGGTGTCCTATAAGGATCTATTCTCGGGCCAATCCTATTGAGCATATGTAAAAAAGTAGAGGAGCTCGAATTACTAGAAAGTGGACTTTCCACAGCCTACACAGACTCTCATAGGTGTGAGGATGACCTAATATAAATATTGCTATTATATTATTTATATATTTTTATATAATATATTATTATTATATAATAAATTAAAATTAGATTTAACAAAACCAGAAGATTTGATATTAAAAAGTCCCAGAAATATAACAGGTGTAAACTTTCGTTTAGACGAAACCATGGTGACGCTGGAGCTTGATGGTATTCAAAATACCTACGGATCTGAATCGAGCAGGCAAGGCGTTCGAGTAAAAAGCAGAGATAGCGACTGTAATGGAAAATTCATATCTAATCAAGGACCTTCAACTGAATTTAGTGGTCCAATCCACTGTCTTGTATTATGCCACTGTATGGCACAAAGTAATTATACTAAGGAGTAAGGAGGCATAGAGAAATTATTCTTAAAACACAAAATTGCATCCGCTTATTGCACTACATATACAGAATTAAGAAGTAAGTAACAACAGAAGTGATTCCACTGATCCTCCTTTTAATGGAAAGATATTGTCTCTACTAAACCGTTAGAGGACGATGTGACGCAAGAGCCAGATATTTGGGGGTAGGGCAACGCCGTCGGTTTACGTCACCTCAACGGCGGTTCCAAGTGGGAGGCAGTAGGGGCAATTGCCCCCCTTGTAACTGCCGTTGATATGACGTAAATGAAAATTGATAAGAGACAATGATAAATTGCCAAGAAAGACGAAAATAACACTATCGACTATTTGACGTGTACAATGAAAACTTGTTTTCAAATTATGAATAAACTACCTGTCTATCTAACGCAGACTTGACCAACAGACTGGTGATCGGAATACCAGTTTTTTTTAATTATTTATTTATTTCAGTTTAGAAATAAAAGAGTATCTTGGATGGATGTTGTGAGTAAAATTTTTCTCAGAAGCCAATTTTATATTCATATGTCAAGTGTTCAAAAATGTTAAAGTCGAACTGAAGATGAAGCGCTGTTCGAAACGTTTACCGCGTTTGAAACATTTTAAGAGCAATAAAAATAAATTTTACATGGGACAATAGATGAAATATGTATCCATCACTAAATTCCAGAGACAAATCGGCAACCAGATGAGTAAACAGCAACCGGCGAAATGTTACCTGACTTTTTCTTTAACATTTAACTTTTAAAACATGTTGATTTTACGAGTATCTGCTGGTCCTCGACTACTCGAATTTATCATTTGTACAAGACAGATATAACTGCTTGTTTACCTCGTATTTTCATGAGTTCCGGAGGAAAAAACCAATCCAGAGGTTATAAGAATAGATGTCCTGTAGCCAGTTTAGAACCCTCGAAATCAGTGTTATCGTCTGTCCAGCTGACTCCAGTCTCCGTGGAGCCAAAGTAGTTGTGGCTCGTGGTCACAGACAAAGTTTTGAACCAGAAGTGCTACCAATCTCGTCAAACATCTGACAATCCAACCTCCATCTGGATAAACGGTGAGATCCATCCAACTCACAGAAAACAAGCCCAGTTATTTTTGTCATAAACTTTGTAAAGATACTCTTAAAACATATTTTTTCATCCTATTTAATTTTTTTAAAATAGTCATACTAATTCTAGCCTTCAGCTATTGTAATTTTTGTTTTATTATTAATAAATCCCATTAAATTTTTATCGTGTTTGATTTCCTCAAGGTTCTCAGATAAAATGAAAAATATCAATTATTATTATATTTAATTTAAAATTAATTATTTTTAAAGACATAGATAATTTTTTTCTTTGTTTTCGCATATGTTTCTATTTTTAAATAAAAGAAAATTTCAAATGTGATGGCGCCCTGGGAAATTAACTCAAAGTATTGCCGATTCTCGCACTGAAAGCTCTTGATTGGCTAGTCTAAGAAACTTGAAAACTGGCACTATTTCATTTTTAATTGTGACGAGCCAGAAATTAAAAATTAAACAACTTAAGTTTATCGTCACACAGAGGAAGAATTTGTGAAAAAAACTACTCCAAATGAAGAAGAAAAAAGTGCTGTTTCATCAAGATAATGCTTGCAAAATTTACGATTCGCACTATCAATTGCTTGCCTATCCACCGTATTGCAGACCTAAAAAGAATGCTCCAGGAAAAGAGATTTGGTTTCCGAAACTGAAGCCCATTTTAAGGCCAAAGATACATGGAATGAATGTATCACCGTTAAATTTTGCCTAAAAGTTGTTGCTTTATTAGTCATCCTGTGAACATATTAAATGCCCGAGCTAATTTGCTACATCACGCTAGAGTATCCATGAAAGAGAATTTTATATAATTTTATGCACGCGGCTGAAAAAAATTAGTTAATTGTCGTTTTTAGTTACTTCAACATTTTGTTTATTTCCTTTGTTTTTTAGACTTTTTGTGACATTTTAGTCTAAATACATTAGTGATTCTAGCACGTAGATATTTTAAAATTGCCATATTGTTTTAATTTAACATTTTTTATAACTAAAATGATTTAATATATTTAAATAAGTCAATTATAATGCAAGTGATGTTTATCTAATCGATGATCAGTGTAATTGATAGATAATTCGAAATCAGCTTGCTAATTTATGTTAAATTTTGATTTTATCTAAGATGCAATAGCACTAACCCACATAATTATCTATCGATCGCTAGTGATTTATCTATATATTGTCCTGGTATTAAAATATAGGTAGAGAAAAAATTCACAACTGTTATATGCGGATGACATTGTACTTGGTCACTCAATAAGTTCGTGGGATGACTTTACTTATTAACTTAGTCTCCTTCAACAGTGATACATTCATTCCACTGCTTCTCTAACATTTGATGCCTTTTTGGTAGAACGATTTATCTTTGCTCTCAAAATAGGCTTCATTTTTCATTGGAGCCGAATTTCATTCTATATTAGCGTCTGTAAACTGATAGTAGTCGCTGGGGGCCAGATCCGGAGAATACGGTGGATGGGAAAGCAATTGAAAGTGTTGTGACATAGCATTATCTTGATGAAGGAGCACTTTTTTCTTCTTCGTTTGGGTCTGTTTCACAATTTCTTCCTTCAAACGCATCAATAAGACAATATAATAATCAGTATTGATGGATACAGAAGTGCGTCTTTTATAATGCGATGAACAACTGATTTTGAGACATTATTATTGAGTTGTGTTCCGTTCTCGCACATTATTAACTTTGTTTTTAATTTGTATATTTCGACGTTTTCTCAATGTTTTAACAACTTTGTGTTTTGTAGTTTTATTGAGGAATAATTGTGAATGCAAAAATTGACATTCAGTGGATAAATAAAACAGAACGTATCCGAATTCATTTTTTTTTAAATTTATTTATTGCACATAAAATATACAAATATAACATATACAGGGCGGGACAAACTTCTGACATCGGAGAATTTTTTAAAAGAAACACACTATATTTTGTTGAAGAATCGAAAAGATCTCACCGAGAGCGTTCAAAAAAGATATGGCCAATTATTAGCAAAACTTCAACACTCTGTAAAACAGTAAATAAATAGACAGGTGTCTGTATTCAAACGTCATTTCCATATCGTTGGCTGTGCTCAGTATTAATTAGTTTTTTTTTATCTGTGGCTTCTTTAATACGGGGTGAAACAGAACCCAAATCAAATATCTCACAATTTTTAAATGGATCACCCTATAAGTCTTTTTACAATTTGGTAGTACAATTAATAAGCTTTCGTAGTACATTAATGAAAACCTGTATATATTTTATGATCACGGAAAAATCATGTATTTTACGTACACAAATTAAATGGTATTAAAGGGTAAATATTTGTTTTTGCTATTTGGGGAGTGGAGTCGACGACACAAATAATTTCTGTAGCCGCATGGATTCTTGATATCAGTTCCTCCTCCGTGACTACTATGGTATCGTACACAAGGGACTTCATGTAACCCTACAGAAAAAAATCGATTGGATTCAAATCCGGTGACCTCGCAGTCCACATATTGGGTCAACCTCGCCTTATACAGTTATTTCTTTTAACATTAACCCACTCTATTTAGAAAAGTAATCAGGTTTGACACCTCATTCCTTTTATCATTTTGTACAATTTTACGAAGATCATTTGGAAATACCCTGTATACAATAAAGAGTAAAGGGCTCAATACAGTGCCCCGGGGTATGCCTCATTGAGTATTCAAGAGTTCACTTAATGAGTCTTTAATTTTAACAATATTTTTTCGATTATTAAGGTAGTTCTTGAAGACTTCTATTACGGTTCCTCGTGCCTTTGCCTTTGCTACATCTAAGAAGATGGCAATACATTTGTTATTTTTTTCCAAACCATCCTTTATTGAGTTAACTACTTCAAACATTGCATCAGAGGCACTTTCTTTCCCTAAAGCGAAATTGATTTTTATGTAATATTTGATGCTTATTTATTCAGATGATCATTAGGCCTAATTAGAAATATCAGTCGCATTGCCATTTTTATAAATTGGGGTTATGATTGATATTCTAAATTCGCCTATGCCTGACTCAAATACCAAGTAGATTGTATGTAGGAGTGGAGATATAATATATAGATGTATTAGTTTTATCCTTTTGGTTGTTATTCCATCTATTCCTGGAGAGGAGTTATTTTTTAGAGAGTTAATATGTTGGATTATTTAGTTTTCAGTAGCTGGATATAAGAACGTAGATTCATCAGAAATTGGGTATCTATTTTTGTAGATATTAGCAGTTCTTTTAATTTGATTAGTAGGTTCTTTAATCAAATTACTTTCAGAAACTTTGATAACACTGGTAATTTCGATGAGAGGCTATCACGTGTTGACAACAAATATTTTATGAGTTTATATTAAAAAACAATGAGTTCGTGAGTTCAACAATGTTGTTCTAGCCGACAGCTAGATAAAAAATAATCATCAGATTATTACAGGTAAATAACATACTGAGGTGTATTAAAATATGTATTTGTTAAAATGAATAATGCAAATTATTTATAGTTTTCACATTTTTATCTGAAAAAATGTAACCTAAACATTGATATCGTCAGTGTCCTGGCAATTCCTCGTATCTATAACTATAAAAACGCTACATTACAGGAGAGGCAAAAAAATGTTGCTTAAAAATTTCCACAAGAACCTAGGACGCACTATAACCTCAAAACTACCATACAATCCATACGAGATATTTCATCCATTAGTATATTGTTCTCCAGATACAAGATTGTTTGAACTGATTGACATTTGGAGGCAATTTTTTGCGAATTTTAGAGACCTTACAGGCGTGTGCAGTGTGAATAAAGAACTAGAATGACGTAATAATCTCAATTCGCCAAAAATGTAGATATGACAGGTATTGTCATAATTAAAAATGAATAAAATAATTTTTGGGCTGGGGCTATTGATGTAGAAAATTCTGATAAAAGTGGTCAATCCCAGCCGATTGTACGCCAATTAATATAATTAAAGTAATCTCTCTTTTACTATCTCGCAAATTTTATAAAAAAGTATTGGGAGAGGGAAAGTTATAACCATTTTATTTTTCTCCCATTTTCAACGCTCTATATCTTAATAATAAATGCTCTTATGGCGTATTTTTATCATGCAAACAATTTTTTTAATATTCTAGCGATTTATTTCAACACCTCGTATAAATTAAGATACGTATATAACACACATTTTCATAAATGATGCAATAATGAATCCATTAAAACACGTTTTGTACCTTTGGGATATACCTATGATATTAAGGGTTGATTCGAAGTATATCATGATGAGCTGATGATTATCGGTAGCATCATCATCCGTCGTATAGTCGACCGATGATGGTGCCGCGAGTACAACGTTGAATGTTTACAAACAGAACGCAGTCAGCTGTGAGTGCCGCGTTTTGAATTAATGCTGCATACATTTGAATATATTTACGCGTTACACCGCCGAGTGTATACGTTGCCTATCATCCGACGGTTTAACCTTCCCACTGTACTACGGCTTGGAATTCGGAATTTCATTGTGGAAAATCGATACCGGAAAATGCAGAAAATATCTGTCTCGCGGGAAACAGACCGGCCGCGGCCGGTTACCCGCCGGAGACCAAACTGTACTCGTTGGGGTGTATTATCATTAGGGAATATTATACAACTACACGTGTGAAGCAAGTTTGGTTTAAATGTAGGTGTTCTTGTAAACATCAGAAAAATTACGTTTGACCTGCATGATTTTTTTCCAAAGATCACTTTTACAAGTTTTGGTGATCTAGAACAATGCTTCCCAAAGAGATGGTCGCGACCCCCTGGGGGCGCAATGAGTTAGTAGGGAAGTCGCCGGAAATTTCCAAAATAAGACAAAAATACCACTTTGTTAAATCATGTATTTTTATTTTAATAACGCCGTAAATAAAAATTAACAATTAATTATCAAACGAAACACAAAACTAAATATTAAGTCCGTATATAAAAATATAAGAGATTATTTCATTCACACATGGCTACGCCAATGCAAAGTCATGAATTTAGTCACATGATATGCAATATGATCGGATATTTAGGTAAATAAAAAATATCAGCGGCTATTTTAGTCGATTGTATATTGTTTGCTATTAAGTGTCAAAATTTGACCTAACATTCACTTAAAATTGAAAATGTCGCGTTTTGGTTCATGTTCCACTACGGAAATCAGTGTGAAAATATAAGCAAATCTATCCCAGAAAAGATCAAAAAGAAAAAGGAGTCTGTTTGGAGACAATCTTAGCGAATGATTTTGTGGGGTTCATGAAATAATCTTCCTGAATATCACTCGACTATGACAAATAGAGACTATTATTTTCTTTAATTCATCTCGAGTAACTTGCATTTCGAGACAATTCAATTCGACCATATGAACTTTAATAATCAAAGAATAACTCCCTCGAGCTAAAGCTCTCGGGAGTTATTCAGATTATTAAATGTTCATATGGTCTCATCAAATTGTCTCAAAATACAAGATACTCTCGATAGAATTAGACAGAAAATAATAGTCGACTATTTGTCATAGTCTTGGGATACTACCTTCGATTATTTCATTCACACATAACTCCGCCAATGAAAAGTCATGAATTTAGTCACATGATATGCAATATGATCGACTATTTAGGTACATAATGAAATATGAGCGGATATTTTAGTCGATTGTACAAGTGTGCTATTAAGTGTCAAAATTTGACGTAACATTCACTCAAAATTGACAATGTCTCGATTTGGTTCATGTTCCACTAGTGTGAAAATATAAGCAAATCTATCCCAGAAAATACCAAAAAGAGAAAGAAGTCTGAGTGCCACGTGTAAATGCTAGTCTGGCAGAAGTACTACTAATTTTTAATGGGATAGATCGCAATTATTAAAATAATTGTTGAACATTTTTAATGTATTTAATTTATATTTAATCGATAAAGTAAAATAAAATTTGAGAAAACATCACTTACTTGTAAATTAGGCACGCTATTTTTGTCGTCATTTTGGATTGGGTGATAAGTAGAGGTAAATAGGAGGCAGGGAATAATTTTTTTTAACAAAAACGGGATCGCGCTTTATATAAGTTTGGGAAACACTGATCTGCAAGATGATTTGCTTCGACCTTGACAGATATTTCGAATCAAGTTAATACTATGGTCCAACCCAACACTAGATTAAAGTGAAATTCAGATGCAGCAAAAAAGTTAGTCTGTCTATACCTAAGATCCGTTAAAGATTTGCTAGTCTCCACCTTTAAACAAACTGTAAATAGTCCGGTAGATGTCTTTTCGGAGTTAAAATAAAATATAACAATATATTTGAGAGATAGACATGTATTCTCAGGCAAGTTACGTATTTGAAACCTATCCCAGATGAAAGTATTTTTTATAAACAAAAGTATAAATTTCCAACAGAAGGAGCCATTAAAAAGCCTGGTAGAAGGGTTCTGCTAATAAATATAGTAGAATAATAATATAATAAAGCAAATAAGCATTTACTAGCCACAAAAGCTTTTTGGAGTAGTAACCATTACGCGACCATTTTCAATAGGGAGCGTGATATTTGGCCTAAAAGAGGATTTTATCCAGCTATTCTGTTCTCTATTAAGAAGCAACCGTAACATTCACTCGAAAACAGAGTAACATCAGTTATAATTACTCAGCTGACAATGATGTGCTGCCTAGATCAAATTCTGTTCGTGACCTTGGTATTACCTTCGATCATACATTATCTTTTTCAACACACATAAATGAAGTCACCAATGAATGTTCAGGGTTTTACGTTTCATTGTCAGAAATACTCGAGGGGTAAACCGCGAGTTAAATTTTTGTACACTAATGGCTAGTAATGGCTCCTCACAATTGGCTAGTAATGGCTCCTCACTATTGGCTAGTAATGGCCGGTAATGGCTAACTAATGGCTAGTAATGGCTGGTAATGGCTACTAATGGCCGAGTAATGGCTACTAATCGCTAGTAATGGTTGAGTAATGGCTAGTAATGGCTGAGTAATGGCTACTAATGGACGAGGTCTGTACACCAAAATGGACCTCACGGTTTACCCCTCGGAAATACTCGTGATTTAACGAATAAGAATACACCGCTATGTTTTGAGTAATTGAGTACGCTCTATTTTCATGTTCCAAGAGAAAATTCAAGGAAAAACATTCTATTTTACCTCGAAGCCCCTAGAACAAGTGTGCAGAAAACTAACCCTTATTCAAAATGTGCAACAACTACAGTGCAATCAATCATAGGTGTTACATCTTCTCTTGCAGTATTGCTTCATTAAAAAAATCAGATATCCCACCCTGTAAATGGATTTCTGTTATGTGGTATACAAAAAAAATGTATATTCATATTTTGATATGCTTGAAAAAAAAAATATTTCTTTTTGCATTTTTGACATTTTTGCTCACTGTAAATCAAACACTACAACCCGTCGACGATTCAGAGAGCTATCTGAAGTTGCTTATGACAATGGAGGAAACATGGATCTATCATTATACTCCAGAATCAAATCGACAGTCTGCTGAGCGGACAGCAACTGGCGAAGGCCGCCCAATGCGAACAAAAATGAATACAGTATGGTAGGCATTATGGTAGACAGTATGGTAGGCATCCTTACAAGTTTTGATAACATTGAAAGAGGAAAATAGCGAATATTTTATGGCCTTATTGCGTTGAAGGAAGACATTGCGAAAAAACGAATCCAGGTAAAGAAGAAAAGAGTGCTTTTTCACCAAAACACCATATCACAAGTCCGACGCAACAATTGCATAATTGCACGAATTGTACTTTCAGTTGTTTATCCTTTCACCGTAATGTCCGGATCTGACTGCCAGCACGACTACTGTCTATTACAGACCAAAAAAGAATACTCAAGGGAAAGAGATTTGGTTTCAAGCCTATTTTAAGGCCAAAGATACCTAAATCACGCTACAAAAAAGGCATCGAAATGTTTGAGAAGTGTATCACTATGTTAATGAATAAAGTCGAATTTTGCTAAAAGTTGTTAATTTATTAGTCATCCTACAAACTTATTGTGACCGAGTAAATTCTAGGTAAATAGGTAAAGACAATCATGCGAGATTCAACGCCGTATCGATTTGGAATGGACAGCTTTAGTCTTTATAAATTTTATTGTTACTGTTTTTAGATTTTGTTCTATCGTCGTTCTCATTACATACAAACGTCACGTTCATAGAAACAATAAAAATTCATCCCAAAAACAATTTTAACATTACCTGAAGTTTCCTATTATTTAAAAGTCACCAAAATACCTCTTTCGAATATGAGACAGCTAAAATGGCTAAAGTAATAAATATTTGTATAATTAAAAAGGTTCTCAATAGTTCCATGTACCAGTAAACATTAATGGTAATGAGACACTATATTTTAAAATGTGAATGTCATGTAAGAACAAGTAAGATATCAATTCTGCGGAGTTAATAGTCATATTGAAAATATTAAATTAGCTGAAACAGAATTGAACTTCCTATAACCAATAGTAATTGAATTTTATTATATATGCGACGTCGTTTTCTCATTATTATTCATAGCCAGAGAGCCAAGAGTGTATAATTTATATTTCAATGTGTGCATTCATTGTAGATTTACGGATAAACAGTAGCAAACTCTCGATCAAAGTACTTATTAGCAATGATTAAGTGTGATTGCAACGTGAATAAATCGTTGCTATACTTCATTTATTTTAGTTTGGACATATTCTTGTTGCGCGCTGTTGCCATGGCGAGACAAGCATTCAAACTTTACTCAATTTGTCTTCATAGTCACGTTTTTGAAAATGTTTTCCTTATGTTAGTTTTCTTTCAGTATTAGTATTGTAAATAGGTGCTTATATCTCTATCAACAATTCATCATTAATCAAATTCAACTAAAAATATCTTAAAATAAACGATTCTTTACAATTGGTTACACTGATGATATCTCCGCACTCATAACCAGCAAATTCGAATGTATAATCCGAAACTTTATGCAGACCGCCTTAAAAATCATACAAAAGTGGAAAAGTTTATATTAATGGGTTTTTTCTATCCAGAACTTCATCAAAACTCTCAGATTAAGTCAAATATTGAAAATTTATTCCAAATATTATTAGTGGTCACTATGGTGTAAAAATTCTCTTGACCTGGGCAAAATTGCAACATAAATGATTCTTTTTGCATTCTATTTTGAAAAGTGTCTATTTTGACATATTCAAAATCCCCATTAATCCCGGCCCAGGAAATCAGTCAAAATCCAAGATGGCGGCTAAATTTTGTATTTTTCGTTACAAAATTCATAACTTTATATTTATAAAATAAATACAAAGATAAAAGTATAAAATAGGTTAGGTTATTTCACTCAAGTTGCCGATTATTTATTAGAAAAAACTTTATTACACATTACACTTACAAGAACAAAAAACCATTATTTCAAAGTATGGGTTATTTTCCATTATTGAACAAAAATTAAAACGATTTGGTTTTTTTTCACAATTCATCATAATCTTCATCTGTACTTTCTATTTCTTCATCTTCTATTCGCTGCGGACTTTTTTCACAATTTGTTTCTTGACACTGAGCACATGAACTGGTACATTCCAAACCATTCTTATTATTATTATGATCAACGTTGTCCTACCATAACAACATTTGAGTTGTTTTTAAGTGGTAATGAAGTGGACTAAACAATTGCTGCATTCCTCTCAAATTGTAAAGCTTCATTGTATGATGCTGAAAATCCTAGGGCGTGAAGCGTGTCTATGAGGTATCTTGAACGAAAATGATGAAGCAGTTGAACAGTTAGTCCTACTTGAAAAGGTGCTAATATTGATCTGGGTCGAGCATTATACACTGACCAATTGAGCTACTTTCAGATTTATATCCTTACCAACAAATGTCTTTGAAAGCAGAAGTCTTTGGCAAGTAATTTAGACCTTCAGTGGTGTTAAGGTTTTCACTTAAAGGGTATATGTCTTTGCTAGTTGTATGTGCAGATTTAATATCACATTTTTATCCTTTCGGGACTTCACTTCCAAAGTGTTCAATTAGCTTGCGCTCCACATGTCTTCGGTCATAGGCTGACACATCCAAAAACTTTTCGATGACACTAATAAGATCTGATATCGTTAGCTGTTCCTAGTCGTAATTTGAAAATAGCTGCATTTTTGCAAAAAACCTGATACCTGATGGTCGTTTTCTGGACGTCCTAATTTCGGTTTCTTTCCAGATGTTTCGTGCATATATTGTTCAGGCATTCTTCTCCCAGTACCGAAATTGACGCTACATGACTGATTATACACACACTCAGCTGCGTGGAGGTCAGCTATGAAATATTGTATGCTACCACTGACTGAAAATGCTTGATCGGTCTCTAATGAACTGTTTCATAGTTTATAGTTAACAATATATGCATTGTTCAGGCATTCTTCTCCCAGTACCGAAATTGACGCTACATGACTGATTGTACACACACTCAGCTGCGTGGAGGTCAGCTATCAAATATTGTATGCGACCACTGACTGAAAATGCTTGATCGGTCTCTAATGAACTGTTTCATAGTTTCACCGAAATTTGTTGTTATAACTTTATTAGTAAAATCTACAATTGTTCCACAAAAGAGGCAGTGAATTTTAGGAGCGACTGGTCCTCTTAATACCTGAAGCACTTGCAACATCTGACTCTGCATTGCACTTTCTCTTGTCAGGAAACCTTTTACGACAGTCAATATGTACTCTACCCCCTTCAATTCCTACAACATCACTTCCTCTGGTTTGACTGCATCTGTTGATAGCACTTGCACCTTTTGTTTGTGACACGGCACATACAAGTCATATCACTTTCCATGGTCCACAACTATACAAAAAAACGAAATGTAAAATAAAATTTTAAAACATTTGAAAACTGGATACCTAATTATTTAAATGGCCGCTATTTTTAAAAAGTAAAGCCAGTGGTTATTTTTTTATATTTTTATCTTTGTATTTTAAAAATTTTTGCCAAGCTATGCATTATAAATACAAAGTTATACACAGTTATACATTTTGTAATGAAATATACAAAATTTTGCCGCCATCTTGGATTTTGACTGATTTCGTGGGTCAAGATTAATGGGGATTTTGAATATGTACACAGTACAATGCAAAGAGAATAATTTGTGTTGCAATTTTGCCCAGGTCATAATTTATTTTTACTGCACTATATATGATCCAGAGCAATTGAAAAAAATCTGTAATACATATGAATTTTCATGGCTGTTTTTTTTTGTTTTGAAAGGGAAAACCGCGTGGCATCCAGTGCATCGAACAGTGTCGGGCATCATCCGACTAAAAACCACTACATTTACCCTCTTCCTGATTTTCGGTGTCATCCTGGATACACCAAGTTTTGATGTGCACAGGATGACTGCAGATGTGGTCTCATTCTGACTCTCTTCCTCTTTCTTTTTCCCCATTATATTTTTCACCCCTTTCTGTATGACTTCCCAGTTTCTTTGCGATTCCAGCATATTCTCTTTTTTAAGTCCCTCTCCTAATATATTGCTAGGTTCTTCCTTCTTGAGGTCCATCGTTTACAGTTGAATAAGGTGTGTTCCACACTGTCTACTTCATTGCAGCATACTCATAATTCAGATTCTGTAAAGTCGATCTTTTTTGTATATTGGCTAAATGTTTGCAGTTTACCCATTTTTGTTATTTTTTTTATTAGTTTCTTTCTTGTTTTGTTCTTCATTTATGTGTACTAACTTTCTCTCTTTTACTAATAAATCTATGGGTGGAACTCCAGTCCACATTTAGGGCTACATTTGATACCGTTCTATACGCCGACGCAACTGTTATTAAAATTTTTCTTTGCACCTGTTGCAACTTTTCTAGATATTTTTTGAGATCCGCAGTTTTATACCATATCGGTGTTCCATATAAAAAAATGTTATGTATCATTGTACACAAGACCTATCGTTTGGCGCTTGATGGACCATTCACTCTCGGTAGTAATCTTGTTAGTATAGCTACTTTTGTATGTGCTTTTTTTGAGATTTCCACGATATGTTTTTTGAATGTCGCTCCTTCATTGATATAATATACCCAGAAATTTTACTGTTCTCTGTGGTCTTATTTCTATTCCACTTCTCATTCTAGACCTATGTTAGATTATGAAGCGATAGTGTGGTAGCATCACACCAAACTACAAAAACATCTTGTTTAATATGTCTAGGGATAACTGGTGTAATAAAAACAACTCCAATTATAGCGCTTTCACCTTTAACATATTTATTGAGGTAGCGGTGAAGGCATCCTTTAAAGTGTAGATTGGTAGATCATTTCATGTAGTATATTACTTCTTGAGAGTATCAGTGACTACATTCGTGGCCGGCTCACACTATGTCCTTCCAAAAATTTGCGACTCTGATGGCCCTGTCATTTGCTAAAATTAGTTCGTTCCCTGCGCAGCTCAGTCCCATATCGGTGCAGGCCAGCAGGTGTGGAGGGTTCTGGATTTCTCCGCATGAACACTGGGAATTTTCGTCATCTGGTAGCATTCCCCATTTTTGCAGGTTTTCTCTACACCTCAGGACTCCTGTGCGAAGTCTGTTGAGCGTTCCCCAGATTGGGTATGGGAGGATATGTCCCGGTGCTAGCTCCTCTTTTTGTTGGACCTGAGCGCGCCTTTTCTGGAGCCTTCTGGCTTCCTGAGAGACTTGCAAAGGTGCTGTCCTGGCCAAAAAGCTGTGGCGGGATCGGAGTCTGGGTGTAGCTGGTTGGTGGCCATAGAGCGGGTACCTAGGGTCGGGCTCTTGTCGCCTCCTTTTTGTCTCAGCGGCTACCTCTCTCCTGATGTGAGGCAGTGCTATCCCAGCGAGAAAGTATACCTGGTGAAGTGGCGCAGGCTTCAGGCACCCTGTTATTAGGCGAACTGCTAGATTGAAAGGGACGTCGATTTGCTTTGCGTGAGTGGATGCACACCATACTGGAACAGCGTATTCGGCTGCAGAGAAGCTTAATGCAAGCGCTGAGGTTCTCAATGTTGCTGGCTGTGCTCCCCATGACTTACCAGTCAGTTTCTGGAGGAGGTTGTTTCTTGAAGATACCTTTTTTCTGGTATTGAGGCAGTGGCGCTTATATGTGAGAGCGCGATCTAGTGTTATCCCGAGGTATTTTAGAGTTGGGCAGTGTTCTAACTGTTGGCCACACCACACTATATTCATCTGCCTCCTTGCGTCCCTGTTGCGAAGGTGGAAGGCGCACACTTGAGTTTTTTTTGGATTGGGTCGGAGGAGATTGTGCTCGTAGTAGGTGGCAAGGTCGTTCAGGGCATTTGTGAGTTTTATTTATACCTCCTGGAAACTATTTCCTTGGGCTGCTAGCGCTGTGTCGTCATCATATATAAACTGCTTTATCTCCCGCCATATCATTTCATATAGTTTGCATAGCAATTTTCCGTGGTTGACCGCACCTGTGATCTTCTTCTCTTCGAAGCTATCCTCGATGTGTTGAACAAGGTTTAGGACCTGTCCGCAACAAGATTTCCCCGGTCTCAAGCCAGCTTGTTCCTGTATTAGCTTATCATCGATAGCCGCTGAGATTATGTTCAGAATCATTCGTTCCATTAGCTTAAACGCCTGGCATAGGAGGTAGACTGGTCGGAAGTTTTTAGGCTCATTTGGCTCTTTCCCAGGCTTTAGGAGAGCGACGACCCTGGCTTGTCTCCATATTTTTGGTATCTTGATATACGTATTGAACATTTTGAGCAGCCACTGAAGTGCTACTGTGCCAAAGTTCTTAATCTGTTCTGCTCTGATATCATCTAGACCCGCTGCTTTGTTTGGTTTCATGGCGGCAATTGCATTAGTGAGTTCTTCGGTGCTAAATGGGGTTCGAAAAGAGTCGACTTCCTTTGCTGTTTCGAGTTATCCTGGCTTTGTTACTTTTCCTCAGGGGTTTGCCATTAAGGAGCAGCTGGGTGGCCACCTGGTCGGCGGTGACCTTGCTGCAGTTCAATGGAGCACTAGTGGGATATCCATTGAGGTTTTTCAGTGTACGCCAGGCTCGCCTGCTATTTTGCTTCATGTCAAGCTCTTCCATCAGCGTTGTCCATTTTTCTCTTGTACCATCGGCAATTCTAGCCATTAGCATTTCTCCGGCTGCGACAAAAATTATAAAGTAAAAGTAATCAAAGATATACTTATTCTCTGAAGGGTCAAAAGGCATCTGTTATGAGGTCTTTCAGGCTAAAGTGACAGAAAATAATGCATAGTACTACCTCAGTTCTAAAAATTAAAGCGTTTTTTGTGGTTTTATCTCCAATAGAAGGGTACCTAATTGTATGGTGTCTAATTTGAATTAAACGACGCATTACTACTTGTCGTCAACGTGTCGACAAATGAGAAGAGAGTTGTGGACAGGGATTCAAAGCACTTTTCAAATCTCTATTATAGAGATTAGCAACCAGTTTTTATATTTGGCAAATTAAAGAAGTAATATTAAGCATTTGGCAACACCGCCTGCCTTTCTACAAGAATTAGTGACCAGAATACCAAAACACACGCTGAGAAATTTGTAGGAATTGTTATAAACGTCAAACTGTGCTCGATACTTACTTTTATTACACACTGTACATATAATTTAGTTTGAGCATATAATTAGAAAAATATAATTTCATAACTATCACATATTTTACCATCAATCTCAGCACCTCGTTGACTATAAGTTCTCGTCTGATGCTGTGTCCTACCAGGGGAGTAACATCCTTTTAAGGATTCGATGAGCATAAAATTAATAAGTAAATATGTATTAAAGTAATTTAAACATTTCATTAAATGGACTTTGTTACTTCTATATTTTGCGTATAAACCGTCGCCGTCGTAAAGACTAATTTTATTATATGGACTTCTAAAAAAGTGGATTTTTATTGGGGAATATATAATTGCACATTTGACAAGTTCTTCTAACTTTGTGCCTACAAACTATAAAACTGCAGATTTACACTCTTCATTGGTTAAATCTTGACTTAAAGCTTAATCGGTATAAAAATATATCAACGCACTTTGGATTTGGTACATTTGAACTTTTAACCTTACCCACTATAAAATGACAGAATCGCAATTGGGTCTGAATTTGGAACACTTAGTAAACTTTAAGAGAAGTACATATTTATATACCTATTGCCTATATTTTTATTAAGATAATAAACAAGTATTGTCATTGTTACATAATTATGTATTATGTATGAACGATACCTAATGATGTATTGTGATGTATTATGTAAAATACTGGAATATTGGAAAATATTGGAATATTAGAGCCTCCTTTGCTATGGCTGGCCGTCCTTTTTTCCTTTTTTGGCCGAGAGGTACTCTTTTCGCTTCGATGAGCACCTTTGCTTGTTTCATGACTAATAAACCTAGAGAATGTTTGCATACGTACTCTTTCAAAAAACTTGAGCAGGTGCACCGGGACGTCACTTTAGCATTTTCAGAATACTTCTGAGATTTACGAAAAGTATCAAAACATTCCCATTTCAAATGGGTATCTTTCCAGATTTGTACATATTCTTGGGTCAAGACTTCTGTATCATTTCTTGATTTTGTATAAAAAATTGTTTCTTTTTCTTCAACCATTTTCGGATTTAATTTCACCCACTGATAAGTATCTGTCCAAATTTTTATTGTTCATTTTATAGTTGTAGTTTGTTATTGGGATTTTGTAAATTGCGTTCATACGACCATTTTGAACCAGAAACTGACCCACAGGAAATCGTTCTTTTTTTATGACGAACTGTATTACTCATTGCATTTACTTACGGTTCAAAGTGCTATGTATCGTTTTATTGTGTAAATCGTATTTAAAGAGACATACAATATTTTAAAGCGGATTAAGTTTCTTTAAAGTCGACAATTATAACAATAAGTTATGGCTATTATTTTCATGTTGTAGCAGATTTGATATGGAGTTAAGGTTATTTTCGCAAAGTACATTTTGTCTATCAAATGTGTCATTATCGGACAAGGTGGCCTAGTTGGTAAGGCGTCTGCCAATTCAGCTTGGTCAGTGTTCGGAGAGTAGGTTCGAATCCTGCCGCATTCAAGTGGAATTAAAGTCAGATAAGACTTTTGTGTAAAAAGGTATTTGTGTCATACGCAGTTTCATTCACGCCGGACAGGCCGGATGAGATCGGATATCTCGTGGAACTGATAGGGGTTGATGGCATATTTACTCACTTGTTAGTCGGTAGATCACCTGAATGACAAAGGCATAGTCCTGGGTTTAAGGTGATTGAGGACCGTGGTTCGGAGCCCATGATAAGCTGTAGGTCCCGTCCAGTTTAGGCCATTAGGTCAGAAAAGAGACGTTAATATTAACAAACAACAACAAATGTGTCATATATTATTTTTTGTGCATCACCTTTAATGAAAGTTTGAATTATTTTTTAATGTTTATTCATTTGTTTTTAAAGCGATTTTAGTCTTTTTTAAAGTGAGTTTAATTCCAACCCATTTTTATTTCCAAATGCGCATAGTTTGACATAATTGTCTCAATTTTTTTAATAGTAATAATAATGTGACATTTACGACATTATTTTATAGCTATTATTATGAAGTAACAATAAACAAGTTATTGAGTAAAGATCGACTTTTAAATTAAACTAGCTGACCATCCTGGCTTCGCGCGGGTGTACTAAAAAGGAAAATGAGACCAAATCTTCCCTTTGCAGATGAAATAAAATGACAATTAAATAATTTCGACCATAGTTTATTGCAATGCTCTGTTACAATATTTTTTGTCTTTTCTTCCGGAGAAAAAACAAATAAAACCAATGGTTTTACAACGTACAACTGCCCAAGCGAAAAACACGGCAAGATTTATTTCACATACTTCCAATGATTGACTTTGTGATTATTCGCATTCTGTTTGCCTCCAAACGCTGCCTACGCTCTCCTTCAGTCTCATTGACTCGACGATTATAAACTCGGCTTGAGTTATTAGTATGCCGACCGACATTTTGACGCCTCATTGTTGGCGTTTTTACTACTCTTTTCACAAAAAAACAAAACCACATATTATTTTTTTCTCTGTCAATTTTTGAAGATTTTCTTACTGTCTTCTGTCTCACTTTATTACTCACTTTTTTATATGGAGATTTTTGCATTTTATTTCTTAAATCTAATACTAAAATCTCTATATATTAGAATTTGCTGATCTTTGTTTATTTAATAGTTTATTGCAAAATTCCGAAAATGATTTTAAATTAATGATTAATCAAAAGTAACTTTAATTATATTGATGAAAAAATATCATTATTTATGTTTTTGGGGTAGGTAAATATTTATTAAAGGCCGAAAATTGCAAAATTAGAAAGAGAGGAACCAAAATAGTAGCCAGAAACTTTGTAATCAGGTATAATTCATACGAAAAACGTCATTTATATGTCTGTAAAATGTCTTTTACCGCCATCCAGGTTGCCACCCTACGAGCAACCCGCAAAAACCACAGGCTTGTGCGAGTTAGAAATGACGGGTCTTACCTTTTAAAGAGCGATTTCCCGATCAAAAAGTGAGGGGAAAAAAGAAAAAAAACTTGTGCAATCGATAAATTATAAAAGATAAAAAAAATATGGAAATCATTCGGAAGAATATTTGCTCAAACTTAAAAAATAATTATCCCATAGGGCTAAAAATTACTGGACAATTATAGAAACATATGTTACGACGTTCTGCAAAAGGATTTTTTTTTCAAATACCACTAGTCTAGATGGCGTTAAAAAAATGGCGTAAAAAAATTTGAAAAAAATTTTACTTTGTCCATAACTTTTTTATGCTTATGTTAAACGGTTCTGGTTTCCCAATGTTGTTCGCTCATTAGGACATTATATGCATTTTTTTTGTGGAATTCATATTTTTCTAGATATTTACGATAGAACGACCCAGTTTCTTTAAACACCCACTCGTATTAATCGTAGAAAAATAAAAAAAATAATTTTAATTGTTAGCTCAAGCCCATAAAATCAGTTCATATCAATTCTTACGTAATACTAACAGATTTTTGGTTATATTTAAAAATCTTTTTAGAAATTTACGTTTTTGTGGTGAAAATAGTAATTTTCTACGCCCTATAACTCGAGAGGGGTTTATTTTCATGAAAAATTAAATTTAACATTAATTCATTAAAAAAGGATAATTTATCGATTGCGCGAGTTTTTTTTTTCTTTTTTTTCTTCCACTCACATTACCTTCTTCTATGGTATAGTGGAGGGCGGAAAAGTAAAAGCGGTAAAAAATAACATATAAACATTTAAGTATGTACTGTCAAAAACACATTCCAAAAGAAAAAATCACTGCCAACTTCGTTTGAGGTATAAATCTAAAAAACATTTTCTTTCATACAAACCTTGTCCTGACAATTACAAAAAAAAAGAATTAGTCAAAGAGGTGCAGCCGTTCTAAAGTGATACGCTTACAAACTTTCGGCAATTGACATTTATTTAAATAGATTTCTAATTTGTTATTGTAGAAATAAGTTTATACGCAAAATGTAAAAACTTATTTTCCTACGAAACCCACTTCTTTGTTGAACTAGTTACATTTTGTACTATTTTTAATCCAAAATATAGCACTTGTTTTCTGCACAATAATATTAAAAAAGTTGGATTAAACTATCCAGTGAATCGAGAGAGTTACCTCTCCGCCTGCTACAGTAAGGAACGGTCTTGCCTAAAAAGTTGGCAGAATTTGTTCTTTCCAAACCCAAAAATGTTTGAAGTGGTGTCGCAGCCCGATATTGCGTGCAGGAGCAAGATACAGACTTTGGAGGAAGCGGCAGAGTAGATTGTGTCTGGATGTTTCCCTTTCGCTGGGTTTTTTAGGTATAGTCGAACTCAATCCTTTATGAGAATGAAAAAACGGCAAAGGATTACCGCCAATAGAACGAATGCTGATGAATCTGGACATTTTTGAGCACTTTAATGTAGAAAATACCGTACACTGTCCATATACATAAAAGTAAAATAATATTTTGGATATTAGGACCACTGTGCAAAGATTCAATAACCAACTTAGCTTTATATCGTTATAGGGGAGAATGGCGTACAATTATTTATTATGAATTTAACATGAATTTACATTTTAATTTCTATAACGCGTATTAGATTTGAATAGAGGTTGATATCTTCATTTTTTGATCTCTTGTGAGATTAACAAACGTTACTAATTAAAATTTTGTCTTAAATTAACTAAACTGTGGGGTGTGAGGTTACACTCATAAGAGGCGACAATGGAATTGTGGTTATAGTTTTTACATTTTCAATTGCAGAAACAAAATTCTCAGATGTGCAGACAGGTTACTTTGGCGGCTTGTAGATGTGCCGACAAGTGGCTTTGTCGGTATTAGCGGCATGTAGATGTGCCGACAAGTGCCTTTGTCGGTATTAGTGGCATGTAGATGTGCCGACAAGTGGCTTTGTCGGTATTAGCGATTTGTATAAAGCGGGATCATTTTGTTCTGCAATTAAAGTAGGAAGTAGAAGTTAGACAAATATTGTCTTCAGTAGTGGGGGCTAGGAAAATATTCATACAGTGAACTTGATTTTTGATTTAGTGAATAGTAGGTGGTAGGTGATTCGTGGCGTTACTTTATTTCAATTAATATTATTCTTGGCTTCCGTGTATATACATACTTTTTTTATTTTAAAACATTGTTACAGGTCTTATTTATTTATTCGGTGTCAATTTCAATATGTTTCGTCCTTGGGAAAATACAGTTTCTTTAAGTGGATCTAAAGAAAGGAAGAGGAAGAGAACATTTTTGGTGAAAGAACTTCAGAGTATCAAGAAATATCCACCTCGAAAAAACAATATCTATGTAAAGATGCCCAAACGATATGTATAAATGTTTATAACAATATTGTAACTTCCGAAGGTGAAAGGAGTGCCATTGAAAAAACATCTTTTTTAACAAATGTTCCCATTAGCACTCTTTTAGAATTATAAAGAATGGTCCAAAAAATCGTAAAGAGAGCTGTGATAAAGGATGTGTTAAAACTTTAGATCCTTCAATATCAAACTTAATTGGTAGTATTATTTATGAATCTTACCAAAGAAATGAGTTCCCAACAGTGGATAGTATATTTTCTTTACTAGAAAGTAAAAGGCCAGATTTAAGTATTTCTAAAAGCACAACACAGCGTTGGATATCGAAAATTGGATAAAATACCAAACTATCAACAAGAGGACTGTAATAATGGAAAGCCAGAGGATTATAAAATGGAGGATACAATATTTGGAAAAAATTAAGGCATATCGAAATAGTAACAGAAAAATATACTATTTAGATGAAACGTGGTTCGATACCCACGATACGCCAAAGAAAGGGTGGTCTGACGGAACAAGAAGATGTTCAGTAAATGTTCCTTGTAACAAGGGAACTCGACTTACAATTCTTCACTGTGGATCGGACTCAGGGTGGGTACAAAATTACCTCAAACTCTCAGGAAAAAATTTGGAAGATTGTAATTTAGATTACCACAAAAATATGTCTGGAGAAAGTTTTGAAGATTGGTTTGAAAATCAGCTGTTAAACAATATTGAAGAGAATAGCATCATAGTGATGGATAATGCTTCATATCATTTCCGCTTAATAGAAAAAGTTCCAAATACCAACTCCAAATAAGTCTGAGATTCAGGAATTTTGAAGAAATCATGAACTTTATTTCGAAGAAAATTATACAAAAAAACAACTGCTTCAAGTATTAGGCACACAATCATTTGAAAAAAAATTCTTTATTGATGAAATGGCATCAAAAAGGGGCCACGAGGTATTGCGCCTTCCGCCCTATTGTTGTGTATTTAACCCCATAGAATTAATTTGGGGACAACTTAAAAAAGAATAAGGCGTCATAACCCGTTTCCCAAATTTGACCGGTTGGTTGTAAATTTGGTAAAAGAAGAAATTAACAAAATTTCAGCTGATGATTGGCAGAAAAAATCAAACATGTCATCAAAGAAGAAAATTTTTATATTACGAGTCCGACCCAATTTATTATCAATGTTGATGACAGTGAATCTGATGGTGAGTAATGAAATAGGGTAGGTAAGCTTAATTAATTTATAATATTTATGACTTTATTATTAATTTATTAATAAATTAGTAACATTTGTGAATCTCACAAGAGATCAGAAAATGAAGCTATCAACCTCTATTCAAATCTAATCTGCGTTATAGAAATTAAAATATAAATTCATATTAAATAATTTTACGCCATTCACCCCTACGACCATATCCAGCTAAGTTGGTTATTGAATCTTTGCACAGTGGTCCTAATAGCCAAAATATTATTTTATTTTTATGTATATGGACACTGTACGGTGTTTTCGACATTAATTGAACTCAAAAATGTTCAGATCCATCAGCATTTCTTCTATTGGCGGTATCCTTTGTGTTTTTATAACGTTTTTTCATTCTCATAAACAAGTGGGTTCTACTATAGACATTGTTGACCGCAGGTGTTGTGTCAGTCAGCAGCAAAAAATATTATAGAAAAAAAAAAGCAAAATTCCGCTGTTTTTGGTTTTTTTACCCCCCACTCCAAATAAGGTTGCTAACAAAAAAATGTACATGAGTTTTTTAGGTAATTAAATTCCCTACAAATTTTATTCTGATACTTGTTTTCCTAGAATAGGCCTAACCGAATTACAGCGTTCTATGCGATTTTTTTCATTTTTTTTAAAAAGTGCATATCTCCGCAACTATCTGTCCTAGAAACAAAATTTAAAACGTACATTATAGGCAATTTAATTCTCTACATATTGTATAGAACTAAAATGCACCTAAACTAAATTTCGATTGCAAAAAATTCAAAATAATTGTTGCCGTTTTATCTTTGGCATAAGAAAATATAACCATGTATCAAGGAAGCTAAAACAACTTGGATGGTTGAACATAAGTAACTTGTCGTCGAATCCTATTTATTTGAGGAACAAAAATAGTTTTTCGTGGAGAAGCATAGCCTGTCTCTGAGATATCCGCATAGTCTCATGTTACCACGATATATGTTATCAATTTTTAAAAGGTCATTTACTTATAAATCAGTTTTAGGTTTAAACAGTATTTCTCATAGTCTAAGAGTTAATTCTCTCAGTTTTTAAAACAAAATTCTACGACAGCGTCAGTAATTTTGATCATTTTTTGATATTTATGTAAAATTTTAGTGAATATTTTAAATGTGTTTTACTAATTTTGTATTTTATTATAATCTGTAAACTGCGTAGTTCTAGCTAGACTTCGCCTCTTGTATTCTTTGTTTGTATTTTAAAGGCAATTTATTATTTTTTTTTTACTTCTAGAGAGAATATGCTTTATTGTCATAGAAAAATTACAAAAATTTTATAGACAAAGCGAAATTAATCATAATAAAAATAAATTACTAGATAAAACAAAACACAAACAAAATAACGATAACAATTGCATTGGATATGCAATATCCGTCACTATAAATTATTGTTCAAATTAAAATTTTCAAATTAACTTAATTTAATTATTGCTCCTATATGCTGCAACCCAAAAGTCTAAGGCACTTTATAAAATTCTGCCACTGTGTAAAATGGTCTTTCTTGAAGAAAAGCCCTAGTGGATCTTCTGAACTTATCATAAGAATTTATAGATTTTAGCTGTATCGGGAGATTATTATACAATTTTTTTGCATTGTAGGTAATAGAATTTTTTATTAGGTCAGAGGCGGGAATAGGTAAGTAAACATCAGTATCTAAATTTCTTGTAGAATATCTACGAGTTGGTATTTCCGATAACTTTTGAATGTGCTTGCGAACTAAGCAAACCGATTCAAAGATAAATAGAGCAGGAAGGGTTAGAATTTTGAAATTTTTAAAGTAATTTTCACAGTGTGTCCTACTACTTAAACCAAATACATAACGAATTGCTCTTTTTTGTAATTTGAAAATAGATTCGAAGAGGTATACGCTACAAGAACCCCAGAACGGTAAACCATAGCGAAGGTGAGATTCGAATAAGGAAAAGTAGGTCATTAATGCAGTAGTAGGAGTCAGCTCTTTAGAAACAGTTTTAATGGCAAAACATGCAGATGATAATTTTTTTGCCAAGGTATCAATATGAGTGGACCATTTCAGGAATTTGTCTATATAAAGACCTAAAAACTTAATTGAGTTCACCGTTAGGCTGTAGGCTGTAGAGTTCCTCTGTAAGACATTGCTACGGTTTTACTGGTGTTGAAACAAAGCCCATTCGAGTCAGACCAAGACTTGATAGTAACTAGATCTTTGTTTATGCTAGATTGTAATGTCTGTATATCAGAACTACTCCAGGTTACACTCGTGTCATCGGCAAATAAAGTAATTCTTCCACTTATTTTTAAGTCTGTGATATCGTTGATGAATAACAAAAATAAAATTGGACCTAACACTGAACCTTGAGGTCCGTCACTGCTAATTGGCAGATTTGAAGAATCAGCACCATTAGCACGTACCTGCTGATTTCTATTTTCTAAGTAAGTTTTAAACCATTGCAAAGGAGAACCCCGTACGCCATAAATTTGTAGTTTCTTAATTAAGATTTCATGATTAACACAATCAAAGGCCTTTGCAAAGTCACAAAATACTGAAGTTGTGAAAAGTTTATCATTAAGTGATGTATATATTTCATTAAGAACGGAAAACATTGCGTCACTAGTGCATTTTTTAGGAAGGAAACCATATTGATGAGGTGTTATGATGTTTTGTTTGAAAAGAAAGGGCAGTAGGCGATTTTTCATTAGCCTTTCTATTATCTTCGATAAGGTAGGTAATAGAGCAATAGGTCTATAGTTACAAGTTTCGGTTTTGTCGCCGCCCTTATGAAGTGGGATTATTATAGCTGTTTGTAGACAGTTCGGAAAGATACCAGATTCGAAGGATTCATTAATCAGCGAAGTTAAAATGTTCATTACTACATCAGGTATATTTAAAAATATTTTAGTGGACAAGCCATCATTTCCACAGGAAGATTTATTTTGAATGCTGTTTATGGTTTGCACTAGTTCGTGCTTATCTACTGGCCCTAGGAAGAAACTATTAGTGACCCTTTTAGTAAGTAGGAGGAAGGAGAGAGCATCCTGGCCCGGAGCTATGTTAGAGCTGATATTCTTACTTACATTAACAAAATAATTGTTTAGTTCATCAGGACTAGGATTAACAGTGTTTGAAGAACGGGTTTTATTTCTTAAGTCATTTATAATAGACCAGGTTTCTTTGAAACAGTTTTTAGCTCTTGAGATGCGATTTTTATAATAGTTTTTCTTAGTAGATTTGATAATTTTCCGATACAGTATTCTGTAGTTGTTGATATAATTTAATATTAGGGGGTTATCTGAGAATTTTTTAATATACATAAGTGACCTCAGATTTTTTGAAGAAATTCTTATTCCTTTAGTTGTCCAAGGTTTATGACGTTTAGTTTTATTGGGGCGAAGGGGAAATGCTGTATTGAAACACTTAATTATTATCCAAGAATTTAGAGTTAATATCTTCAGAAAGACCATTCCAATTGGTAGCTAGACACAAGTTATAAAATTTTTCAAAATTACGCTGAGAGAAAATTCTACCCAACTGACTGACTTTTTTTGGGGCTGCGCGTGGTACCGCAAATTTGGCAAAAACTGCTTCATGGTCCGAAAGACCTGAGCTAATTACTTGGTGTTCAACATCAGCGGGTTTAAAATCGGAGACTACGTAATCTATAATTGTTGATGATGCATGATGCATAGTGAGTCTGAATGATTCAAAAATATTTGTCAAGGACTTTTGAGTAGCACATACATTAGCAAAGTCAATATTTAAATCGCCGCATAAAATTTTCCTACTTTTTATAGGCAATGCGTCAAGTAAATTAAGAAGATTCTCGAGAAAAAGGTGGACATTTGATTTGGGAGTTCTATAAATACAAATAATAAACAAATCAATGTTTTTGTTGTACACTACGGAGAATTCAAAGACATTTTCAGCTTGTAAAAAATCGTATTTAGAGACAGCAGAGAAGTCATCATTTAAGGATAAAATTAGAGTTCCACCATGGTCTGTAGTATTTCTGTCATACCTGCTAATTACAGTATATTTTTCAATAAAAATTGGTTCATCTACTTGTAACCAGTGCTCTGTAATAGCTACTATTTGGGGAAACCCTAACTCTTCCAAAAACAAATACAACTCCTCAGTTTTGTTCCGCATTGATTGAATATTAATCAGAACCATTCTTAATTTACTCTCTGCACGACCAGTCAAATTAACTAAAAATTTTTCCTATGCGTATCGGCAGTAAAATAGCAGTTATTGTATGTAGGCTTTGTTACTGTTTCCCAGCGCCACTTTGGGAACAGCACTGTTAAATAGAACCCAACAGTGAATGGTCGAGTGGGGAATCACACCTGGTATATGAAAATCAATTTCTAAATTTTTAATTAATTAAAAATCAGAACATGATTTCGGCCGCGGTGGGATTCGAACCCACAACGCTTGGATTATGAGTCCGTTGCTCTACCACTGAGCCACCCACTCCCCTATTATTATTATTATATAAGCGAAAATCTGAAGACATTGCCGATTTTTTTCGGTTTTTCAATATGGCGACGGGAGCGGAGGGGGAGGAATTGTGCATTTTTCATTTTAAACACTCACTAACCATCTTAGACAACATATCAAAAATTTAAACTACCCTTTGTAAGGTAACCCCTCTATTCACTGGATTATTATGGCTATCATTATTTTTAATAAACGATAATTATTTGTTGTAACAACGCATGGAGATTTAAATAATGCTTTAGAATAAAAACGAAAAGAGGTTAAAATACTGCCATTCCGTTTCTCATTTCCGAATCCCGCATACTGTCCGACACACCTCCATTCCGCCGCGTTCTTATATAGAGTAAGAAAAGAAAAATCCTCGCGAATCCGTGAACTATACCATATCGATTACTTTCGCCGTCGTAGTCGTCGGTGGTAGTGGCGTTAGCCGGTCCTGCACCCCACCCCCGCGACGCCGCTGGTATGGCGTCGCATGCAAATCAGCATGGCGACGGAGGCCAACAGTGCTGGTCGGGTCGACGGTGGCGACGCGACGCATTACGACGCGGTTTGCATGACAAGGACCGAAAAGATACGGAAGTGTTTTTACTTATACGCACCGTTCTATTTTTCGTATTATTTTGAGTAGAATTTATAGGCCAAACCGTAGTTAAATGTTTAGATTTTATCTTGAATGTTAAGTAAGCGGATCTATCAATAAAAATTGTACCTATTTGAATTTGGTGAAAGGTGCTTTTAGAAATACGAACAAATTCTGAGTTTACATGCTTGTTTGTAGACTTTATTGAATATATTATATACATATAAAAAAATATAATTACGACAGACTTGATTTACAATAATATTGTGTACGGCTTTTTCTTGCCACTAAGAAAAAATATTGCCTTACAAGATGACGCTTTAGTACGGAGATTGCTCGAGCGCCAGTTTTTTTATGTGGTATGCTCCACAACCCTTAGATACGGCCTCTTAGGGGCACAGGTAACTTCAGATGGAGATACGGTATTCTCCAGGGGTCTTGTTGACTTCAGACTTAATTATTTTTACTTTATTATATACCTTTAATATCCCTGAAAAGAGGTAAGGTTGGTGAATATAAACCAGGAAATAAACGTGACACTTATATTGTTTTTAGCTACGTTACAATATAAAAATTTGTTTTATTTCAAAGCCCACCCACTTTGACCCTAAACGAAATAATAATTCTTTAAAAGAAAACGTTCGATTCGGATCTATTAAATACCGTAATGACGGAGTGACTCAATCAGACTTTATTGAAATTTATTTAAATTTTGAAATACACCGGAAGAGTTATTAAATAAATTAAATGATAATCCGCATGAATGTTATTAACCCCTCGTAAGTATCTGAAGTTAACCGGCAGCGTTAATTAATTCTATTAATTCCAATAATTAATCAGGAGAGTTACTTAATACTATTATTCGGGAAACTGACTGATAAACTAAATAATCCTAATTAACCGGAAGTGTGAGTTAGTTAGCTTTCTTATTTTACTAAAATAAACAGGGTAATATCAGATCGCGGGGATGGGGAGCTGATATTGGACAACGACAATGCCGAAGCAACCAACAAGGCCAAGATCAGTCCCAAGATGACGGATTTCACGGACCTAAGCTTCCAGAAGCTGATATTGGACAACGGCAATGCCGAAGCAACCAACAAGGCCAAGATCAGTCCGGAAGCTGCAAACGCTAAAACAACCCGCTCGGAACACAGGTAGATATTGGACAACGGCAATGCCGAAGCAACCAACAAGGCCAAGATCTAATCCTAGAATTCCGAGTAACGCGTCGACCTATACTTGCAATTGGGGAGATATTGGACAATGGCAATGCCTAAGCAACCAACAAGGCCAAGATCTGATCCCAAAAGCGGCGCAAACTATGGTCTATTTTTATGCATGAGAGAGTAACAAAACAGCATTTCTAATGCAAAACTTAGTACGGTCATTTTAAATATTTTTACGGAATAATCTAAATATTTCCTAAAATTGTCATAAATGTACCTGAGCTAATACAAGTTTTGCGTCTTTTATTGGTCTTTTATAACCATAAGCTGTACAGAACAATAGAAAAAGGTTTAGACAGGCCAAAAGCCCTGTGTATTAAAGATAACATAGCCGTATCTTAAGATTATTTTCAATAAGTACCTATTTGCCAATTTTGTTTTATTTTAATTCCAAGAATTTCTTACAGTAATCGAATTATAAGTAGATAAATCCCTTAGTAAGGAGGTCCAGTTGTGTATTCTTGACAGCTTACTAAATGTCGTTTAGTTGCAACATGCAAGGTGCAGTGTGCAGTCTATTGTGAATTCTAGTGTGATCATGGAAAATTTGGAAGTACCGCGTAAACGACAAAAATCGGTCCTTTAACAGTTAATGAAAAAACATTAATATTTAATTGTTTTAAATCATTTACAGACAAACATTTATGTAAAAGTGTTGATGACACAGTGGAATTAGTTAGTAGTACGCTTGGTGTTGGGAAATCTACGATTTACAGAGTTGTTAAAGAAGAGAAATGTGGCGAGTTTCAAACAGCACGTAAAGCTCCAGAAAAACCAAAATTTCAAATAGAAAATCATTTGAAAGCAAGACTTCGAAGGAAAGTGCATGCGTTCTTCTTTAGAAAAGAATTTCCGACAGTATACAAAGTTCTTGCCACGGTTCGAGATGATAAGGATTACCCTGAAATGAGTCGAAGCACACTATGGAAACTTTTAAAAGAAATAGGTTTTCTATGGAAAAAGCATTCCAGAAAGTCTATTTTAATAGAAAGAAGCGATATTGTAGTATGGAGAAGAAATTACCTAAGGACTATAAAAGAAATGAGAAACCAAAGAAGAAATATATTTTATTTAGATGAAACATGGATCAACGAGGGACATACATCAAATAAATTTTGGCAAGATGAAACTGTTACAAGTCGAAGACAGGCTTTTTTAAATAATTGACTACCATGAGGACATGAATGCTGATGTCTTTAAAGAGTGGTTCGAACAAATGATAGATCTTCTTCCTCAGAACTGTATAATAGTAATGGATAAAGCAAGTTATCACTCGAGACTTACAGAAAAAATGCCCACAACCAAGTGGTTAAAAAAAGATTTACAGAATTGGCTAAATTCAAAGAATATTAAGTTCCATCCCGGTTCTGTGAGAAGAGAACTGTATCATTTGTGTTCCCTTCATAAAGAGAAATTAAAAAAATATGAAATTGATGAAATTGCATAAATCGTGGGATGACGGTGGTTAGATCACCACCATATCATTGCGAAGTAAACCCGATTGAACTGATATGGGCACAGATAAAGGGAGATGTTTCAGGAAAAAATAATTCTTTTAAAATGAGTGACGTTAAACAGTTGTTTTTGGAGGCTGTAAATAATGTGAAGCCTGAAAACTGGGAAAAGGCAGTAAATCATACGATTAAAGAAGAAGAGAAAATGTGGAAGTTGGACAATATTACTGATGAAATGATCGAGCCACTCATTGTAAATATTGGTTGCGACAGTTCATCTTCTGGTTTCGATTCTGATTTCGATTTGTAGGTAAGAAGTAGTTTTTCTATTAAAATTATTATTTATGAACGTAACGTTGTTTAAAAGTCAAAGTTTAAACCCTTATACCTACATAACCCGTTTGACACAATATTCTTAACATACCTTGTGGAAAAATAAAATATTTTAGAATAAAATTGCACTTTTTTACCTTCAGCTGCTTAGAAGTTATAAGCAGGTTAATTAGGTGAAAATATAAGTGTACACCCGATATATTTATTATATTTATACAAAGGTTATTTCATACGAAAATACTCGAGGTATAACTTCACAAAATATTTTAACTGTCTACTAAAAGAAGTGGTACGCCTATGGATTACGAACGCTTTATTATTTTAATACTCTCTCATACATAAAAATAGACTATAATGAATCCCGTTTAATTAATTTTTCGGAAAAACAAATTAATAAAATAAAACTAAATCGGAATAAAAATTCTAAATGGTTTTCCCAAAATTCGGACACGAAAAGAATCAAAATTAAATGAATCGCGTTCAATTTATTTTCCGGAAAAACAAATTAATAAAATAAAACTAAAATTGGAATAAAAATTCTAAATGGTTTCCCCAAAATTCGGACACGAAAAGAATCAAAATTAAATGAATCGCGTTCAATTAATTTTCGGAAAAACAAATTAATAAAATAAAACTAAAATCGGAATAAAAATTCTAAATGGTTTCCCCAAAATTCGGACACGAAAAGAATCAAAATTAAATGAATCGCGTTCAATTAATTTTCGGAAAAATAAATTAATAAAATAAAACTAAAATCGGAATAAAAATTCTAAATGGTTTCCCCAAAATTCGGACACGAAAAGAATCAAAATTAAATGAATCGCGTTCAATTAATTTTCGGAAAAACAAATTAATAAAATAAAACTAAAATCGGAATGAAAATTCTAAATAACTCTTCTAAAATAAAACAATAACGAATCTTCGAAATTGAATAGACTGTTCTCGAATTGATAAACCGGATAAAAAAATATCAGAAAAACCAAACGTAAATAAATAGTTCGCTTCGCTGTCTTAAAACGTTACCAAAATTAAACGCGTTTTCCAAACAAAATACAACGATTCTAATATCACGTCAAATACGGCTATAATTAAATACGAAAACTACGGAAAATTACGGAAAATTAAAGTTGTACCTCAGCTTTTATTAAAATTTCGGAAACAAACGGCGACTCTACTTTTACCCGACTGCTAATTTCGGAACTTAATTAATTAATCAAAACGGCTAGTTATCGTTCGACAGGAAATTTCGCATTTCTGTCAGTTAATGAATTCTTATTTTTCAAAATGTTAAAATCTCACCTTCGTGAGCTCCTACCACGCAAAATCCCTTCCAAAGCGACTTAATTTACGGCGCGCGCAATACTCTCTTCGAACGGCGTTTAGCCCGTAAAAGATTCAACAATATGTATAGGGTGAGCCAAATAAAAATCGAACGTTCTATTTAATTTTAAGTAAATTTTCAATTAATCCCGAAATTATTCAAATTATTTAGTTTGTGAAAAATAACTTCATTACAATTGTTGGCTAAAATAATAACCACAATAAAATAATTGCTGCATTTTTTACGGGATTCAATGTACTGTCTACGGTTACTGTCAATCAGCACCAAAGATAACCAGTTCGATACCAATCAACTCCCCTCTTTCATGGCACTTTTTATACAGGGTGTTTCGTAGATAAAGGGAAATATTTTAAAGATAGGTAGAGGTCACATATGGGGTTCTAAATGTGGTGCTCGTGTCTCATTTTTACGAGCACACAATATCTTTACATGTTTACATTTTTTTTAAGTTTGACAGTTTATGTCATTATTTTATTTTTTGGTTATATGCAATTCTTTTTATTATTTTTTAGTGATATAATTATCATTGATCAAGAATCTCTTCTTTTTGGAAAGCTCCATAGGACTATACTTATGGATAAGAAGATCGTCGTCGCAACGCGTCGCTAGGAAAAGAATTGTTATTATTTTAGAATTCATTTGTTAATACATTTTTGACTTTCATTCAGAAAAGTACACAATTAATTTTATATTTTTATTTTATTTTGGTGTAATGATCCATCCATTACACTAAACTAAATAACCCAATATAAAGGCTTCCATAACAGAATTACAGGATGTTTTATTAATTATGTCTAAATATTTATTTGGCCAAAACTTTTGAATTGCTCAGTATATTTTTTTCATTTTTGGCATGCAGCTCACAAAAAATATACTAAATTATTGAGAGATACAAAAATCAATTTTATATTTAAATAGAACGGAAGTTGTTGTTGTTTTCCCGCCACCGACTCTAATGGGAAAATTTTGAAATTAAAACTAATATTTTAGAGAAAAAAAAAGAAATTGTTTTCTTTATCGTTTAATATTCAAAATAGATTTATTTTCGACTTTTAAACAGTTCTATATTATTTTTATTATTTGTCCGTTTTAACACCATTTTAAGTAATATTGCAGATCCCTACTTTAAACAAAATATTAAATTGATTAGGTTTTAATTTTATTTTAGTACTGTATAAAGTACAAAACTTAATAACTTAACGTTGTCTAGCTTCCTCATATGCAACTATTGAACTAATTAATAAAACGACTATTTTGATTTTTATAAAATATGTCACCGGTTTTACTGCAGGAAAGAGATACTCGAGGGTTGTATTTTAAGTATGATGCTGCCTCCCCACATTTTAGTTATTGTTCTAAACTTTCCTAATATGTGGATAGGAAGGAGTGGATCGCATAACTGGCCTTCAAGATCAAGATGGGGATACCTGAAATCCATACCTGAAATCCAAGGTGTATTCTTAAAAAATCAATACCAGACTGCTTCAAATAATAGAGGAAGCCTGCGAGGAACTGAGAAACAATCCAGGTATATTATTAGAAAATCAGTAAGGGATATCATTCAACGTGCAAGAAAATGTTTCTTAGTTACGTTGAGCGTTTATTGTCTCGCCATACTTTATACTGTGCGTACCTGTAGGTACACCAGTACAGTGTCAAATAATTTTAATTCGATTATTTTTTTCATCTGTCAAAACAGTCAGATTTTGTGATTTCAGACAGTAAGAGCTCAGGATCCTAACCAATCATTGTGTTTTATACTGATTATTTTTTTCGTCTGTCAAAACAGCCAGATATTGTGGTTTCAGACAATAACAGCTCAGGATCCTAACCAATCATTGTGTTTTATACTGATAAAACCGCTTCTTCGTTTTTTGATTAAACTGTGTTTACCTTTTTTGAAATTTCAAATGTAAACATTTAACAATTTTTATTTAGCATTATCAATTATTATTATACTAAAATGTACTGCAAATCTATGTTAATACCCAAATTTCAAAATGTATTTGTAAAATATAAACATTTAACAACTTTTATTATACTAAAATGTATTGCAAATCTATGTTAATACCCAAATTTCAAAATGTATTTGTAAACTAACCTGTTTTTATTAGTTTATTTCACATCGCCTTAACATTTTTACATACCTCACTTCAACACTAAACTTTTTGTTAATTAAATATCACTTTTTGAATACCTAAACACTTAAAATTAATTAAATTAAGAAAGACTTCATTTCAGACTATAAACTTATAAACATGGCACAAATCCATTCTTCTTCTTCGCTTTTATTTTCGGCGCCGTTCCGCAGGGTTGCCAATCAAAAAATCACGTATGCCTTGGTGGCCCTGTATGTAAAACTATAACAGCTCAATATTTTTTTGTTTCAATTTAATTTGATAAAGAAAATAATGAACACAAATGTTCATTATTTTCTTTATCTTATCAATCAGTTTGTTTTCGTGGTTTTTCCAAATAAAGCCGTTTTCGTGAAAATCAAAAATTTAATCGATAAAATTTGGAGGACTCGTGGTATTACCTTTGAATAAACAAAAAATAGGTAAATGACGCAAGGTGAATTTTTGAAATTGTTAAAGAAAAAATGAGTTTCATGATATTTTTTTTAAATTAAAGCATAAAGTACCGATAAGTGCCTAGACACTTGTTTCTGTTAAAAAAAATACATAAATATTACGATTTCCATCTGCATAAAATTTAATTTAATTTAATATTTAGAATAAAGAAGAGGGAAAAGAAGATAAGAAAAAAAGAAAGAAGAAGAAAACTACGTTACATTAGTTTTATATATCGATTTTTGTAGTATTCAGTTTTCAAAATGGATTTAGTTTTCAAAATGACTGTTAACAGTAGACCTATTAGTGCTGTAAATTAAGTGTTTTAACTGAAGCCACAAATACTAGTAATAGTTTTGATAGTTTCTGGCACAGTGTTGTATAATTTTGGTGATATACCGTGTGACACAGACTCATGGTACACCCCCTTTTCTCCTTTGTTTCTCTAGCTATATTTCTGAAATTTGGAACATTGAATATGCTCACTAGACGGCACTTTTTGACATATTTGAAAAAAAATATCAACTTCCGGTTTTTCCGGAAATGGTATCAACTTTCAATTTTTAAATGGAACACCCTGTATATTATTACATTTTTGGAATCTTCGTAATTATCTGAATCCAATGATACCTCATAGTTGATATTTCATTCGTCAGAATACTACCCATTTTATTTTTCGATCTAGAGAGCCATGAACCCCCTAAAATTATTCAAAATAATCGTAAATAATGTAGTTGAAGAAAGTTTAAGTGTTCAGATTATCGAAATGTCAAAGTGTAACTTGTGTTCCATAGCCACCTTCATAAATTATTGTTATTGGATAAGAAGATACGAGAAGATACTTAAACTTTTTTCAACTACATTATTTTGTTCGTAATGGTTATACACAAAAAGAGTTAATATGGATGGATACCACATCGATCGTACTTTCGAATGACATCGGAGTACCATTATGGTACAATTTAAAAAAATTGAGTTTTGGGTAAAAAAACATTTTGTTTTACGTTTTTCGCACGTATTTCGAACCACAAGACTATTTTAATCGAAAATGCGACAGTGTACGATTATTTTGATTATTTGGAATAATTTTAGGGTGTTCATGGCTCTCTAGATCGAAAAATAAAATTGATATTCTGACGAATCAAATATCAACTATGAGGTATCATTGGATTCAGATAATTACGAAGATTCCAAAAATGTAATAATATACAGGGTGTTCCATTTGAAAATTGAAAGTTGATGCTATTTCCGGAAAAACCGGAATTTGATATTTTTTTCCAAGTATGTCAAAAAGTGCCGTCTAGTGAGAATATTCAATGTTCCAAATTTCAGAAATATAGCTATAGAAACAAAGGACAAAAGGGGGGTGTACCATGAGTCTGTGTCACACGGTATACTGATAAGAACGCTGTGTACAAGAATTGTTCATAAATGGCGGAGGAAAGTGATGTTTCTGAAGAGTATTATACTGATGAGATGGAAGTGGAACTTGTTGTTTATGAAGGTGAAATCTAACACAAGAACACAAGTAGTATGTTTGTCTTATGTCCATTATTTTTATTTCAGCATATAATTCATCTGACGGATACCTCGAGTTTTTAGATAAAATTAATTTTAAAAACCTTCTTTGGATTACTTCTGCTAGAACATGAAGGTGAATTTTGGGAGTTGCACCCCAAGCAAGCATCCCATAACGAATGTGACTTTCTACCAATGTGAAGTATAACGTTTTTAAATAACTTTCAGGTAAAGATTCTTTTAATTTTCTAAATTTTAATAATATACTTCTTAATTTATTTGTTACATAAGGTATATGCATGTCCCATTTCATATGGCAACCGATAATTACACCTAAATATTTTTCAGATAATATGGAAAGCGAGTTAGTGATATTGAGACAATTGAGAGGAGGACCACCAGAGGAATAACAGCTGATGGACAAGTAATTAGTTTTCCTTATATTAATAGTTAACCGTTTATAGTCAATCCATTTTTTTATTTCTAAAAAGTCTATCTCCGCTAATGACGTTTCCACTAGTTTTCAAAGAAAACAAGCCATTAATGCATATGTTGAATAAAATAGAACCAATTACGGATCCTTGCGATACGCCATATAAACAACTATTGCACTGCTAAGTACATCATCTATTCTCACAGCCTGTTGTCTATTGGTGAGGTAACTTTTAAAAAGATTTAAATAATTATTTCGTATACCAATATCTTCCAAGTACTGCAGGAGTAGATGATGACTAACAGTATCAAATGCTTTTGAAAGATCCAGAAATATACACAAACAGGGCTTGCTTTCATTAAGTGATTTACAACAACAACTACTTGTTTCAATTCAGTTTTTTCCCCTCTATTCAAATCTAAAATGGAAATATTAAAATTGTTATATATTGATATTTTTATTATGTTTTTCCTAAAGCCGAACCTGGATTTTCATATCTCTCAATAATTCAGTACATTATTCGTGAGAAGTGTAAGCTCTACGCCAAAAATGGAAAAAATATATTGAGCAATTCAAAAGTTCTCGCCAAACGAATAATTAGGCATAATTGATACGTGCGCGTGTGCAATAACCATACAAACATTATCTTCTGCAACAGTGTTGATAAATAGTTTTTTATAATTTTTTTCTAAAAGACCGGATGTAAAATCTACTTAATTATACTTTGCACTCAAATAAATCTCCTAGAGAAATCTATTAGTTTGTAGAGAAAAAGAGAATAAACCCAGTTCTCATAACTAGAAATGTGCGTGCGAATTTGCGTGCATCCATATCAACGTTATTTATTATTATAAATCATTTAATTTTTAATAATAACTTGTTTCCACCATTTGTTATTAGTTGTCAATCTGTTAATATAAACATCGATAACAGAAAGTACTTGATTATTAATTACAATTTTAGTTTAGATGAATTTAATTTATTATGAACATCCGTTTGAATATTAATTATGCTTATTTTTATTATTTATGAAAAAATATTGTTAATAAAAGATATTAGAACTTTATGCATACAATAATGTATATGCATATATTTTATGAAGTTTTCTAGCACCAAGAGGTGATAAAGATCCATTACGAACTTTACATACCCTAGCACTAGAAAAATAGTATATTACATAACAAGTGTAGAAAGTGACTTATTTCACACGAGTGAACGTTTAGCACGAGCCGCGGAACGAGTGTGAAAATCACTTTCTAACGCGTTATGTACAATATTTTTCCTACGACTAATAATTAAAACAAATTCCAAAGATAAAAATTATTTAATAAGAAACAACAATTAAATGAACTTAATATGTTAGTAGTTACTTTTAAACTTTGTGTCATTGATTTGACAGTTCCTACCTTCTAGATAGAAATGCAACATTCAAAACTGATATGAAATATTCATATCGTATCAGTTTTAAGTTCATATCATCACTGTTTTAAATGTGACAGATATTGTCAACTTTCTGACGTATTTACTTATGCGATATAAGCTACTTTCGCATATAGTCGTAGGAAATAGTATTTTACATAACCAGTGTAGAAAGTGACTTATGAAATAATCACTTTCTAACGCGTTAGGTACAATACTTTTCTTACGACTAATAATTAAAACAAATTCCAAAGATTGTCATTGATTTGACAGTTCCTGCCTTCTAGATTGCAAAATAGACCACTAGAACTTCAATTATTACTGGAAAAAACTTTCTGTTTTTAATTGAAGATAGAGTGGTATTCGGTAAGCCTATCTCACGCACTTTTAAAATGAACCAATCAGGAGCTCCAGTCAAGTTCAACACCAAATTTGACTCTTGACTCTGACTGGCCTGTCAAGTTCGGTGTTTTCAGATTTGTCTATGTGACAGTTAAATGTCAAATATAAATAATCACGCTGTGCACGTCTTTAAAAATAAGCAGATTTGGGATTTCGTTCGATGTCAATGTTTCCTGTTTATTAAACTTTATCAATTTCTCTGATCAACTTCTTACCTTTTTTGATAATTGAAGAAAACACCTCAGTTTCGTTATGAAATAAATCGACTGACTTATCGCGAACATTCAATCACTTGTGGTATTACTACTGAAAATGTCACACTGAAATATTATTAAAAAAATTACTAGGATAATGACGGTTTTGGATGGTTTTGAAATTTAAATAGTAGGCTTTTGTATGGGCCTCGTGCAGATGCGCGCACATGGCATTTCCGCTTTTTTATATTTTAGTGCGAGCTGCAAACTACGAACTGCGAAACGAAATTTTTTCAAAAAATAATAAATAAAACTTTAAAATAACTTTGTTGAAAGTTGCATGAAGTAATTTGCCATAATATTCATGCATAAAAGTAGTAAGTTTACATAGTAATATTTTCGTAATTTTGTAGTTTTTAATAACATAACCTCATTTCAGCAATAATCATAATAAATCTTTATTAATCCTTTTGGATCATTTTACAATGATATAGGATAGGTCAATACAATACAGTTTAAAAAACAGAGAACAAATAAAACGACACAGTATTTAGTTTAAGATAAAATCTTTAACGTCATAATACCATTTTTGAATTAAAATTTTTTTAAAGCTAATTTAAAGCTGTTAATGGATCGTATGTTTTTAATTTCTGAAGGCAGCTTGTTATACAATTGTATTCCTGCATATTCAGGACTGCGCTCATACAGGGTCGACACATGCTTTTTCGAACGCAACATATTTCCATTTCTGGTAGGGTAGGTATGGGTATCATTTACTTTTGCACAACATGAATTATTTTTTCTTGATGTATATGATAGATTTGTAAATATAAATTGATGGTAGTGTAAGTATGTTATTATTGTCAAAATGATGCCTACATGTTTGGCGATAATCTAAATTAAAAATAAGTCTAATTGCTTTTTTTTGAGTTACAAAGAGTCCATTTGCATTAGGAGAATTGCCCCACAGAGTGATGTTATAGGATATATGTGCATATATAATTGTATAATATACCTGTAGCAATTGAGTTGTAAATGTTTACTTTTTTACATAAGTAATTAATATTTGATTCCCAGTTTAAAACTCCACGGAATTTAGTTGATTCAATAACACGGAACAAATACTGAAAACCGGATTCCAACCCATAAATCATAAAATTAATTTTCACCACAGACAATTCCCAAGGGACGTGCTCTATATAAAGCCAACCATGTGATAAATGTGGAAGAATATAGAAAAAATAAATGTAGCTATAAAATTAGTGCTCGAATAATAAGACAAACGTCAGTGTCTAAAACTCCTTATTCCACAACATTACTGATTGACCCATCCCGTAAAGTAACCAAAGCTTCTTGCAATTGTGTTTATGCACAAAGTTGCATATGCAAGCACATTACCGCTTTAATAACTTATATTAATTGCCATAAAAGCTCTAGTAAAACAGATTTGGAGCAGCAGTGGGGAAAGCCTTCTACTCACCAATCTATAAAAGAAAAGTATGCAAAAGGAGCTTATTTTTTCGAAATGTTTCCTACATCAAATAGTACACTAAATATCGAACCAATGCCATATACTTTATCAGATTTAAGAAGGCCCTCTGCTCTTCAGAAAATAGCCATTGAGCTTTCAAAAGATTGTGTGGACCATTCCATAGACAATTATTTAAAATAAGTAGGGAAAAATTATGAAGAAAAAAAGGACTGCAAGAAATGCATCGAATTTTTTTTGAAAAGTGATGAAAACCAAATCATATACGGCCTAGAGTAAGAATATGAGGTGACTGATGCCCAATATCAGTTTTATAATTCAGACATTAAAATTTCAACTGAAGAAATAATTTCTCTAGCTTGTGACACTCTCGAGCAACACACCAAAGAAAAATGGTTTTTTCAAAGAAGAAAACGAACATCTGCAAGCAGTAATGCACATAAAATAAATATTCGTGTTAGAAAAACCGAAGAGGCCCTGGTTAAAGATATGCTATCATCCAATAAATTACAACTAGAAAGCCTAAACTGGGGAAAAACCAACGAAAAAGTGGCAATTAAAATGTATGAGAAGATGTTTGGGGTCAGTGTCAATTTGGCGCAGCCATGGCTTTGTGCAAGCTGTGATGGAGATTGGAAGTAAAGTGTCCGTCTTCCTGCAAGAAACGTGAAATTGTGAACTTGTAGAATGTAGAAAGGCCACGTTTATTATATACTCAAGTTCAAATCCAAATGTACGTAACGGGTATGAATATTTGTGATTTATTTATCTATTCACCAGTGAAAAACGGTAGTTATGTCATTACAGTATTACGCAATCAAGACTTTTTAAAAAATATTATTGAGAAATGTGAAAGTTTTTATTTTAAAAAATACCTACCTGCTTTTGTAAATGCAGAATGAACCCTTCAATTTACTGGCAAAGATGTAAACAATATAATAGCATTAGTTTAGTGTTAGTTTAAAATTCAAGGCATTGTTTCGTTTATTTATTTTTGTTTAATTTGTTGATTAAAATGTTATACAGGGTGCGCCAATTATTTCCACTCGATCTCTAGCACCGAAACTAAAAGAGATATCAACAAGATTTTTTGTAGGGGTAGACAGGGTCACTCGGATTACAATTTTAAAATATTTTGATGTATACACGGTGGCTAATTTTTGTGGAATGAAAATTAATTTGGTTTTTTTAAATTGAACACCCTGTATACGATTATGTCTTCTGATTCTACTTAATATTAGATTTACGGTAGTTTTTTGTATTTGTAAATCCGACGCAGATTTAATGAAAAAACAGCACTTCAGAAATATTAGCACAAAAACCACATTTTTTAAAAAATTCCTCAAAAAAGCTACTATGATGTAAATGAAACATGCACCTATCACAATAATAACACAACATCTTCACCTGTTGCACAGGGTGTTTGCCGATGGCGTGCCAATAGTCTAGTTTTCAAATGGCAATAACTTAATTTTTTCAAATGGGACACCCTGTATATTTTTTTTCAGTTAGAAGCTCTCACTAATACGCATTAAAAAAATATAGGGTTTTGCACATCTAACTTTACTATTTACTTTATTAATTGACGTTAAGTGACAAACAACATATTTTACACAATTTTTAATAAGAAATCAAGTTACCTATGAAAATGACAGTAGGTATATTTTGTTATGGCATTAATTGTCAACATAAGATTATTTTGTATTGTATCACGTCTACTATATTTAATCGGTATTGTGTATAAAAAATGGATTTTAATAAGAATTATAGTGTTCATGAAAATATTGATATGATATGGATACTGGGTGAATGTCAAAAAAATGAGTTTCTTGCTAGTAGGGTCTATCGTCAAAGATACCCAGAAAGACGTCATCCACAAAAGGATACTTTGAGAATTTAAAGGATAGATTTGATAGAACAGGAACCGTCAAGTATGAAAACATTCACGTGAAACTACAGCTGTTACTATTGACAACGACTCGGACTACTAAGGTAATGATCAGTATAGTTGAAAATCCCAATATAAGCACAAGGCAATTAAGCAATCAGTTAGATATTTCCAATACCACAATTAGACGCATAATAAAAAAGAAATATCTGGTCACCGAGCTTCGCTCTTAATATTCAAATCTACATTTTTAAGCAGTCCAATGAGTATATAATTTACGTATATTTATAACCTGACAAATTATTAATTAATTCGTGAAAATCACGGAGTGGGCGACATCTACTTGAACTACAGAAAGGTAGATAAATAGAAAGTTGATTGGCGATTGGCTTGAAAGTAGGCGGGAAAATTAAAAACGCTGTCAGTGTTAATTTTCAATTTGCTGCAGGTGTTGTTGACGTTTATCAACTGCTTGTCACAGAGGTTAGTTAAATGCATGCAGCGTGTAGGGCATAGTGGTTTCAGTGGGGTGGTTTTAGTGAGTAACCGTAAGGGGTAGTCTCACACTATCGGGGAAGGGAAGAATCTTTACCCGATGTGCATAAAGCATTTCCACCCGCAAAAAAAAAGATTAGCTTTAGGTTAGGTTAGATCTGTGTAATAAATAAAGAAAAGTACGATACGTGTGACATTTTGACATTTGTTACATTCTGACAAGTGTCATATTTTGACATTTGTTCATTTTGACAGTTGTAATATTCTGACACGTATCACATTTTAACAGTTGTCACGTTTTGACAGGTGTCACATTTTGACAAGTGTCCATTTTAACAGTGTTACTCAACGTTCCTATAAATATTTACCTAAACCCATGATTTCTGAAATTGAATTGGCAACGTTGTATTTTCAACTTAGAATTTATGAGATGGCTGTCATTTGACAAGAAAATTATTTATGTCCGTCAAATGAACCTTTTCTTTTTTATACTTTCCAGGTTTATTCTTGTTATAAATTGCTACTTGGGCATTTGCAGAATAAAAAAATGTGAAAAATATTTTTCCGCGCAAAAATTTCTATTGCTAAGTAAGTATATTGATTTTATCATGTTTTATAGCATCTGCGAAAATTTCATGAAAATCCCAGCCGGTCCCATTTTCTTAACGTTTAACCAGAGATGTGCGTGTCAGTAGTTGTCAAAATTTGTAGGTCATTATGGATAAAAAGCGGCAAATTTAAAATTGAATTCTTTCAGATTTAAACGCCAGAAATTAAATAAAGTCAAACCTTTTTACTACTATACTATACAGAAGAAAGGAGTGCAGTATTTAATTTGCAGAACGTAGTACAGGTTCTCATCCTTCAATGCTTATTTGTAGTTAAAATTTAAATTTTAATACATCTGATCGGCCTAATATAGTTTTTGTCTAGATTTAATCTTGTTTCCATGGTTTTTACTGTAATAAACCTGTTATTTTGACAGATAAGTCAGACTTTATTTATTCATAGCCGTATCGTATGTATTTTAATTGATTCGGAATTTTGTAATAAAATATATATTTCAAAATGGCTTCATTCTAAAAATATTATCAGTCCTCCTATATCCTTGAAGGCAGAATTATTAGTAATTCAAATTCAAAAAATATATTATAGATGAGATGGCCAGAGAAAAAGGAATTAAAATTCTCAGATTGCCTCCGTACCACGCAGAGTTAAATCCCATTGAACTGATCTGGTCACAATTATAAAAAGGTTATGTTTCTCAAAACAATAAAACATTTAAATTTCCTGATGTGCGAAATTTGTTTTTGAAGGCATTTTCAGATGTAAATAGAGAACATTGGGGAAAATGCATTGATCATGTTAAAAAGGTGGAAAATTCATTTAGGAAAGTATATCCACTATCAATGGATAATTTAATAGAAACTATAATAATAAACCTCAGAAAAGACAATTATAGTGATACCAGTAGTTTTAGTGAAGACAGTGACTTTTAAAGATAGTTCTTGAACTAACTTTTTTTTTTAATCTTTGAGTTTAGGTAAGTACTGAAGCGTTACTTTTAATGCCAAGAGATTAAAAACAGTTTAATCCCAACATATAATCCTCCTTGTTATTTATTGGTTAAATTTAATTCGTTCAATGTTAAAGTGTCAGATGCATAAGGTTTATTTTTATTTTTTGTAAATAATATAACTTCAAAATTTAATCTACGAAGTGGGTATATATATTTTATATGCTGTGACCTTATTTATATTATAGAAACTTATTTTGCAAAGTACGCCTATGGAATGTGACGTTATATCCTCTCTCCTTTATAGTATATTACTATAGAAACAAGTTGCCGTTGCTAGGAAATAAAACTAAAAGCTTAACTTTTCTTGTAAATATCTCGGAAGATCGAATTTTCACAGACATGAGACCTACATTTTTTGCCGATTTAGATAGGAATTAGTCTACCCTGAAAGTTTCATTGAATTCTGACGAGAGGATTTCGAGATCCTCTGGACACACACACACACATACAAACCTTGCTCGTTTAATAGTATTTGATAAATATCACCCATATCATATCCAGCTTCACCAAGAATTGTTACCACGTGATTTCGCGCGTAGAGTGGAATACTGTAGATGGTTAATAAACAAGATAAATACAGAGCGTAACTTTTTAAACAAAGTTTTATTCTCCGACGAAGCCACGTTTCGTAAGAACGGTTATGTAAATAGACACAACTTCCATTATTATTCGGACCACAATGAACATTTATTTAGAACCACATCACAGTATCGATGGTCTTTGAATGTGTGGGCGGGAATAATAGGTGATTATGTAATTGGTCCCTATTTCTTTGATGGGACTGTAAATGTAGCTATATTTTTAGATTTTTTAGAAAATGATTTTCGCAACTTATTGCAAAATGTGCCTTAAAATTATCGCAACGGAATGTGGTTTCAATTAGATGGTGCCACACCACATTACTTATTAGATGTTCGCAATTGGTTAAATAGGGAATTTCAGGATCGTTGGATAGGAAGGGGAGGACCTATAAATTGGCCTACTAGATCGCCTTGCCTTACACCTTGCGATTTTTTCTTGTGGGGTTTTATTAAAAATATTGTTTACAAAGAAGAGGTTACCACAAAAGAGAATATGAAAGAAAGAATTACTGCAGCATTTAGACAGGTGACCCCTGCAATGCTAAGAGATGTGCGTAAATCAATGAAAAAATGGGCAAGAAAATGTATAAATGAAAATGGAAGACATTTTGAACACCTACTATAAATTTTAACTTTCACTATTGTAGTTTTCTTACGATTAAACTTTGTAAAATTTTGTACTTATTAAAAATATGTAATTTGTCACAACGTCAATTATTAGTAAATAGTAAAGTTAGATGTGCAAAACCCTATATATTTTTAATGCGTATTAGGGAGAGCTTCTAACTGAAGAAAAATATACAGGGTGTCCCATTTGAAAAAATTAAGTTATTGCCATTTGAAAACTAGACTAATGGCACGCCATCGGCAAACACCCTGTGCAACAGGTGAAGATGTTGTGTGATTATTGTGATAGGTGCATTTTTCATTTACATCATAGTAGCTTTTTTGAGGAATTTTTTAAAAAATGTGGTTTTTGTGCTAATATTTCTGAAGTGCTGTTTTTTCATTAAATCTGCTTAAAATAGGAATAACTTGTCAACGCCGCGTCGGATTTACAAATACAAAAAACTACCGTAAATCTAATATTAAGTAGAATCAGAAGACATAAGCGTATACAGAGTGTTCAATTTAAAAAAACCAAATTAATTTTCATTCCACAAAAATTAGCCACCCTGTATACATCAAAATATTTTAAAATTGTAGTCCTAGTGACACTGTCTACCCCTACAAAAAATCTTGTTGATATCTCTTTTAGTTTCGGTGCTAGAGATCGAGTGGAAATAATTGGCGCACCCTGTATGTTCCTGTTTAGTTTAAAATTCAAGCCATTGTTTTGTTTATTTATTTTAGTTTAATTTGCTTATTAATAGAAAAAAATAAAATTTAAAAAAACATTTATTTATTTATTTATTACCCTATAATTAATAATTTCAATCTTCGTCTTCTTCATTCATTATTGGAGGTTGTAGATTTACTAACACAGAACAAATATGAATCATTTTATCCATACAACTAAAAAATGAGTTGGTATTTTATTTAAAATATTAAATAACTTCAAGCGTTGCATTATTCTTTCAACATGGATACGAACTCTGGCAATATTATAAGTTTCTACTGTCTCTTCTTGCGTAAACTCTTTTTTATCTTTCAAAGAAGGTGGCAGTACTACTAACACTTTTTTATTTTTTGAACTTAATACAGTTTCTATACCTGGAAAGCCTTTATCAGCTAAAATCATATCATCTTCTTCCAAAAGATCAAGTAGACCTGATTCCACCGTGATTTGACAATCACTTTTTCTTCCACCTGCCACTTTTGATACAAATAAATAAATGCGCCAGGAGTTATACCTATTAAAACTTTTGCAGTAAAACCGGAATTTTAGTGAGAATAACAATAATTTCTTTTATCGACTCCTGGGGGAATCTCAATTCTAAATTCAGTGCAGTCATTGATAACTCGAGTATTACTGTATTGTTTTCTGAAACACTCTGGCATCGTATTTTGGACAAAGTTTTTATTTGGCCAAAACACTAAATTAGATGTGCTACCATTTAAATAATCCAGTACTGAGTGGAAAATTCTTGAGATCGTTGACCTATGTAAACTGAATAATACTCCAATACCTGAAAATCTCAGTCCATGTTTCAGTACCATCACAAATATCAAAAGTCCATTTTTTTATCAACTTTGCAATTCTTCACATTTGAGTTATCATTTAATCGTTCAGTAAAAAATCAAAGCTATCTGAATCCACTCCAGCTAACTCTGACAGTTGTGAGTCATTTTTTACTGATTCGTAACCAAGAAAACCTGGACATTTGTAAGGTTCATTATCACCAACTAATGCATCTACAAATGTTTTTTCCTCAGTATTGCAAGATCTATCTCTGGATTTTCTTTCTTTATGTAACGTAATTGATAAGTTAACTAATGTAATAATATAAAAAAAATTAATCTTGGTTAAATATCATTATATAAATACTTAGAATACTTAGAATCAATAGACACCTTTAATTTGGAACGGGTAATAATAACAAAACAAGTTAAATAAAAAAAATATATTTATTTTAAATTATCCAACCAATCATCAAAGGTTCACGACTCAAAGTGATATTGCCGGCTTGGTACAGGACATTGGAGGGTTTGTTCCTGTTCTTAGAGTTTGCTTGATCCAGCGCAAGTCAAAGGTTAGGACATTGGAGGGTTCGTTCCTCTTCTTAGAGTTTGCTTGATCCAGCGTAAGTCAAAGGTCGTAAATGGCGGAGGATTGTGATCGGCAACTTTTTTTGGGACGTCGTATCCCAACATACCCGATTGTACATGAAATAAGGAAAAAAATTAAAAATAATTGTTTCCAACAATATTTTTTTTTATCATTATTTACTTCGAATTAGTTCACATACGCGAGTCTATATAGTTTAATCAAAGTCACAGTTTTTGTATACTTTTTTTTTATCAACACTTAAAGTTCGTCCTTCCCATAAAATGAATTGTCCAAATATCACAACTTTTTCATACTCACGCAGTCCTTCGATTTTTTTAACGAGTGGATGAATTTTCAATAACTTAATTGATATAATACAGGTGTTTACACCAAAAATTCTTGCAATTCAAAAATGATTTTTGAGACACTGTGCACAAGACACCTGCTTCGTATCAGAACCAGTCAAAAAGAGACAGTCGAAATTCTGTTGATGAAGCAGTTCGGTTCTCCCATCAGTTTTTAATTTTGAATAAAAAAAGCTTCTAGAATATATTCTAATCGTTATACAGGCTGTCCGATTTTAAATCATTTTTAAATTATAAAAAGAAATATTTATAGAAAATATTTTAAAACGATAGAATTAAAAAAAGAAACATTATTGAAACAATATTGTTACACATGTCCCCTAAGTAGTCAAAAAAATTTTTTTTTTTTTAAGAAAAATTTTTTTTGTAAAAAAAAAGACTATGTTCAAAAATATTATAGAAGATAAGAAAGGGTAGTTAATCCAAATCATCATCCGAATCTAAAAATTTATAATCAGATTTTGACATTGAAGATGTACTACCATCAGAGTCCGAAACGTCGTCATCAGAATCCAAATAAGTTGGATCCCACTTAATATCTTTAACATGCCAATTACCAAGATCTTTATCATTTTTATCCACTAAATTGTAAACCAAGGGACTCAAAATTTTATTTACTTTGCAAGGAATATATTTTGGAGCTAATTTTTTTGAAAAGTTATCAATTTTACTAGACAAAGTGTAATTTTTCTTTAAAACTCTATCACCAACTTTATATTTAACGTCGCGTTTTCTTAAGTTATATTTACTTTTATTTACTTCGTACATTTTCTCTATTTTTGATCTAACATTATTAAAAATTTCAGGTAGATTTTGGATATCATTAATTCTAGCATTTTTATCAGTAATTTCAATTATGTTGTTGGCATTTTCTGCAATCTTGGCGTAATAATTACCAGTGAAAATAAAAAAATGAAAATATTGTTACATTTATGAAGTATAATTTTTGTCACAGAGTCCTTCGGTAAATATATTTCTGTTTGTATTTGCACTTCACAAACATTGTATATTACAAATTTATTACAAGTAAATGTTGCTGTGATTTCAGTGTGCAAGAAATTGACTTGGGTTTCTTTGTCAACAGCAGGTTCATTATCAACATCAACCCTATGATTTTCTGTACCTCCAATTTTTTTTTCTTCATCAAGCGATTATATCTATTCTGATCCATGTAAGCATTTGTTTTTTCTTTTTATAAATAGATGGGAATATTGATGGACACTAACTTGGGCTTAATGGATCCCTAGATTTCACATTTCCTATAAAATGGGTATTACAAATCCTTTCAAAAGTTCTTGGAGTCCACGTACTTTTATCAAATCTGTAAAATATAAACAATATGTTAAGATTGGATATAATTTAGAATTAAATACACCTACTTTTCTCGACTTATAGCAATAATCCACTTGTTTCTTTGATCCTGTGCCACTTTTGAAGTGGGAAATGCAAAAAATTTGCATTTACTATTTCTCCATGTGTTATTACAACCAACAACACAACACACAAAATGACCAACCATTTTGAGGTTATGTTTTGTATAATTTTTTTAGAAATATAATATTCACGTAATATTATTAAAAAAAAATATGTGAATAGAATAATATTAAATTTACTATTTGATATAGATATTTTAACAGTCAATCATTATTCCAAATCCGTTTAATTACAAATTTCACGTAAATCCTTATGTTAAGTTAATGGAGAGCGGCCTCAAAAGTTTTCAAAATACGCCACTTGTTTCGCTGGTGTTCCACAGTGTTACCCCCACTTAGTAGTCTGCACGAGGCCTATGTTAATTCAAAAGGATTTGACATAATCTGAAGTTAAATGTAAATGTCATTTGATCTATAAACGTCAAAAAATTTCCAGTGTAATTTCATGCTACTTTTTGAAATTTTGCTATGGTAACGATACAAAATAAAGGCTTTTAATTGGTCGAAAATGTTAGATGTGGAATTTTCACTACAAATTCTAGTGCACCTTTAAAGAACATAGAACATATATTACAGTAGGTAAGATAGATATTTAGACATTTAAAAATATAGTGCACAGTCTGATAAATACATAAAAATTTCAAACGTCAATGAACGTATCTTCTCTAAGAATTAAAACCGTATCAAAATATAAGTGATGACTTACACTCTTTGTGAAAAACAACGAAATTTACCAAATTCACCGTAGACACTCTTCTACCGTAACTCCGGCGCATTTTGGTCTTTGATTTATTTCACAACGTTGTTTCGCATGAAATCCCTCAGGTCGTTCCATTAAAAATTTTGCGTGCTAAAAGGATACGAGAGGTTGTTCGAGAGCCGGAGGCGGTGGATGTTGTGGTGGCGGTCTAGCAGGATCAAGATACGAGCTTGTCGCCGTTGCCGCGCGGTCTTGTTGTCCGGTCACCGGTTCGGTTGGTTCGGTAGCCACCGGCGATGGCCACAGAGATGGCCGGTGAGAACAGATTCTCTTTCTCGTTTTGACGGTTATGGAAAATTGAAATTTTATTCGCCCTAAATGGTTATCGATGCACAGACGTCGGTAATCTCGAGAGGATACACTAAATATTTTAAAAATTTGTTTTATTGCTCTAATTTTTAGGAAAATTGCAATTGTTTGTTTGTTAATTTTAACGTTTTTTTTCTGACCTAATTGCCTAAACCGGACGGGACCTACAGCTTATCGTGGGCTCCGAACCACGGTCCTCAATCACCTTAAACCCAGGACTATGACTTTGTCATGCAGGTGATCTACCGACTAACAAGTGTGTAATTGTGTCACCAACCCCTAACAGTTCCACGAGATATCCGATTTCATCCGGCCTGTTTACCGGCGTGAATGAAACTGCGTATGACACAAATACCTTTTTGCACTTGCCAAAGTCTTATCTGACTTTAATTCCACTTGAATGCGGCAGACGCCTTACCAACTAGGCCACCGTGTCCGATCAAATTGCAATTAGTAACATAAATGATCTGGTAGTCAGCCATTTACTTAAACTTCAAATTGAAAGTTTTATATTACACAAATAAAATATTAAATTAAAATTCAGAATAATCAAACAATTGCTGTTTTTCCTGATACTCGGCCATTTTAAGCTATTACTTAATTCCTATATTGTCCACCTCTTCTGCCACCAAAACTATATGGTGGTATTGCATTTTCAACTTAAAGGAAGAATTCCTACCACTTATACAGTTGCTCTGCAAATTGTATATATCATCGTCATGATACCAAGCAGTGCAGTTTTAAAAATCAATATTTTTAAAATCATTGCTTTCTCTATGGCTTATTTTATTTTATATAACTTGGACAATTGAATTAAATATCCCTTACCTCGGTATTTTAATATACCTGTGGTCGTTCAATCTTAATCCACTATTCCACTAGGTCCCCGACTGGTTGGGTTCTCTTCTAGTACCACCTGTATTATTTTGTTTGTGTCCGTGTCTTTACTACTCCAGGTGTTTTACTTTGTTAAACTTTGAATTTTTAAAGTTATTTACATATTTATTTCGAAAACGGAGAGTGCATCCATAGTTCTACCTAATTTTATCTACACCTATTGGATAGGAAAAGGTACATGGGTGTACTCTTCTTTGATCTTCCAAAGGCTTTTGACTCGGTTAGTACTGATATAACAATAAATAAACCACGAGATTTAGGATTTCTTGGCAAATTTCTGTCGTGGCTGAAATCATACTTGCAAGCTAGAAAAATTATTGTTAGAATTGAAGATCAGAAGTCCCTCCTCTAACCTGTGGAAATTCGCGTACCTCAAGGATCAATCTTAGGTCCTCTGATATTTTTATTACATAAATGATCTTTCTAAGTATGCTAGCACTGATCATTTGATACTATATGCAGATGACACCACAGTTGATGTAAAATCAATTCGACAAAAACCACCCTTATGCATTTTTTTACAAGGAGAGATATTCCTGAAGATAGTAGTATCTTAGTTAAGGATACTGATGTTTCTTTTTCGAGTTTGTACAAAATTAAATAGCAGCTACTTTGCAATATTACAGTTAAAAAATAAGTACTAGTCAATTGATAAATGTCTATTATGCAATATTATACTTCCATATTTCGTATAATGTCATTTTCTGGGGAGGTTTGGCCAATGCCTCAAGTGTTTTTATTTCTCAAAAAAGAATTATCCGTCTAATTTTTAATATAGATGTAGAAATCATTTTAAAGATTTCGGTATCCTCACTTTTTATTCTATTTACATCTAGGTACAAGTATACATTATATACAAAAAGTAATTTTAATGATTTTAATCTTAATTCTGATTTCCACGATTACCTGACCGGGTCTGACAAGCTTATCCGGCCGCCAAAACATGAAACTTCAGTATTTGAAAAAAGTCATGAATGTTTTCAAACAAAAACTTAAAATTTTTTTAATTGTCGATTGTTTTTATGATGTATCCGAGTTTTTAAACAATAGCACATTGTTTACCGAGCAACTCAGAGTACAGGAATGTGGCTTTTCCTACGAGGTAAACATACTGTTTTCCCGCAAATCGTTTAAAATTCGATAGATATTAATTCATTTTGAAAAAATCGCGAATAATTTTATTCGCAAATAAATGGTGCTTTGGAATTCGTAATAAAATTGGTTGCGTTACTATGGAAACGTATTAACGTTGAATTGTCAAATTTGACGCATATAAATTTAATTGCTGGTGTTTTCGAAAGCAAAACAGTGTAAAATGATAAGTGATTATGAATTTTCCATTCCTGAGACTCCTCCAGAGCTGGTTGAGGCAGTGAATACTGCTTCATTAGAATAATGTCCTCCAATGTTCAATAATTGTACTAACTGTCAAATAACTGTATATATAACAAACTAAATTCAAAATGTATTCTGCAGTGCATTGAGGTTTTCAAAATATAAAATTAATTACTTATAAACAACGTGTTTTCAATCATTTATGTAGAGCACTAACAACTGTAAGGACATATTATTTCCTTACAATAAGGAAATGAATAATTCCTAACAGTTTTCTTTAAGAAATTTTGTCTGGAATGTCAAAATTTCCTACCGATTTGCGGGAAACGGTTTTAATCTAACTATCTAGTATTTAAGTAATATTTTATGATGTATTCTGTTTAATGTAAAATTCTCGTTTCTGTTTTGACCTGTCCTATATGTATTATGATCAAAAAGTATCAATAAAGTATTAAATATTATTATTATTATTGTGTTTTTTTCCACACCACTACTCTGAAATATCCTGCTAGGATTGAAGTTTTGTCCGTCTATGCCATCACATCGTTTGTTGGATTTTGGTTGCTACATGTTCCATCCAACTATTTATATTATATGAGTCTTTTAAACTAAAAAAGGTTTTTTCCATAGAGATTACCGTATTATAAGGCTGCTATTTGGTAGAACTGATATAGCAGATCATCCTCTACTCCTGCAATTATTGTTGCATCATCTTCGTAGTAAATCATGCTGTTGGAGTTGATCTGGAGTTTGTATCTCAGATTTATAGACGCGAGTCTTTCTATTATCTGTTCTATTATCAGACTGAAGCTAATTCCTTGCCATAATCTAGAGTTTGTGGTTGTTATTCTGTTATTCCATTATTTACCTTCATTACCGTGATCTTGCCGTTATTGAGTAGGTACATTATTTTATGGATTTGTAATGGTTCTTATTCCTTTAATATACCAAAAATGTTCTTTCACTCTGTAGAATGTTTATATTATATATTGAGTTACTTACCTAATAATAAGCATGTTGGTCAACTTTCACTAAATTTTCTATATTTTTCTTTATGCTCCAGGCAAATAGTGCTACAAAATGTGTAACGGTGCCTGTAATCCCTGTTTTCTTCTTCACTGCATATATTATACATTTTATTATTTTCTTCTACTTTTTCTAAATTCAAATTGTAAATAATTTTGGGCCTACCAGTAAATTTGGATTTGAACATTTTTCTAATAATAACTTTTAAAAACTAGTAACCAGTGAATGTAGTAATTTTCATCGTTCAGAGTTGGAAATACTGGCGATATTTAACCTCGCGTGATTAAGAGGTACCAACGTGTTAAAAAACTACGGCCTACTGCTTATATATTGACACTAAACTTAAAATTGACAATATTATTCGTGTGTATGAGGCGATCCTTCACCTTTTTACATCAACTAGAAATGGTGGTGCATTAGCATATACGATACATATTTCATGGTATATTTGCTACTGATAGTAATTACTCACGTAACAATTTATCATATAACTCCAAACATGTTCCTGACGTAATTAGATAACGATGTGTGTCGGAAGTCTATATATCATCTTTGCCTAATTATGGAGTCAATGGATGTATACCGGGTGACACGGAAGTCAGACGTACGGTTGTCTATGTATGTACTATCTAGGAAAATTTGGGCCAAATTGATATATCATGTCCTAGTAGATATTCACAGCTTGACCTGATATTCAAGTTGATTTTGCGTTAGAAAAACTATCAAACCCCATTGGAAGTTTCGATTTCTGTGAACTTAGGGTTAACAGTATATTTTTTTTATTAAAAATTTATGTGGGTCAGTACATTTTGATCTGTTCATTTGCTGGGTCAGTTATATTTATTGTGCTTCACTGAATTTAATATTTATCAAACTTACTCCTTTCAGTAGGATCTTTTGAGGTTATGGGTGTATGCCGTAAATATTTGCGATGTAAGTATGCAAATTCAGGATGCTATCTGACAGATAAATTGGCAGATTCCTCATTTCGGTTCGGACATGCATTTGTTTAATTTTTTATTGGATTCTACACATACAACTTTATGTATCAAATTTTTTTCCTGCGGTTCTTTGAGAAATAGTTTTTAAGATACAGCGGTTTAAAAAACGCTCCGACCCAAAATGCAATGGTGACCTTGGTTCTAGCGCGTCACGTCACTACTGCCCATCAGGCGCCTAGTGGGCCTGGTATGCTGGCTGCAGCTGGCTGATAATAGGCTTTTGGTTACGCGTTTTCCGAGTTTTTTTGAGTGTTTGAAAATGTCAGAGCCTATAAAAGAAACTAGGCACCACTTGTGTTATATGCCATGTAAAAATACGACAATAAGCACTCCGGACAAAATATTTTTCCACGTTCCCAAAGACAAAAAAACGAGGGAAACTTGGCACGTCACGGTAGAAAGCTTTCCGAAAAAACTGGTGGTGATCTAAAGATTATTTTGATATCAAAAATGATAAGGAGAATAGTCTCAAATTTTCTTTGGCGGGGAGGAACAAAAATTTAAAAAGAGGAGTCAGACCAACAAAAAATCTAGTGCGCAAGTGACACCCCGGTTCGCTTTTCTAAAGGTAGCTTGATCAGGAATGTATGAAGTAGATCGTGGAAGAATCTTTAACTCAAGGAGAAACTTCGAATGTTGATAGCGGTTTGGCGCAAGAACCTCAACAAATTGAGGAAAATCATGAAGGCAGCACAGTAGAAATCGAAAGTAAGTCAAAAAAGGACATTTTCGACTCAATATTATTTCACGCCGCCATTTCTAAGCCAATCAGAGTCTATTTTTTTGTTTGGTTACGTTGGAAACCCAAAATGTTTCAGGAAATTTTTATCCTGCATGGTACCCTGGACGAAATTAATAAGTGGAATTTTTTTTGTCAAAATAATGACACATGTAATGGGCTTGACATTTTGAATAAATCAAAATCAGATTTTTTGTTTACTTTTTGTGCATATAAATTTTAAACAATTACTACAGGGTGGCCAAATAAGAATGCGAGGTACTGTATCTGGGAAACCATCCATCGTAGAGGTTTACGGAAAAAAAGTTATTACTAAAACGGCCAAGAGAAAAACCTGGAAAATATTTTCAAGTTTCTGAAATGGCCGCTAGGGGGCGTAACTGCGATCTTGAATCTAAGAAAGTGATGTTTCTGTGAATTCCGCTATATTAACCTATCAAAAAATACATGATCTTTAAAGTAGGGGATAATCTGAACCCTTTTTGTTTAACAATTTTTGTTATATCTCTAAAAATAAAGTGGTGGGGGGTATTCAAAGGTTTCAGTAAAAAACACCCTGTATATTCTAAACGGCTGAGCCGATTTTAACAAACTTGGGCTAGTTGAAAACAGCTATTCTTGGGCTACAAATGTTATGATATTTGAAGTTATGTTAGTTTCAGATGTCGCCGCTAGAGGGCTTTTTTTTCGACATCTCATCAGAAACGGTTAATTTTCTCAAAAAAATTAAATGCATTGGTATGATTTCTTTTTCATAAAAAAGTAGCTAAATGATGGCTAAATAAGCTCCCGAAAACCGCGTCTCGATAACTTGTTTCTAACCTAAAATTTAGGCAAAAGAAAATTTTATACGGAATTCTCTTAAATTTTTATTTTTTAAACTAATTAATTCCTTTTATTATGTAATTTGTGGCCCTAAAAAGGACCATTTGTAATGTCGCCGTAAATGCTCGAAATGCTGACCATGACGCTCTATGCATTGCTGAAGCCTCTCATGGGTAGACAAAACTGCAGCTTCAATTTCGGCTCTCGGTATGTTACGTAATGCATTACGAATCCGGTTTTTCATATCTCTCTGGTTGTAGGTTGAGTCTGAAAATCAAAACAAGTTAAGTGTGGTGATCGCGCAGGCCATGGAAGCAGACTTCCTCTTCCAATCCACCACTGTTGTAATGCTGCATTAATATGCTCTCGCACAATAATAGCATAATGTGCTGGGCAACCATTCAACTGCAAAAACAAGTTTTGACGTGTTTCCAGTGGAACATCTTCCAACAACAACGGTAATTTATTGGCCAAAAAGTCAAGAAACATATTGCCGCTTAGGGATTGTTAAAAAAAATAGTTTTGCCTCCCATTATGTCACACCACACGTTTAAACTCCAACGTCCTTGGTGCTAAACTTCACGCAACCAATGCGGATTTTCTGCAAACCAATAATGCATATTTTAAAGGTGGATTCATCGTTCCAAAGAATTCGAAATAAAAATTCTCCATTATTGTGCGAGAGCATATTAATGCAGTATTATAACAGCGTTGGATTGGAAGAGGAAGTCTATTTCCATGGCCTGCGCGATCACCAGACTTAACTTGTCTTGATTTTCAGACTCAACCAAGTCGAAGACGAGGGATAATTTTGCACTCGAAAAAAATTTCCTGTATTAATCCAAGCAGATTACAAGTGAAAATTATGTATTTGATTCAGAATAGTCGATAATGCTGTTATTTAATAAGAATAATAAATAATCGATAATGAGCCAAGTTTACGATAAAATTACATTTTATTTAAATCTTGAATTTGAATTAACGTTTTCTAATCTTACAGATTTCTTACGGTTACAACGATAGAACAACTATTTCCTACGTATCTATCTATGATAAATATGTAATTACCTTAAAAACCAACATTAGAGGCAGGTACGTTAAAGTGAATTTTATAAAAGTCCATTGAAATTTCAACCAAGTATCTGTTATTTAAGTTTGTCTTAGTATTCCATCTCCAACAATTTGTGACGTATTGGCAGGGACTAGAATCCCGGCAAACGGAAACAATGAGGTTGTAACAGAACAATGAAGTACCCATCGCAAACATAAGTTTGTGTATTCAGGCTACTCATCAAGTTGGTGGTGTGGTCTTGTATATCTATCCATTTCTCCTAGTAGAAGCGGCATGAAAAATAATCATAATTGAAAAACAAATTTGTAAAAGTGCGTTTTTATGCATATTTAAAAACGTGATACTTTTTTTTAATCTATTTTGCTGTGCGATGTATAAGTTTTCACCGAGATTAGGACCCAAAAAGGCGTTAAAGAGGAAAATTTAAAATGCGTCACCATACCATACCATTTATTGACCACTTTACATATAACAATACGTCTGGTGTCACAAAATTAGAAATACAATGATAAAATAACATATTAAAATACAATTTCTTCTTCTTCCACTGCCCTATCCGTTTCGGACGTTGGTTATTAACACGGCTATTCTTATCCTGTTTACTGCATTTCTAAACAGATCAACAGATGATAATCCAAACCACTGGCGCAGGTTGTGCATCCATGAATGTCGTCTTCTTCCTGGTCCCCTCTTACTATCCACCTTGCCCTGGACAATCAGCTGTAGAAGACGGTATTTATCATGTCAGTATGTGAACAAAATATTCGAGTTTGCTCTTCTTCACTGTAAAGACAACTTCTTTCTTTTTCCCTAATCTCTGCATGATTTCCACGTTGGTGATGTGATCCGTGCAGGATATTTTCAGAATAAGTATATATCCACATTTCGAAGGATTCCATTTTTTTTTAAGTGGCCTCTGTTGTGGTCCAAGCCTCTACACCGTAGAACAAAACAGAAAAGACGAGCCTTTTCTATTCGTGATCGTATTTCTGATGCCTGGTCCCATTTCGCGTTATCCGTGGTTCCGAGATATGTGTATGTTTTCACCTGATCTATGTCCTGGCAGTTTATCGTCAGACGCTTTGGAGGATGTTGACTTTTGCTAATGTATTCAGGGAGAGTCCATATTCTTCACTTGTTGCGTTTATGTTTTGCATAATTCTTTGTAGTTCTTCAATGTTATTTGCTATATATGATTACTGTGTCGTCAGCATACCTGATGTTGTTAATTGCTTCTCCATTTATTTTAATGCCATCCAGTGATTCCGCTAGTGCTCTTTTAAAGATTTCTTCAGAGTATATGTTGAATAAGAGAGGTTGAATAAGATATTCAACATATTCAATATTCAAAAAATACAATTTACAAGTTAAAAAGAAACAATTTACAAACAAGAATTTAAAAATTCATCAATAGAATAAAAACAGTTTGTTAATAAGAAGGCTTTCACCTTTTCTTAAATCAATACTTTACCTCCTATAGAAAAACTGTTAAAAATCGCTATTTATGAACAATTATTGGACCACATTACGAGAAACAGTATTTTAATTAATAATCAATCAATCAGGTTTTCGAAAAAAATTCTCTTGTGAATCGGCGTTACAAGTTACACTTTGCCACATAAAAAGTAATTTGGATAAAAATAAATTCATAATACCTGTACTTCTCGACTTAAAAAGAGCCTTTGAGACAATAGACAGAAATATTAATTTCTAAACTTAAACAATATGGTATAGGGGGTACAGTTATTGAGTGGCTCGAAAATTATTTAGAACATCGTAAAAAGAGAGTAATCTGTGAATTCATTAACCTGTTTGCCGGTGGTCATTGGCGGATCTGAGGGGGGGGGCCAAGGGGTGAAATTTGTGGAAGGGAAAATGGCCCATTGGTCTCAAAAATGTGTTTTTTTTTTCGCCTATTTTCGCCGATATTTCCGAAAATATGACACTTAGAGAATTTGTTTTTTGACGACAAAAATGATCATCAGCTCCAAAGCACGCTCTAAAGGAATGACACTCCCAAGCGGAATACAAATTTTTCAATAAATCACGTAAAAATTAATATTTTTTCATGATTCAAAGTTCAGTTGAAAGAAGGAACCTGTAGCTATAATATCATGTTACTTCCCCTTTTATCTATTTCTCTGAATTATTGAAAAACCGGGCCAAAATTTATTTTTGCTCGATATTTTGACCCTCTTATAAATTTATTCATAATTTTTTTATCAAAACTAATTTCACCGAATCCTTTTGGATAATGGGTCTTAAATGTATTCAGAAAGATTCAATAAATTATTTTTGTGTATTTTCATAAACAACATGTTTTTTTATGGCGTTTTTTTTTTTGGATTTCCGGAGTTTTCGAAAATGCTCGGGTCTATCGGGAATTAATAGATAATCATGGACCACATCGGTTTTCAACGTACATCACTAGAAAGCTCAGCTTGTCCCTTTGTCGATGGCATTTTTTCCGACCCTTCCACAAATTCCACGTAGCTGAGATTTTCGGAAGTAAATGTACCTATGAATAACTGCAAATTAAAAAAAAATTGACGGACAGACTTGTTGCTCAGGTTTGGGATTTTTCTGGCGTTAATTTACTGGACTATAGAGTCTGGATATGCATGAAAACCTTTTGATTGGTTTTCAACAAGAAGAAAACACACTAACCAAAATTATTCGTTGTATTGAATATTTTCTCAAAGACATCCCAAATTTTTATAACTTAATCACTTTGGTTACAAATTTCCATTAACTGATAATAAAAGAACAATTTTTAGGCAAAATTCATCAACATCTTTTACGAGTGATTGATTGATTTAAACGCTTCTCCAACATTTCGATTTTTTTTTGTAGAACGAATTTCAAAATACGGAAATGAAAACCTTAATTTTGTGATTCTTAATTGTTTTCACTACCCTGACTCACTTTTTATCTAAGTTTTAACGCACCCAAGGCTTTGAACTATATTTTCTCCTCTCTGCCAATATTTTTATTTATAATTACTTAATTACTTGGAAGTGGTTCATTGTATGCTTTTTGTCTCTCAATATCTCCAAAGCTGATAAGTTTCCAGTTACAAAACGGAATAAATTTTGTTGTATACCACCTACACCATCCCGTCTGAGGTACGAGCCTGCGTAAATGTAAATTCCAATTAAGCTTGTCCATTCTCCTGGAATCTAGTGTGCGGGGGTCTCGGACAACTGATTGATTCCGACGAGCACTTGTCCACCATTCGACAGAATCGTAAATTACATCTTTTGAGTTTTATTCTTGCTTTGCTTTGGTTCGGTTTGAGGCCCTTTCGCCATTCGACAGGATTTCGAAGATGCCGATGCTGTGCTGACGGCTGGTTTTCAATGAATGGTGGAGACTCATTCAAATGTTTTTTTGTGTGTTTAGTGTAAGATACGAGTGGGAAGTATACAAGTATTGAATGAAATTTACAGGTTTTATAAACAATGGTTAGAGTCCTCTCGAAACATTTGCTGTTATATTAGGATGACAAATGGTTAATATACAAAATTAAATTTATGATAAACTACGTGAAATACTTTATACGTTTGGACTTATAATATTTACAAATGGACAAAATTATTTAACTTATTTGATATATTGAACTAGAAAATACTCAAACTCGCTGTAATGGTTTGAAAAATATTAAAATTAACCAACTGGACAAGCAGTAGTACAAAGTAGCAAAAGTTCTAGAAAGTTTTAGAAGAATCTTTCTGGAAAATTTTAATTAAGTTACAGAAGTGCAATTTCCATCCCACCGATGTCCGCAAGGACCTGGCAAATGAATAAAAAACCGAAGTAATACGTTTATTCGAGAAAAAACACTAAGAAGACTTTACCAATTTTTAGTGCAGCTCTCCGCCTTTCCTGTATATATTTGTCATGGGCCAGGAAAGAATCTCAAGGCAGTCAAAACGTTTTTGAATACCTGACAATCATGAATAAGAGAAAGAAGAAAATGACGTTCTGAGCTACTTCATAATTGTTTAAAAATGAAGATTTAGCTAATTATAGTTTTGTATATGTAATTTTAATATCGTTTTTCATCATAACAATCTTTACTGGACTTATTTTTTTACCACAGTGTCAACGGCATCAACTACTATGGTTATTAGCTTCATGTTCTGTGTAGGCTTTGTTACTGTTTCTCAGCGCCACTTTAGGAACAGCACTGTTAATTAGAACCCAACAGTGAATGGTCGAGTGGGGAATCACACCTATATGAAAATCAATCTATAAATTTTTAATTAATTAGAAATCAGGAAATGATTTCTGCCGCCGGATTATGGGTTCAGTGCTCTACTACTGAGCCAATCACTCCCCCTACTGGACTTATTATTGTAATGGTTTTTTTATATTGTTATTTTTAAATACTTAAATCTGCAAAATAAGATAGATATAATTTTATTCATCTATAAAGTTTTTCCCAGATAAGATAATGATCTACTCTTACCTTCTATTAACCATTTCGCTGCTGATTGACGACAATTGTCATTTGTTGCTCATCCTATGCAATGCTCACTAAGTCGCTTTTGCTGCCGTAAGCACTTCTAATACACGTAAGAATACCAGATGAGGTCTAAGGAATGGGAACAATTCTTTTGGTTCGGCCTCAATCCATGTCGTATCAAGTATGGAGGAAGAAACCCAAATAACGAGTAAACCTGTGATTAATGATTCAGTTGGATGAAAAAATGGAAAAAATTTATTACCCTGGACAAAATTTGTCTCTTGACGAGTCCATGGTACTATAATAGAGAGGCAGACTAATATTCAGACAAGATATCATGAAAAAGAGGCATAAATCTGCTATAAAATTGTACATGCTCACTGAACCTGACGGCATTATCTTGAAATTTGCAGTGTAATGGCATGTTGGATGATTTTGGAGGAACCAGACATACAGCAAATTATAGTAGTTCAGTTGATTCAAGGGACACTTGATGTTGGACATAGATAATTATTACAACAGTTACTGTCTGGTCCTGCAGCTTCTTGATAGGAAGACCCTGTACTCTACGATTAAAAAGAAAGGATCTACCAATATAAATAAAATTAGCAAAGATAGCAAAAGGTTTTAACTATAGTATTATATTCTTAAGTCGTTTCCTCCTAGCGCTACAAGAAAAGGAGCCGAAGTAAAAAGATGTAGGGTGTGTTTGCAAAGACAAAAGAAAGGACACAGCTTACTTTTGCAACGTATATCCAAATAAACTAGCTTTTTGTCTAAAGCCTTGTTTTTTTGAAAAATAAAAATATTTGCAAATTATTAATGAATTACCCGAGAGAAATTATGATAGTACAGATGCACCCAGAATGAATTATTAGAACTAGAAACAATAATTGTCGTCAAGGCCCTTTTGGTACTTGGGCAAGGTTTTCTCTCATTGGTAAGTATTTGTTTGTCGGATGTGAACGTAGTAGGGGAAAAAAATTCAAAATGTCACATCAGCCACCGTGTCAAATTTTTATTTTTTTAGGTCAGCAGCGAAAGGGTCAAGTAGTAAAATCATGGGAAATTTTTTTTTTCAATCGGAAAGCACAACACAAGCATACAGTTACTTAGGTGCATACAACCTCACACAAATGGTTATAATAAAGTAAATTCTATAAGAACTGTAGGTATTTGAAATAAGAAAATAAACTTTGAAACTTTGACATGTAGAATGTCTTGATCATATTTACTAGCAAGCCCTTCTTTTTGCACAACCAATTCGCGCACGTGTTTGCAATAATCACTAATTACTGCAATATGCAATTATTTGGTATCATCAACATATACTATAATTGTGCACCCTGCTTGATCACATGAGTATTCTATATTCGACATGAAAGTAAAAAATAATGTGCCAAGACAAAATAAAAAATGAGGAAATACGTAGATAAACAGGTGTAGAGGATGTAATAGAAAGAATAGCTAGGTTGAAGTAGAGGTGGGCTGGTCATATTGCAAGTAGAAGAGATGGTAGATGGAGAAAAAAGATTGTAAAATGGAGACGTAGTCGAAGAAGACCAACTACTCGATGGATAGATGATCTAAAGAAAATTTCGAGTAACTGCAACTGCACAAGACCGAGAAATTTGGAAGAATCTGGAGGAGGCCAACGTCCGGCAGCGGACCGAAATGATGTCTACGGTCCACGAACTTTTTGAGTTACCTTGAGTAGATGTAAAATTGTTCAATATATTTAAAATAATTACTCTATGTGAAGATATACATATCTACATAGTACTTTTTTTATTAATATTATTATTATGCTCATGCCTTCGATTTATTATTATAGAGGGTAATTGCTTTAGGCATAAAAATTAAAAGAAAAATTCTAAAATACAATATTACTTCTTTTTTTTTTAAATTGCTATGAAAAGAAGTAAAAAAACTGGTCTCTATCAGACAAAAGAAATACTTAATCACCTATACGAAAACCCAATTTACAAGTGCACGGCAAAACGTGGAGAAAAGGACTATCTCTTCGAAACGGTTTTCCGACCCATTGAGAGAAATGCAGACAGAATGACAAATGGTCCGTATCACTCCATAATCGTTTAATCGTCGTTAACCCTTCCTCGTCATCGCCCCGTGTTCATTTTATGTGAAACTTATTCATCACAAGGAAATTCTCTCGCAATTTCGATCCTGTATGCTGGTGGATGAACGACTATTAACATTCTTTTAGCGATATTATTTCGGTGGTTAAAAGTGCATTTTCATTTATCAAAAAATACATTTTGACAAAGACGCTAGAGATCATTTAAAGTTGAGAATGGGTTTAAAATTTAAAGGCGTAAACACTAATATACTAGAAAGAGTATGTTGGTTAATGGCAACATATTTTAAAAATCACAGATAATTCTTTAGCTCTTGTATAGTGGTCGGCTAATGAATTAGGTGGATGGGGCATTCAAGAAATATGTACTCAAAGGAATTTTTGTAAATTAACAAAAACGAACGATAGAACGATGTGAAGGTATAGAGTAAGCAGGAAGCAATATTTAGAAGAAAACATAAATAAATAATCAGATAATCAAAGGTAATAAATACCACGAGTCCTCCAAATTTAATCTATAAAATTTTAGAGGACGTGTGGTATTTAGAAGGTTTATTTTTTGATTCATTTTGTATTAAAAACAGAGAATACAGTCATTTATTTATGCAAAAGATACTTTACACACAAATGTTCATTATTTTCTTTATTTTCATTATTTTACATACAGGGCCACCAAGGCGATTTTTGGACTGGCTACCCCGCGAAACGGCACCTTAAATAAAAGCGAAGAAGAAGAATGAAATGAAGTCTTTTTTAATTTAATTAATTTTAGGTTTAGTGTTAAAGTGACGTATCTAAAAATGTTAAAGTAGTTTTGAAATAAACTAATAAAAACAGGTTAGTTTACAAATACATTTTGAAATTTGGTTATTAGCATAGATTTGCAACACATTTTAGTATAATAATAATTGATAAATGTTTACATTTGACATCTCAAATAGGTAAACACAGTTTAATCAAAAAACAAAAACGACGAAGCGGTTTTATCAGTATAAAACACAATGATTGGTTAGGATCCTGAGTTGTTATTGGCTGAAACCACAAAATCTGACTGTTTTGACAGATGAAAAAAATAATCAAAGGTAATACCACGAGTCCTCCAAATTTTATCGATTAAATTTTTGGTTTTCACGAAAACAAACTGACTGATAAAATCACGAGTCCGCAGGACGAGTGATTTTATCTCAAATCAGTTTGTTTGAGTGGTTTTGCCTGAAATAAAGGCGTTTGAGTATGGAAACCGAAAATTTGATCTATAAAATTTGACAGGACGAGTGGTATTTTGAAAGATTATTTTTTGAATCATTTTGTGTTAAAAACAGAGAAAGACACTTTACACTCAAAAGTTCGATATTTTCTTTTACATTTAAACGCCAAATATTTCAAACGTAATATAAGTTGCCTATCTAGTAGTAGGCATTTAAGATTATTTATTAAGTGTAACGTTTAGACGTTTTGACATTATGTCAGTTTTAAACGAATTTATGGATGGAGCTGTGTTGTGTGTTACAATAAACGAATAAAAACAGGTTAGTTTGCAAATATATTTTGAAATTTGGGTATTAACATAGATTTGCAATACATTTTAGTATAATAATAATTGATAAATGTTTACATTTGACATCTCAAAAACGGTAAACACAGTTTAATCAAAAAACAAAAACGACGAAGCGGTTTTATCAAAGGTAATACCACGAGTCCTCCAAATTTTATCGATTAAATTTTTGGTTTTCACGAAAACGGCTTTATTTGGAAAAACCACGAAAACAAACTGATTGATAAAATCACGAGTCCGCAGGACGAGTGATTTTATCTTAAATCAGTTTGTTTGAGTGGTTTTGCCTAAAATAAAGGCGTTTGAGTACGAAGATCAAAAATTTAATCTATAAAATTTCAGAGGACGAGTCGTATTTGAAAGGATTATTTTTTGAATCATTTTGTATTAAAAACAGAGAACATAGTCATTTATGCAAAAGGCACTTTACACACAAATATTGAAAATTTTCTTTACCAATTTAAATTGAAACCTCAGCTGTTAGGCTGTTATAGTTTTACATACAGGGCCACCAAGGCGATTTTTTGACTGGCTACCCCGCGAAACGCCGTAAATAAAAGCGAAGAAGAAGAATGAAATGAAGTCTTTCTTAATTTAATTAATTTTAAGTTTAGTGTTGAAGTGAGGTATGTAAAAATGTTAAAGGCGTTTTGGCGTTAATAAAAACAGGTTAGTTTACAAATACATTTTGAAATTTGGTTATTAACATAGATTTGCAATACATTTTAGTATAATAAAAATTGTTAAATGTTTACATTTGACATTTCAAAAAGGTAAACACAGTTTAATCAAGAAACAAATACGAAGAAGCGGTTTTATCAAAGGTAATACCACGAGTCCTCCAAATTTTATCGATTAAATTTTTGGTTTTCACGAAAACGGCTTTATTTGGAAAAACCACGAAAACAAACTGATTGATAAAATCACGAGTCCGCAGGACGAGTGATTTTATCTTAAATCAGTTTGTTTGAGTGGTTTTGCCTAAAATAAAGGCGTTTGAGTATGAAGATCAAAAATTTAATCTATAAAATTTCAGAGGACGAGTCGTATTTGAAAGGATTATTTTTTGAATCATTTTGTATTAAAAACAGAGAACATAGTCATTTATGCAAAAGACACTTTACACACAAATATTGAAAATTATCTTTACCAATTTAAATTGAAACCTGAGCTGTTATAGTTTTACGTACAGGGCCACCAAGGCGATTTTTTGACTGGCTACCCCGCGAAACGGCGCCTTAAATAAAAGCGAAGAAGAAGAATGAAATGAAGTCTTTCTTAATTTAATTAATTTTAAGTTTAGTGTTAAAGTGAGGTATCTAAAAGTGTTAAATGAATGTTGAAATAAACTAATAAAAACAGGTTAGTTTACAAATACATTTTGAAATTTGGTTATTAACATAGATTTGCAATACATTTTAGTATAATAATAATTGATAAATGTTTACATTTGACATCTCAAATAGGTAAACACAGTTTAATCAATAAACAAAAACGACGAAGCGGTTTTATCAAAGGTAATACCACGAGTCCTCCAAATTTTATCGATTAAATTTTTGGTTTTCACGAAAACGGCTTTATTTGGAAAAACCACGAAAACAAACTGATTGATAAAATCACGAGTCCGCAGGACGAGTGATTTTATCTTAAATCAGTTTGTTTGAGTGGTTTTGCCTAAAATAAAGGCGTTTGAGTATGAAGATCAAAAATTTAATCTATAAAATTTCAGAGGACGAGTCGTATTTGAAAGGATTATTTTTTGAATCATTTTGTATTAAAAACAGAGAACATAGTCATTTATGCAAAAGACACTTTACACACAAATATTGAAAATTTTCTTTACCAATTTAAATTGAAACCTGAGCTGTTATAGTTTTACATACAGGGCCACCAAGGCGATTTTTTGACTGGCTACCCCGCGAAACGGCGCCGTTAATAAAAGCGAAGAAGAATGAAATGAAGTCTTTCTTAATTTAATTAATTTTAAGTTTAGTGTTATGTTATGTAAAAATCTTAAAGGCATTTTGAAATCAACTAATAAAAACAGGTTAGTTTACAAATACATTTTGAAATTTGGTTATTAACATAGATTTGCAATACATTTTAGTATAATAAAAATTGTTAAATGTTTACATTTGACATTTCAAAAAAGGTAAACACAGTTTAATCAAGAAACAAATACGAAGAAGCGGTTTTATCAGTATAAAACACAATGATTGGTTAGGATCCTGAGCTGTTATTGGCTGAAACCACAAAATCTGACTGTATTGACAGATGAAAAAAATAATCAGTATAAAACACAATGATTGGTTAGGATCCTGAGTTGTTATTGGCTGAAACCACAAAATCTGACTGTTTTGACAGATGAAAAAAATAATCAGTATAAAACACAATGATTGGTTAGGATCCTGAGCTGTTATTGGCTGAAACCACAAAATCTGACTGTATTGACAGATGAAAAAAATAATCAAAGGTAATACCACGAGTCCTCCAAATTTTATCGATTAAATTTTTGGTTTTCACGAAAACGGCTTTATTTGGAAAAACCACGAAAACAAACTGATTGATAAAATCACGAGTCCTGCGGACTCGTGATTTTATCTTAAATCAGTTTGTTTGAGTGGTTTTGCCTAAAATAAAGGCGTTTGAGTATGAAGATCAAAAATTTAATCTATAAAATTTCAGAGGACGAGTCGTATTTGAAAGGATTATTTTTTGAATCATTTTGTATTAAAAACAGAGAACATAGTCATTTATGCAAAAGACACTTTACACACAAATATTGAAAATTTTCTTTACCAATTTAAATTGAAACCTGAGCTGTTATAGTTTTACATACAGGGCCACCAAGACGATTTTTTGACTGGCTACCCCGCTAAACGGCGACGTAAATAGAAGCGAAGAAGAAGAATGAAATGAAGTCTTTCTTAATTTAATTAATTTTAAGTTTAGTGTTGAAGTGAGATATGTAAAAATGTTAAAGGCGTTTTGAAATAAACTAATAAAAACAGGTTCGTTTACAAATACATTTTGAAATTTGGTTATTAACATAGATTTGTAATACTTAGTATAATAAAAATTGTTAAATGTTTACATTTGACATTTCAAAAAAGGTAAACACAGTTTAATCAAGAAACAAATACGAAGAAGCGGTTTTATCAGTATAAAACACAATGATTGGTTAGGATCCTCAGCTGTTATTGGCTGAAACCACAAAATCTGACTGTATTGACAGATGAAAAAAATAATCAGTATAAAACACAATGATTGGTTAGGATCCTGAGCTGTTATTGGCTGAAACCACAAATCTGTTTTGACAGATGAAAAAAATAATCGAAAGAAAATAGGTGAAAAAGTCTGGTGTCAATAGTCATATTAAATTTTATTTTTAAATCTTTAATTCACAACAATTTATATTCTTGTAAGGGAACCATCATTGAGCCACACTTTGGAAATTTTGCGAAAAATAATTATAACTTTATAACAAAGTATCCCGTGAAAATAATGAATGATCAGATGTCTTAATGGTAATCTTAAAACATAGAAACCGTAAAATAGATAAATGATTTTGAATTATTAGTTGTTTTGGGTAGTTTAAAAGTTATACAACATAGATAACGTTTATTTTAAGATACTTATGATAATTGAAGACGACATTATTATTTTGTAATAATAATTGTTAAATCATTTATCAAGACAGCTGATATAAAATTAGACAGTAATAAATAAAAAAGTCACATTCGTAGGAAAATAATTTTATTTCGAAAAAAGTGGTTTTACCATTATTTTACTTCAATACATACATACTATAATTATGTTCGTTTCTTCCTCTTCAGAATCAAAAACTTTTCAGAACTGGTAAAAATATTAATATTCATTACAGGTTAAATATATTTATTTATTTATTAGCGTTAGCATTACAAAGGTAGAAGAAGAAGAATAAGAGTATCGGTACAATTCTTGTGATAATAACAGATATACATGTTCAAATTACTTATTTCTAATATTTTATAATATAAAAGAAAGTTCATAATGTTATAAATTCCTTAACAAGATATGACATTTAGTAAATAAAACATTTTCCCTATTTGATTACAGTATTCATACTATATACTATCTAAGGTATACTTTCTCCACTACCTATCCCTGCTAATACTGAGTGTGCACAATGGCATTTAAAATGCTGTGTGTGCATCTTTTAACATTAATAGTACTCTCTTCTTGGAGGTTATAGCATATCTCACTATTTATGCTACAGATTATTGCTATCATTTCAGTAATTCAAGTGTTATTAATTCTAATGATAATGATATAGATTAGATATATAAACAAAAGAATGAGAATGTGCTTAGGACGTATTTTCCATGGCTAGCTAAACATTTTTCTCATCGCTCTGCCAAAAAAACTGTTGCTTTTTTGAAGCAATCCAGTATCCAGCATCAAGTCTTGTGAGTAAGCTGTATGTTGTATATCAACTCCAAGATGATTTGGGAGTGCGTAGAAAAACTAAATTAACTATTACCCTCCTACGGGTTCCCGGACACACTGGAGTGGAGAGTAATTAAATAGCAGACGTACTCGCAAAAAAAAAGGATGCAACACCATTTCTGGGACCTAAACCCTTCTGCGGAATAAGCACCAGCACAATACTTGATGAACTTGACAAAGAAGTAAATAGCAAACGATCCCAATACTGGATAGGACTACAAGGAATGAGACAGGCCAAGAAACTACAACGAGAAGAGATCAGACGGCAGCACCAGAAAAAGTAAAAACAAGCTCAGAATGCTAACGGATCCTAATACGGCACTGCTGGTTAAGATGGCACCTAAAGAAACTCGAATTAGTAGAGGAAGAAGAATGCAGATTTTACGAGGAAGAGGACGAAATCTCTATCCACATTCTCTCAGAATGCATAACCCTGCAAAATTCGATGGAACGATACCTAGGAGAATCTCAAATACAAGAGGGAGATCTACCTAAGCTGAAGCCCACCGACATCCTGAACTTTTTGAAAGCCATAGAACTGGAGGAACTGCTCTAATCAAGACATCCTGAACGGCTGGGCAGCCGAAGGGGGCACAATAGATCTTACAGGTCGGTAGTGCCAATTACAATTAGATGGAGAAAACATTTTCTTTTGTAGCTGGCGAGCAGAATTTTCCAAATCGTTTTTAAGTTTTCCTGCTGTCTTTCAATCAGTTAATGTTGAACCCATTTTCCCGACATCTGAATCTTTCCGATGGCTTTGAAACGTATTAAGAAGTGTCACATTTAACTAATCCGCAGCTGTTGCATTTGTTCAGTGTCTTCAAACTTTTTAGATGGTCTTCCACGTTCTTCGTTTCTTATTTCAACACCGTAAGCGTAGTGTTGGATGCGATTCTGTAAAAGAAAATAAATAATCTCTGCAAATCGTAGTTTTCAGCCACAAAATCCTATGTATTTGTTGTTGAGTTAAAAGTCTTTGACAAATGACAAATGACAAAAGAAGGGCGCCAATGATGCGTTTGACAGTAATTACATTGACAACTAGAGCCATCTATGAGCAAATTCCGGTTTCATATTTACAGATTTGTTAGAATTATAGTTATTTTTTAGTGTGAATAGAGAGTTATTGCAAACTGGCAGAATGTATACCGTATACGTTATACCTTAGCGCTATGACGACGTAAGGTATGCGTAAAATTGTGAGTTATTGCAGTTGCTTTTCTCGAGGTAGTGACGTTTGACATGCTAATGGTGGGGTGTCAATTTTATCGAAAGTCGAAATATAAATATTGTCCTCGAGTTGATGGTAGAAAAGTATTAACGAAATTATGGAAGAACTTTTGAATATTTTTGTTGAGGAAAAACATGAAGATGAACACATACAGGAAGCCATATTATTTCACATTATCAATAATAGGGAAGGTCCATGAAGAAATATCTATGATCGCCTCAATTTAGAGTTAATATTACCCCATTACATAAAATAAAATTTCCGATTTGAAAGAGAACACATTGTATTCTTAGCAGAACGTCTTATGTTACCAGCTGTAATTAGAACAAGAAGAAGGAATGTTATATCAGGTAAACTATTGACTTTCTCCTAATGAAAGTAAATACCTATTACCCCTAATTTTGTGTTACAAGACTTGAGGGATTGCGCATTTTGCTTAGAAGATTAGCTTATCCAAATAGGTTGACGGATTTTGATGAAATTTCAACAATCAAAACCGGGAACCAGGAAGTTCATACAAGAAAAGACTCTTAAGATCCATGCGGAGCAAAAAACAAAGCAAGAAATAGAAATAGAAACTTTGTGTCTTTTTTTTTTTTGACATGTTGTAGAATTAAGTTTAAATTACTCTGAAATAAAATATTTTTAACTTTCTTACATTTATTAACAAATAAATTAAGACTCGATAGTTTTTAAGTTTAATGCGCATGCGTAACTGTCATTGTAAGGCATTCTGTACACCCCAAATGGTTTGTAATAACTCTCTAATAACTACTATGGTTGACGAACTTAAATCAAATTTAATAGTTGACTGACTACTTTAGATAAAATATAAATATATTAGGTATGCATAGTAGTGGAGTGAAATTAGACGAAAATATTCTGAAAATGGATGTATACATAAAGAGAAGCTTGTAAAAAAATTTTCAATAAATTTGGGCTGGAGCTTCGCGAGATATGTGCCAAAAACGACATTTTCGGTATTTTTTGATTGGATTGCTTCACTATTTTTTAAATATCTCCGGCTCTAAGAGTCGTGGAAAAATAAAAAAATTAAAATGACCGTGATGAAGTAGAGTAAAAATGTATCCTAACCTCAAAAAACGAATTCGCGCACATTATTTTTTTTTTACTGAATTGGCAATAAATAACCAAAGAATCCACGAAATTTCTTAAAAATTGGAGAAAAAAATGTATTTTTATGTCGGGAAGTCATGGTAAAAATTAAAAAAAAAAATGTATTTGTCCAGCCAAAATCGGAATTTTTCGAAAAAAAAAATTGAATTGGCCGTCATTTTTGGAAAAACAATAGTAGAAAAAAATTTTTATCTTAAAAAGAAGGATTTTGTGTGTACTTTTGTCTAAGAAAATCCAACATTTTATTTACTTATTTAAAGTGCCCAATAAAAATTCCCTACTTCATCACAGTCATTTTAATTTTTTTTTTAATTTTCCACGACTCTTAGAGCCGGAGATATTTAAAAAATAGTGAAGCAATCCACTCGAAAAATACCAAAAATGCCGTTTTTGGCACATATCCCGCGAAGCGAAATTTTTTACAAGCTTCTCTTTATGTATAAAATCGACAATATTAAAAAAAAATAAATTATCTCTTACATTCATATAAAATTCTAATTTCACTCCACTATAGAGGACACTTTGAAGATAGATATATGAAGTTCCTTCCCGAGAAAAGCAAATTCCTTATTTATTTATTTTTATTTTATTTATTTCAAGTATTTAGTATTGACATATTGCAACTTTATTGAATTTACTACATGGATTTTTAAATTTAAAAAAATATTTATATTCTCACAAATATGAATTTTTAAACTGATATTTAGAGACATTACCTGTTATTTAGAGAGCAATTCCCACAAAAATCTACCAAATCCATGCAAATGCCAATTCCCACGCTTACTCGACTACGGCCTTTATGTTCTAGATGGAAAATTTGAATCACAGAGATACGTTTATGTTGAAAAATTCTACTTTTATAACAATATATCACGACTGTGCTTTCATTACAGGAATATATACATCCAGAACTTTTTGTTTATATTTTGAAACATTTGTTTTTTTAAAATATATCAGTTGCTTCTTCTAGATGTACCTTTTATGCAAATATTTTGAAAACATTTTATTCTTTGCTGACGAGGCGACCATCATTAACCCATTTAGAGAAGGTTTTGATGACAATAGAATGCAAGAAAGCTCGTTTGTCAAGCACCAGAAACTTGTTGTAACGACAGGAAGTTTTCGGACGAGCAAAAACTCCGATGCCGAGATATTAAAAATGATCATCAGTGGCAAGAATTCCTCTTCAGAATGAAAGTTTTTATGAAGTTTTCTGCGAATGACGAACGACCCGCATAACGTATGCTGTCTGCCGCTGATTTATTGCCAACGGAGCCTGAAGACGACCTGAAATAGTCTGCTAAGAAAAATAAAGAACTACCAAATAGAAAACCGACTCGTCTCTTTGCCCACAAATCATTCTTGCGAATGTTTAAACTGGGCTTACTGCCTGACAATAAATTGAATTGTAATTTAACTGCTCTACTAAACAATTAGCTTTTTTTAAATTGCTTTATATCTTATTTAAAAGGTACTTTATTTTTATTGATGACTGAAAATATAAATTATAATTATTCACGAAAGTTTATGATCTGTAAAAATTATATTTTTTTTAGTGTAGGGTAGTAAATAGAAACTTTCTTTTACAAATTAATAATTCTAAACCTTTATTAATAATTTATAATAAAATAAACAATTCGAAAAATCAAAAATATGTGAACATGCTTGAGATTTTTACCGAAATAGAATGGAATTCTTCAACTAGATTATTAACATAATAATTATAACCGCAAATTTAAAGAAGAGGCATCAATATTTCAAAAAGTTGGATGCCTATCTTACAAAAAGAGTTTGTTCTCTGGGTTTTTGAAAACTTTATTTATGACGAAGTATAAATTCTCTCTTAATAAGCAAAGGCGCTATTCTTTTAAAATCGTTCCCAGAAACGTCACAAAAAATATGTTGAAAACAGATTTTGACATCGTAAATTTCAAATTGTTGTTCCCAATTTTTTGAAAAATTACTAGACTAAAAGTTGATATAAAAAGATTTTAATATTTTAACCTAATAATTATAACCGCAAATTTAAAGAAGAGGCATCAATACTTCAAAAAGTTGGATGCCTATCTTACAAAAAGAGTTTGTTCTCTGGGTTTTTGAAAACTTTATTTATGACGAAGTATAAATTTTCTCTTAATAAGCAAATGCGCTATTCTTTTAAAATCGTTCCCAGAAACGTCACAAAAAGTATGTTGAATACAGATTTTGACATCGTAAATTTCAAATTGTTATTCCCAATTTTTTGAAAAATTACTAGACTAAAAGTTGATATAAAAAGATTTTAATATTTTAACCTAATAATTATAACCGCAAAGTGAAAGAAGCAGCATTGATATGCTTAAATAATAAAGAATGTGTTTAGAATAATTAGAATAATTTCTAATTGATATTTCAAAAATTTGGTTAGGTACCTATTTTACAAAAAGAGTTAATTGCAAAAAGGATACCCTCTATATCGGGATAGTATCATAAGTTTTTTATCTGGTTTTTTCTTATGCATGATAATATTATTAAGAACACTTCATTTCTGACGAAGTATAAATTTTCTTATAATATGCAAATACGCTATTCTTTTTTAAAATTCGTTCCCAGAAAGGTCACAAAAATATGATTGAAACAGATTTTGACATCTTCAATTTCAATATCTTTCTCCGTGTCCTAACATTGTAAAAAAAATCTGTTGCGTCGCCACAAGACTTTCCCGGCAGTTATAATAATTAATTTGGTGTTAAAATTTTTTAAAGTCCCAAAAAAAATTCGTTTCGAATTATTTTAAAGTAAAAATGACATTTGAACTATAAAAGGAAAAACATTTCACATATTAAAAAAAAGTAAAACAATTTTTTAGGGTCGGAATTTTGCTTACTTTTTCTTTGACATGTAAAATGTCATTTGGATTTTAAATTTGAAGATTTTTTCCATTGCTTAGTTTTAAAATTAAGGAATGAAAATTTGAGGATGTATTTACAAGCCAATAAGGCACCTAAATACGAAATAAAACCTTTAGGTATTTTATTTTTTTGTAATGTACACTGCGCGTCATATAAAAAGTAAAGTAAAATAAATAAATAAAATCAAAAAATATTACACTAAATGAGGTTTACAATAAAACAATGAAATATTACCATATAAGTCTAGTGTTGAAAATGTAAAACGGTCTGGAACATTTTCATGGGGAATCAGTTTAGTTGGAGCTTTATCTGACTTAAGATCAACGAGTTCTGCTCTACCAGTGCTAATAATTTTGATAAAGTTGTTTCAAAAGCTGAAATAAATAATATATGACAAATTCAATAATTATATTTTATTTTAAACCCTATTTAAAATTACCTGAATTAATATGGCGATTAGTATTATCAACAATATCAGAGCACATTGGTGTGACAGGTGGAGCAGAAGCGCTGTTAACAAATAAGGTATAATCACTGTAACTTTTGTTTTCCTTGGTGTAGCTGGAAGTAAATTTTTCGTTGCTGTTCGTAGAACTCCTTTTCCTATGTTCGCGTCATTTTCATCGTCTGACTGAGATTCCGTGTCAGATTCATTTCCTACACACTTTTGACAGAAACTTGCATTACTTTCTGAAGATTCGTATTTGTCACATGTCATATTTTCCAATTTGGCCTCAGCATCATTATAACTCTCGAAAAATATGCATATTAAACCAACCTTTTAGAAGTATGTCAACGTTTACCTACAATTGCATTCTTAGATCAACAACAAAACCACCAATGAACCTTAAGGGTTTTTATACAGGATTTATTTACATACAATTTAAGATTTTTCAATCTTACCTTTAGTACTATCGCTTACTTTAAGCGCCCATAGAAGAAGAAGATTAAAAGCTGGAGAAGCGTAACCTGAGTTTGCACTTGCGTTGCCGAAATGAATGACAAAATACCCGCAAGCTAGTGGTACAGGATGAACTGACGTCACTTAAATTCCCATGACCAAGATAGTACTCGCTCATTGGCTGATATATCGTGAGCTTTCGGAAAACGAAATATAGAAATGGTAAAATTAATAGATTTGCCGAAAAATTACGATAATGTACGTGTTATATTCCACAATTATTAATTTAGTAGGATATTTAAGTAAAGTAAAATATCGTTAAATAAAATAAATATAATAAATAGCATTTTATTTTGTAACGTAAAAATACGTTAAAAATTATGTTTTTTAGACAAGTTTAATGTAATTTTCACCCTATTTTTTACAGTGTAAACTAAAAGTTGAAATAAAAACATTTTAATATAAAAAGTTTTTTTACTATTCAGAAAAAAGAGCACTTAAAAGAACAAACTACTATGAATTACAGAAATGAATAACGAACTATTAATAAAGAAAAAAAAATACAAATCTAGAATGTATAAAATTTATTGCAAGGTCTACAAAACGGTACTTTATCTGCCATAACGGAAAAAATGAAAAAAGGCGCCTCATAGAGCACAACTTTGTAATGGGAATGGCTTATTGAATTGATAAAAACATACATTAAAAATGCATAAGTGTTAATGGCAATAGATCTAATTTATGGAATTTAGAAAAGAGATGTGTACGAGTAAGTAATTGCAAAACGAGTTGACAACACGTGTTACACATTTTTTTTTACATCTATGTATTTGTCTGTCGGGGATATCCAGTTCCACAGGTGTATAGAACACAGGTTAAAGAGCAATTAGAATGTTTAGGAGCTTTACGTATTGACAGGCAGATATTTTGCTCCAATCCCATGGAGGTAGAGCTCGATTGCTTCTGCCATGGAACATGGAAGCAACCTCGCTTACGGTACTTGTATTTACGCTAGGTCCAGGAACTTATTCTTATTCTTATTGGCAGAGAACGGCCAGAGATTTTTAAATTCAAAAAGCTTACTTTTAAGAAATTTTCAAAATTTTCTTTTCAAAATATATTTTTTTTTGTTTTTTACTTTACCATAGGTAAAGTATTGTAATCGCAAAAAAAAAAAGTTCAGCTTTTAGTGGATTTACATGTTTTGAGACCCCCTAAGTCATTTAAGACCATTTCCAGAAAATGTATGTATGGAGTATGGAGTATGGAGTATGGAGTATGGAGTATGGAGTATGGAGTATGGAATATGGAGTATGGAGTATGGAGTATGGAGTATGGAGTATGGAGTATGGAGTATGGAGTATGGAGTATGGAGCATGGGCGCCGTTACTTGAGGGCAAGGGGGGGCGGATACCCCCCCCCTGGATTTTAGATTTATTAGTATAGATAAACTTAAATTTGCTGGAGTATCAAATTTCCATTTCGCAATGTTTTTTAAACCACACTCGTAGTAAGTATTGTTCAAAAGGATCTTCATTTCAATTTATAGTCCAATAAACGAAGATGCCAACCCGAGCATTAGGTCTGCCCTGCCCCATTTTTTTTAATTTGGAGGTATTCATGAGTATATTCACCCCCGAAAATCTCAGCTGTGTGAAATTTGTGGAAGAAAATTAATATTTTTTAATAATTCAAAGTTCAGATGAAAGAAGGAACCTGTAGCAATAATATCATGTTACTTTTTCCTTTTATCTATTTCTCTGAATTATTGAAAAACCGGGCCAAAGTTTGTTTTTGCTCGATATTTTGACCCTCCTATAAATTTATTCATATTTTTTTATCAAGACTAATTTCACCGAATGCTTCTGGATAATGGGGCTTTGCAAGGTGTTAAATATATTCAGGTAGATTCAATAAATTATTTTTGTGTATGTTCATAAACAACATGTTTTTTAGGGCGAATTAATAGGTAATCAAGGACCATATCGGTTTTCTACGATGGCATTTTTCATATTTTTTGGTTTTCCAGAAAATTGAGAAAATTCTCACCCCTATAAAAAATCGACATTTTTTTTTGAAGATTATTTTCTTTTCGTGCTAAAATTTTTGGGGATTAGGAATTGTACTAAATAAAAGATCACATTCTGACCTTTTCATCAATATATATATCAAGTATTTTATTAAGTGCACGAGAAAAAACTCTGCCTTCAAACTTTCTCAAATTGGATTTTTTTACAATAAATTTATTAATCAAGTGCAAATCTTTTGTCTTCAGACAAAAACGGGAAGATATTCAAGTTTTGGGAGGATAATCAAATTTTTCGTTTTCACCACAATACTTTTGGAAAGAAGCGCCGTATTTTCAGATTTTCAAAATTGCGAATTTTTGAAACGCCGTTTTTGCAAAAAATATAAGTGTAGCGAAAAAATCATAGGGACAACTTTTGTAGGTAATGAACTGCTCTTCATTTTTTGTGCTCTAAGGGTCATATTTCGGCAGGTATCGCTGAAAACGGATTTTCGGGAGCCATTTTCCCACCCTTCCACAAATTCCACGTAACTGAGATTTTCGGAGGTAAATGTACCTATGAATACCAGCAAATTAAAAAAAAATTGACGGACAGACCAGTTTGGGGTTTTTGTGGCGTTAATTTACTGGACTATTAATGCAATACTTAGATTTGAAAATATGTGCCCCCCCCTGACATTTTTTGTAACGGCACCCATGGTATGGAGTATGGAGTATGGAATTTCCTAACCAAAATTTATATTTAGCATTTTTAGAACATGTTAATGAGCTGATTAGATTTTGGGCAAAATCGGACAACCGGAAGTTGGGGTTTACTCTTGAGAATTTTCAGATTTTTGCAATTATTATCGTTTCTATTAAGTTTATGTAAAAATATTAAGAGAAAAAATTTATTTTAAATTAAGTTTACTATAAATTTTGTTTAAAAACTTTTTTCAAATTTTGTATTATAAGCGAGTTAAAAATAAAATATGGAATAACATAGTTGCATAATAGCGCAAGCGCAGTAGAAGTGTTTTGTTTCATGGAGACAATTGTACGCTCTTGCCAGGCATGGCCTGCCTTAAATATGTACGAGTAATTGGATTATGAGCCCGTAGGGCCGTTAAAGTATGGTAAAGTCATGTGCATGGCCACATCCGATTTTTTTTTAATTAAAAAATGGTCAATTGATCACGTGTATTGTTCTGGAACCTTCCAGAAGAAAAGGAGAAACAACGTACCACGCCTCGGCACGAATTAATTTTCTAAAACACATCAGTCTTCAGAAAATTATTAACTAAGTAACTCCAACGTAATTTAAGCGTCGTAAAACTTTTCATAAACTGGCATAAAATGAGTTAATTCTATTTCACATTTAAGTAAATCAACAGCTATAAGATACATTTTGTGATCGATGTCGTAATTAAGGCAAATATCAAGTGTGGCCATTTTTTTCAGACTTTAGATAGGTATTTTCGTGACAGTTTCGATTATTTACAACTGTTTTCGAGATTTTAACATTTTTTCCGCGTCCCCAGGGCATTTCATCTCCGTGGGTTTTCCTCACACAATCGTAAAAGACGAACCAAAAATCGTTATGGGGTTTTTTTGGGGCGCTGAATCCGAATTTCACGTCGAAAACGACCCTCCCGATACCTGGTGCACCGGAACCTTTATCTTGATATCGATGTCATTCCCATGAATGTCAACTAAACCTGATGTTCAGACCGAGGTTCCGGTGCTCTAGGTATTGGGAGGGTCGTTTTCGACATGAAATTCGGATTCAGCGCTCCAAAAACCCCCATAACGATTTTTGGTTCGTCTTTTTCGATTGTGTGAGGAAAACCCACGGAGATGAGGTCCGCGTCCAGGTTGCGGTTCCGAGGGTTGAATTCAGCGACCCAAAAACCCCCGGGTGCCGAGTTTCTCTTCTTCTCCGCGTGAATTTTGAGAGAGTCCCACGGAGATGACGTTCATCGGCGTTCCTAAGCTTCAGGTCAATTTGATATCATAATCGTGATCAGGGACCTCGAAAACCCCCGAATACCCGATTTGGGCCAGTTCTGACTCTTATTTACAAAGTTATTAAATCGTCCAAAAACCGTCTCAAAAAATGCATTTTTAGTCCAAAAGATTCCGAACTTTTGGCCTTTTTAGTGCTTCATTGCCTCGACCTTCAAAATTTTTTTTTTTTTATTATTATTAAACACCCATAAAGGCATTTAGTATATTACAATCTGGTCAACAGTGACCAATGAGCAATTTAATTCTAACTTAATCTAATAGAGTTTGAAATTTAAAACTAAGGTATACTCATCAGCGTTCCTTAGGTTCTGTAGAAAGGATTGCACTAAACTTTAACGTCCTCTTAAGTCTTCTTTTTAACCCAGTATTGTCAAGGAGCTGGAGAGCCTCGACATTGACATGATGATGAAGTCTTTCTTCATGACTCTTGGCTAATTTCTTGATGGTCTGGTCAACAGTGTCCATTTCCAGATCCCTGTGGAGGTCACTATTGCGAATGTACCAAGGGGCATTTACTATGTTCCTCAGTGCTTTGTTTTGAAATCTTTGGATGATTGCTAAGTTGCTTGCTTTGGTGCATCCCCATAGTTGGATACCATAGGTCCATACAGGCTTAAGTATCTGCTTATAAAGCATAAGCTTATTATGTAGAGACAGAGTGGAGTTTCTTCCAATTAGCCAGTACATTTTTCTATATTTCAGTCTAAGTTCTTCTCTTTTCTTTTTAACATGCACTTTCCATCGGAGTTTGGCATCTAATGTAATACCTAAGTATTTTGCTGTGTTTGAATATGGAATCAGGTTATTGTTTATTCTGACTGGAATATGATCTATCCTTTTGTTTGTAAAGTTAATGTGGAGTGATTTAGTTTCATTAAGTTTAATTTTCCATCTCTTCGTCCAGTCATAGATAAGGTGGACCTTCAAAATGGCTTCCAAAATATGAAAATTTTTAAGTTTAAAATGTCATTGATTTTAAAGTAGACACACAGTGAATGACGATTTTGGAAAAAGTGAGTATACTGTGGCTGTGTTAGAAGAACTGTTAGAAGAACTGTCAATCTAAAATTTTATTAATACTTTCATTACAGAAGGTATGGAAGAAAATAAAGTCCTTTTTATCTCACAAGTTATTTATTTGGAGAAGCGACCGGTTTCGGCGATCAAGATATCGCCTGATGATAAATAACTTGTGAGATAAAAAGGACTTAATTTTCTTCCATACCTTCAGTAATTACTACTCACATATGGCTAACCCTACTTTAAAAAAACTTTTATTACAATTTGTTCGGTCTATGGCAATACTAGAAGAGCATTTTCAACTGGTTTCTTTTGGCAAATGTGGATTTTCTATTTGACAAGAGCGGTTATTCCACTAGATGAAAACTCCATGTCTGGTAAAAATGGCTTCAAGGATAAATAATACCTTCTTTAAATTTTGTTTATTGTGAAATCATTGACAAGTTTGGTAATCTCTGGGCAATAAACTTTGTACCGGGATAAAACATATAGGGTATAGCTTCCACTTTTTCAAAATTGGAAATATTATAGTCTGACTTATTCGTGTTATCACACATTTTCAGAAATTTGAGTTATTTGCCATTTTCGCTACCAACAATAGAAAAAGAGCTGCAAAGGACCCTATATTTTCGTACCCAAAAAATACATGGTGATAAATCTGTCATTACAAATGACAAAAAAATCCTTCTGACGGCCATCGCAACACTGGTATAAATAATCGAAGAGACTAAGAATCGAAGTCTTCGTCGACGGTTCATTCAGGCTATGAACAGCGGCGGCACAGCACACCGCGACATTAGTGATTAATGCCTTTTTGTTCCGGAAACAGTTAATCAATTGTTTGAGTTCGCAGTAAACGAATAGGCTTTCTCGGTTGTCTGTCGACAAGCTTTGTTCAGTGCCTATCATTACTCTGCCAATCACCATCCTCTTTCGTAGGTTACAATTCTCCTGATTGTCGCTACGTCATCATCGGAATTAGATACGGATACGGCAGGAAATTAATGGGTGAGAGAAGTAGGAATTTTAAGAGAGATTATGAAGTTTTGGTGGTTGGAAGACGTTTCGCTTGAAAATATTTTTGATTTCTCGCTAACTTTGCTGGAGACACGTCTAATGAGATAAATGGAACTACAACTGTTACTCCAGTCTTTGAAACTATCCTTCACAATAGACTATGCCATAGTATTGATATTTTTTAAAGGAAAATCTACATCTACATCTATTTTGTGTAACGCAATTTATTCCACAAAATCTACATGAATCATTTCGTGTATATGTAATTTATCTGCGTTTCTTAACCCTCGAGTGGGCACGCCAGCGGCAGGTTGCCGCAACTTTTTGTTTTTGTGTTATAATTAAAATGTGATGATTCCTTCGAAACTGGGCATTTGGGTATTCCTTGTTTATGTTATTGACTCCGCTTATCGACACATCTGGTGCAATATAATATTTCTGTTCAGTTGGTACAAGCGAAAGTTTCAAACCAGGTCGAATTTGCAACGTGTTTGCGGCAGATTGCCGCGGGCGCGCCCGGTCGTGTAAGTTTTGTTTATTACCAATTTTTTCAGTTTACCTAGATTGTTTGTTTTGGAAATGTTATATATATTTATTTTTACTATAACAAAATGATTATGAATGGCATATGTCTTATTTCACTAAGTAAAATAAATTTTTTTCGTTATTTGTAAACTACAAACCTGAAAAACCAAATGCGGCAGATTGCCGCGGCGCGCCTTCTCGTGTAATTCTAAAAAGCGCGCCCGCTCGAGAGTTAATAGCATTCCATCGTTTCATTTATAATTTGCTAGTTACTTGGTCGTTATCCTTTTCTGTCGGTTTATCTTACTCCATTTTTACTGTTTTTTTTCGGTCATACCTCGTTCAGCGAAATCACAATGTTAAATATAAGGGTTTTAAGTCGTCAAATATTAATGTTACTTCTAGAGTACCACACGAACTTGTCTTAAGGCCCTTGCATTTTCCCGTGTTTATTAACCACATAACAACATATTTGGAACAGTTTATTCTTTTACTTGTTGACAGGTTAACACATACATTAAATATCCGGATGATGATTTTAAATTTAAAAACCACTCTTTGATGATAAATAATGAATAAGATGTTTGATTATGTTAAGGATGGAAGCTACAACAAAGTTTAATTAAATCTTGTGTTCATAGGGAGAAAAGTCATCTACTTTCTTGTTACCCACCGCTATCCTAATACCGGTTTCTGCCTTTTGGCATTTCCAGTTGGGCCATTGAATCGAGTAAAACTTCTAACGATTTAAATTTCAAAGTAATTATTTTAAATAATTCCTACTTTGTCGCAAAAGGACCTGACATGTCAATTAAAGAATTTAGTTATGACATTAAATTTATAAAACCGTTTTTTTTAATAAATCACTAGATAATTTCAGATGTAATGATTTATTTTGAGATTATGTATAATTGGAATACCCATTAAGATTTTGTGATATGACAATTGATGGTGTTACTTTAATATATTTAATAATTTTTTAGCATTTCTTTACAAATAATTAATTACGCAGCAGACACTTGATCAAGTTGATCGACCATCTGCACTATTCCCCTGATTTGGCCTCTTTAGATGTTTTGGAGCAAAGGTTCAAAATACATAAACGTTCTATTTATTGGACTAATTAATTAAAATGCATTCGTATTCTGAATTATTATAATGCAAAGAATAGCAACGCATTTGTGTTTAATTATTATGGAATTAGATTTAATTTTAAATTGAAAACTGCACTTTTTACAATTACTCTTTAATCATTTTCTTTTTTAAATATTTGCGCCATGCAAAGAATTAAATTTCTTTAAGGCACCGCTACAAACTCATTAGTAATACTTTTATACATTTACAAAAATTATCGAGTAATGCCTTCTCATAAACTTTACGACTCAAGATATATGAAAATTAATTTTGAATTATTATTGGCACCACAAAAAATCAACTGTAAAATGCGTAAAATGTCTATAATAAGAAAATATGCTGCGGTTGTAAATACATTTTCGAAGAAGATTTGCTATATTCAGAACCGGCCTAGCGCTATAAGCTTTCATATGTTTTTTGACATTTGTCAAATAAAGTAACAACATTCGAAAAGTTCAATGACTCTCTATATTATTTTTTAATTTGTATAATTGAATTAACATTAGGAAATACACAAGTCCACAAAAATAAACAAATTTGTTTATACTTGAAAGTTGGACATCATTTTTTTTATATACATCGATACTAAAAACGTTTATGTGAAAAAAGGTATTTAATATTGAACAACTGGTAAATTTATTAAAAACTAGTTGAGAATGCTCTTCTAGCATTGCCATAGACCGAACAAATTGTAATGAAAGTATTAATAAAATTTTAAATTGACAGTTCTTATTCTAATCAACAAAGCCCCAGTTTTATCACTTTTACCAAAATTGTCATTCACTGTGTGTCTACTTTAAATTCAATGTAACCTTAAACTTCAAAATTTCCACATTTTGGGTCAGAATTTTAAAATTCATAAACACAAAAAAGCTACAGACACACACACACACACAGAACGAATTCTGATAACGAACAAATTTGTTCGGTGAGTACATTTAATTCCTTTCTGGTTAAACATTGATTTTATGTTGTTAATAGATTAGTCTAATGAACAGTTGAACTATTTTTTTGCATATAAAGAAGTTTTTGGTATATAAATTCTGATCAAGTGCCTAGGACAAGACACATTTCTATTTTGTGGCGAAAAAAACGCGAAAAGTTATTTGTGTCGGTTTTTGAAAGATCTTCCTGTCCTTGTAGGTACTTTATATGACAGATGCATATATTATGAATATTTTTGGATGATTTTCATGTATTAAAAATGATCTCCTAACAGTCACGAACTCAATTAGATATTTCATGTTCCGACAAAGCAATTTTATAGAAGCAGGTGGATTTCAATTCGAAAAAAATAAATGTCAACAATTTCTTTGGTTTTCGTTATGTCGCTTTAGTTTTTTTGTGCCTTAATTTCTTTTATGTAATTGTCTATTCTTGTGTATTCTTAAATTTTCACTAGTAATACCCAGGGCCAGAGCCCCCCCCCCCCCTCCCGTTGGATCTGCCACTGGTAATACCACGAGAGGTTAAATCAAAATATTCATGAGCTCGAAAAAATTTCCGGAAATAATTTAACCTCTAGTTAAAATTTCACACCAGAAAACTAAATAAATCCTTAACCTAAAAAGTATGTTTTCCGAAGCTGTCAGTATTTAATTGATTTCTACTCATTGTAGTTACACGGAAATAGAATTTTAAGACTTAAAATAGTATATTCTTTATCTTTACATACATATTCACTTACTACAAGTGGTAGAAAATTGCTTTTTTTTTAGTTTTTCTGTGATTATGTCAAAAAATGTCCATTTTAATTCGTTGGTGGGTACCTACAACCAAAAAATATCCGATATAATACATGTGTTGCCATGGTGACCTGTCAAAAAAACCCATTTTGAACGGTTAGAAAGTACGGGTGAGGAATTTTCTTAAAAATTTAAATAAATTTGTTCATTCTTTAATGGCGTCTGCTAGTCGGAAGGACATGAACCAAAATTTACCCGGATCGAAAGTACCTCCCCTCCGTTTTCGAGGATGCAGAACACGACAGCGGTATCAGAATTTCTCTTTCTTTTCGCCAGCCGAACCCCTAAAACGGCTAAAAACTACCCTTTAAACGAGTTAAACGAGCAGGACATCATTCCCTTTAAAATAAACACTTTATTCCCGTTTTCGAGGATGCTGAGCACGGTGGTGGTGTTGAAGATTACTTCTGACCCTCACCTCCCCTCCACAGGTCAAAACTCACCCCCGAAACACCTTCACCATGCTCGGCATCCTCGAGAACGGGGGGAAGGACTTTTTTTGCAGGGAAATGATGTGCTGCCCGTTTAACCCCTTTAGGGGGTAATTTTTGGCCGTTTTAGGGGGTTTGGCGGGCGAAAAGAGAAATTCTGAAACTGCCATCGTGTTCAGTAACCTCTAAAACGGGGGCCGAAACGTTTTGTCGCTGTTAAAAAGAAGGAAGAAAATCACCTCTGTCGGGGGTGAATTTTGGCCGGAGGAGGGGTTGGTGAGGTTCGGAAGTAATCTTTAATAACACCACCGTGCTCGGCATCCTCGAATACGGGGGAAAAGACATTTTTTTACAGAGAAATGATGCGGTAGTTTTTGGCCGTTTTAGGGGGTTCAGCAGTCGAAAATAGAAATTCTGATACCGCCATCGTGTTCAGCATCTTCGAAAACGGGGGGGGAGGTACTCTCGAACCGGGTAAATTTTGGTCCATAATTCATGGTTTTTTCCGACTCACAGACGCCGCTGTTTAATGTTCTATTTTCTTTTCTATACTTTTATTTTTTCTTTCGAAAAAAAATTCTAAGAATTCAATAAAATGACAATACTACCGATGAATCACTAAAGAAATATTATACAAGGCATTATTCAAAAGGTACAAACCTTTTGAAAGCCGATTCTGGAAATGAACTAAAACGGTGGTATTATTAAAAATATAGCACCAGCGTGTTAGTACTAGTAACAAAAAATAAAATTTTTAAATTTTACTTGCATGACAAATTTATGTCTACCGATCCTGTTCTTTCTAGTTTTAGAAAAGTTAGTATTCATTAACCAACGTAACTGTGCAGAATGGTAATAATAATTTCTTACTATCACATTTGTTTTTAATTACTAGTGGATCAAAAAGTTAATTGAAGTTTGAAGCAATGCATTAGCTTATTATTTTAGAGTCTTTCTTATGTATTTCTGTATCTACTAAATAAACGTTCAAAATGCCGACGTTTTTTTCGTAACATCTAATGTAACGTCTAATGCAACCAAGTATGGGATTGCTTTGTTTTTCGGCTAATAATATTAAACCTTTTACATGTACATTCATTTACCGACCACCCCTTCCTCGAAGAGGACCGTTTCGACTTCTGTCGGTTTCATATATAGTAGAAGTAATATATTTTCTCCTCAGCCACAACTGAATGTAGTTATTCTGAAACCACTTATAATAACTGAAAATAAACATTCTCGCTCTTGAGATTGAAAGAAAATTCTGAAACACTTGTCTCTTATGTATTTTTTACGCATTTCATTCTTACTCTTTACTCTAGTGTCAGAATGTTCTTTCTGTAACTTCTAGCTACTAATATCACGTCCGCACCCTAGATAGTCATTATTTAGTTTGAATTTGCCTGAACAAAGATAAGCTGCGTTTTTTGAGGTTTCATTTTACTATATTCAATTCCTACTTTCTGTGGCCGTGGAGAAAGTAGAATCTGTTACTCTGTTGGAATGAAAACTCGTGGTTCCTCACGCTCGCATTCACTCGCGTTCGGAATACGCCACCCGTGTCGAATTCTCATTCCAACCTTGTTGCAGAATATATACTAATATTCACAATCAGTCAGTAATATGTCATTTTCATAGCTTGGTTCTAAAGTAGGCTTTTTCTAACTCATTGTTATTATTGTCAGAAAGTAGCTACTTTCGGCCCAAGAGGAGAAAGTATAGCCACTTAATTTTTGTATTTTTTTTTAATCTTTTTAATAAGTTGTTTTTTTATTATTATTAAACAGCCATAAAGGCATTTAGTATATTACAATCTGGTCAATAGTGACCAATGAGCAATTTAATTCTAATCTAATAGAGTTTGAAACTTAAAACTAAGGTATACTCATCAGCGTTCCTTAGGTTCTATGTAATGGATTTCATTTGCACTAAAAACACTAAACTAACTCAAAGTGCTTGATCCTCTTAAGTCTTATTTCTAACCCAGTATTGTCAAGGAGCTGGATACCCTCGACATTGACATGATGAACGTCTTTTTTCATGACTATTGGCTAATTTCTTGATGGTCTGGTCAACAGTGTCCATTTCCAGATCCCTATGGAGGTCACTATTGCGAATGTACCAAGGGGCACCTACTATGTTCCTCAGTGCTTTGTTGCTTGCTTTGCTGCATCTCCATACCATAAGTCCATACATGCTGAAGTATCTACTTATAAAGCATAAGTTTATTATGTAGAGACAGAGTGGAGTTTCTTCCAATTAGCCAGTACATTTTTGTATATTTCAGTCAAAGTTCTTCTCTTTTCTTTTTAACATGCACTTTCCATCGAACTTTGGCATCTAAGGTAATGCCTAAGTATTTTGCTGTATTTGAATATGGAATCAGGTTATTGTGTATTTGGAAGCTTGAGCTTATGTATTAAGCCTTCATGCCAAACATTATCAAACGCTTGTGCACAAATATTTTTCTCTTCTAATGATTTCTCTATAATGTTGGTTATTCTATGAACTTGGTCGATCGTCGAGAGCTTATTTCTAAATCCAAATTGGTGATTAGGGATAATTTTTTTTCTTCGGATTGATATTTTCTTTTATTTCGGTGATTACTTCTTTGGGAGAGGTAAATTCTATTTCTTGATCAATTTGTGGTTGTTCTTCCAGAGTGTGTTATTCATCTTGATCTTCATGAGTTTGAAAGATTTTTTCTAGATGATTTGCAAATCTTGTTGCTTTTTGCTCATTATTTCTAGCCCATTTACCATCTGACAGATGGTATTCGAATTGTGGGTCTTTTCAAAGTGTTGATGGTTTTTTAGTTTTTGCCAATTCGTTAAAATAAGAAATAATCACATTTTCTGAACCAATATTGCACCCTTTTTACTTACACACCAATCCTTATAAATTGTATGAACTTGTTCATATCTGTGTTGACTTTTCTCCGAAAGCAAATTTTGGACTCTCTTCTGCAGCTTTGCATATTTTTGACCTGAGTTTGTAATATACTCTTTGTTTGTTTGTTTGTTTGTTGCATCATAATGTCGTATTTTTTTATTTCTTAGGTTCTATATTAGTACTTCCACATGTTTCCTTTCTTTGGGGGCTATAATTATAACACGTTATGGTTCCAATGGAGATCTTCATTGCTCCAAATTCTTATCAGACTCAATATAAGCAAAAGCGACACTCTAAGACATAAAATGCCATGGGAGAGTTGGTCCTTATTGCGATTTATTGTTATTACTTTCTGAACGTGTAATTGGTCGAGATGCTCGAACATGGTATTGTGACACATACAGTATATGGTATCATACATTGCAACATTTTTTTTAAATTTATCTATTGCTCATTTACAATCTACTCAATAATAAAACAAGAGTATTAAGTTGAATATAAAAGCTTGAGGCGATCTATCTGGTTAAATCTTCTGGCCATGTTCTCTGCAATCTTCTTTCCAACATTGGTTGTTAATTGAGGTTGCTTATGAGATCGTTTTGATGTACAATGTTATGTAGTCTGTATCTATTAGCATGTATTTTTAATGAATGGTATGTTTAGGTCTGTATGTATGGTGTAGTTTGATACATGCCATGGGGCATCTGTTATATTTCGATTGACCTGTTTGCAGGATTTTCGTATTTGTGGGTTTGCTACAGCCCCATAGCCCCATATATCTCCATATTAGTTTTATAATGGTTTTGTAAAGCAGTAGTTTATTCTCTAGCGATAATAGGAATTTTCTTCCGATAAGCCAGTACACTTCACGAACTGTAATATTAATTTGTTGCTTCTTGGCTTTGATATGTGCCTTCCATGTCAGTTTTCTGTATAGATGTAGTCCTAGATATTTAACTTCGTCCTTTTGGGGAATTACGGCATTGTTTATGTTTACCTGGAGACAAGTATTGTGCCTTGTGGTAAATGTGATTTGCGATGACTTGCTAGCGTTAACTTTAAGTCCCCACTTGTTTTGCCAATTCTGCAAGAGATCTAGATGATGTTGCAAGTTTGTAGCTGCACTGTTTGGATTGATGTCTAATGTTAGAATCGCAGTACCATCGGCTGCAATTATGGTGACATTTTTTGTTGGTAAATCTGCCGTGAATATTCGATACAGCTATGGTCTCAAAACGCTGCCTTGTGGAATACCGGATTTTATAAGCTGATAGGAGGATAGTGTGTTCTCAAATTTAATTTGAAAGAATCGGTTCAGTGTGCCATACTCGATCGAATTTTTGTTGTATATCTGGGAGTACGGCTGCACATAAATCTTTGTTTTCTAATGATTCTTTGATTTTGTTAATTATCCCATGGCACCACTGTACGGTGGAGTGTTCTTCCTTAAACCCGAATTGATAGTTACGGATAAGATCTTCGGTATACACTGCAACATTTAATTAAAAATAAAAGATTTAGCGTAAAAGGACAGCTTACTCTAAAATTGCGTATTTAGAGATCACGAAGTCTTCTCAACTGTCAGCTGTCAGTTTCCAGGTAGATTCAGCAGTAGATTTTTCTAGTACCAGTGGTAAGGTAAACGTTGGCTTACCAGTGGGTACAGGTAAATTCTCTAGGGCAATCCCACCTGGAAATTAAACTAAAATTACACATTGTCGCTTACAGTTATACCTTACAGATATCTCGCGTTTTACACTGAATTATTTAATTTGTCTAAAAAAATATGGACTTATACGTATTTATATCAGTTAACGGGCGCTTACAAACAAAAACAAAATAGTTGCGTCCGTCTCAAATAGGAATGAACTTGCTCATCGTATAAAATTCCGCAAATAAAATAGAAATAACAGTAAAATGACCATAAACATAACAAAGCAAGCAGTGTGTTCTGAATTGAGATATTAAATTAATTTCGTAAGCGTAAACTCTATATAGGTTCGGATCCCCCTGGCAATTGTCTGTCCTGGAACTTTTAATTGCAATAACGATATGTTTGATACAAACTACCGCCAGCAGATGTTGTTAGTGCAATAGTAGGGATGCATAAAACAATCCATTTATAAATTGCTCTAGTTTAATGGCACTTTCAGATCAATTAATGCTTGAAGGTTGTTTTGAAACGTTATATAGTTTTAAACATAAAAGGAACAATACGGCTATGGTGTCAGTTTCTAGGATTATCAAACGACTTCACTTGATATATTCTTTATTGAAGAAGGATAACCTAATATACACAAATCTGGAAAAAAAATAAAGAAAAAAAACTACAGTATACTTAAAATATACAGGTAATTGTTAAAATAATCTAAGTTAATAATTTAAAAATGTTGTTACACCCTAAAAAGGCACTTTTAGATCATGGACCATGAATAAACTATACCGTGTGTCACAGACTCATAGTACACCCCCTTTTCTCCTTTGTTTCTCTTGCTATATTTCTGACTAGACGGCACTTTTTGACATATTTGGAAAAAAATATAAACTTTTTCCGGAAATGGCATCAATTTTCAATTTTCAAATGGAACAACCTATATATTATTACATTTTTGGAATTTTCATAATTATCTGAATCCAATGATAACTCATAGTTGATATTTCACTCGTCGGAACACCCATTTTATTTTTCGATCTAGAGAGCAATGAACACCCTAAAATTATTACAAATAATCAAAATAATCGAACATTATATAGAGAAACAAAGTAGAAAAGAGGGGTGTACCATGAGTCTTTGACACTTGGTATACTGGAATATTTTAATTAATTTTTTTTTATTATTATTAAACACCCATAAAGGCATTTAGTATATTACAATCTGGTCAACAGTCACCAATGAGCCAGTTAATTCTAACTTAATCTAAGAGAGTTTGAAACTTAAAACTAAGGTATACTCATCAGCGTTCCTTAGGTTCTGTAGAATGGATTGCACTAAACTTTAACGTGAACACACAAGCTCTGCTTTTGCACTAAAAACACTAAACTAAACACTAACCCAGTATTGTCAAGGAGCTGGATAGCCTCGACATTGATATGATGATGAAGTCTTTCTTCATGACTCTTGGCTAATTTCTTGATGGTCTGGTCAACAGTGTCTATTTCCAGATCACTTTGGAGATCACTATTGCGAATGTACCAAGGCGCATCTACTATGTTCCTCAGTGCTTTGTTTTGAAATCTTTGGATGATTGCTAAGTTGCTTGCTTTGGTGCATCCCCATAGTTGGATACCATAGATCCATAAAGGCTTAAGTATCTGCTTATAAAGCATAAGCTTATTATGTAGAGACAGAGTGGAGTTTCTTCCAATTAGCCAGTACATTTTTCTATATTTTAGTTCAAGTTCTTCTCCTTTCTTTTTATCATGCACTTTCCATCGGAGTTTGGCATCTAAGGTAATACATAAGTATTTTGTTGTGTTTGAATATGGAATCAGGTTATTGTTTATTCTGACTGGAATATCTCTATCCTTTTGTTTGTAAAGGTAATGTGGACTGATTTAGTTTCATTAAGTTTAATTTTTCATCTCTTCGTCCAGTCATAGAAAAGGTGGTCTGTTGTTTGAAGCTTCTTCATTGCTCTTTCTTACTGCTAGAATGGCAGTGCGTCGTCGGTGCAGGTGGTTATAGTATTGTTTTCTAACTCTGGAATATCACATGTGTACAGTAAGTGTAGGACAGGTCCTAGGACACTTCCTTGTGGTACTCCAGCCTTAATTTCTTTAAGATTGGTATAGGCTTCTTCTTGCCTAATTCTAAAGTATTCATGCCAAACCTTATCAAATGCTTGGGCTACGTCAAGAAAGATAGTAGCACAAATGTTTTTCTCTTCTAATGATTTCTCTATAATGTTGGTTATTTTATGAACTTATTGCTTATTTCTAAATCCATTTTTTTTTAAATTAAATCCACAAAAAAATTAATAACCAAAAAAAATAGTTAACAATCAGATCTTATAGGTTTTAATAAAATCTTTTACCTTTTTTAAGTCTTGCTAATGATTTACAATTTTTCATGTCCCTTGACAGTTAATTATATTCTTGGAAAACTTCATACAATAGAAATGCTTTTGATTTAACATAATTAACTTTTTTAATGTAAATATCATTAGTAGATCTTGTGCTGTAATCACGAATATCTCCCGAATATCTCCGAATACCGAATAAATTGTTAAAAGTAGACTGAAGCTAAGGAATGAATTATTTTGTAAATAATAAATGACAAGTAATACAACCTTTGTTGCACTGAAAACCATTGAAGAGCATTTACATTGTGACAATTGCCGTAAGACAATTTGTTTTTAATATTTTGCGCATGCTACGATTTTGTAGTTTTTGAAGTTGATTTATTTTGTTAATATTAAATAAGTGAAGAATGGAGGCACAATAATCGAAGTGACGCTGAATAATTGTGTTATAAACAGTTATCATGGATCAAGTTGACAAGTTAATTGCAAGTCTTAAAAAAAATATATTTACAAAAAAATATTGAGGTAATTAAAGTAATCGTCAAAAGTAAGTATAGTGTCTGACCTGACCAAAATACTTAAGAGTTCATAACAAATTTGTAAATTAACATCAATGATATTAAGAAGCTATATTTATATTTATTTGTAAATATGAGTTCTTAGTTAAGTTTAAAATACTTACCAACTTTATCCAGGATTCTATTAATTTTCTCTATTACAATCATTAAATTTATATCAGAACATGCCAGCAAAGTGTCATCAGCAAAGAAATTAATGAACGCACAATTAATAAATAAATAAATCAATATCATTTAAATAGAGTATGAAAAGCAGATGCCCGAGGACACTTCTTTGAGAAATCACAGTGTCAATGTTGATCTCTGATGATTCCTGATTGTTAAAACGTACTTTTTGTTTTCGATCTTGCAAATAATCATTCAACCAATGATATAACTTTCCGCTTACAACGTATTGTTGAATATTATTCTACAGTAATATCCCAAGACCTTGACAAATAGCCGACTATTTTTATTGTATCGTCGAGACTTAATTTTGGCATTAATAATCTGAATAACTCCCGAGAGCTTTAGCTCGAGGGAGTTATTCTTTGATTATTAATGCCAAAATTGTCGAGACAAATTGTAAAATATACGAGAAATTTAGTAGCAATAAAAATAGTAGCTAATTTGTCAAGGTCGCGTTATATTTAATAAGATTATTTCCCGAGTCACAAAAAATTCTGTATACATACGTATAAATTATACTAGTTTTGCTCTTTACTGTCTTGGCAGGTACGTTTAATTTAATTATATTATCAATTTCTTGAAGATTTTTACTCCCGAATCTACTCATTGTTAATACTTTTTAACAAAATGTGTCAAATTTAATTCTGTAATAAACTTTAATGGCAAACTGTCAAAATTCAGATGACGCGCGCCTACTATGTTTGTCGTAAAATGGACGGTATTACATAGAAAGGAATGAATGAATATATTTATAGTTTCAGAAAAAGTGCGAAATCAGTTGGATTTGTGTATTTGCTACTAAAGATCGATAATTTATTAATTATAAGCAATTTTATAATACCATTAGTATAGGTTTTATTTGAAAAATTTGAAATTTACGGGCGGCTTCGTTATTGTTGGATACCGTCCTTCAGGTGAATATTGAGGACGATGATCAAATAGCCGAATATTTACCACCAAGGTGAATAGTCGCTTTATTTTGTTTTGATTGGCTGCGTCAAATCAGTTTCCAAGCATGTGATTGGTTAAAAATTGATATTTGACAGGCAAGGGAAATAATCAGTAATATTTCCCTATCAATGGTTTCAAATGCACGTTTCAGGCCTAAAAACACGTTTACAACATATTTATTCTCATCAACGTCATTTTTAAATTTGCTCTGACAATTGTAATGCCGACTCACAGGAATACTTTTTTCTTCGGTTACAAGTTTCCTATAAAATGGAAAATTCTAAAGTGTTACTAACTCCATAGGAAGATAAACCTTCGAAAAGACAGACGGCATATAGAAAGAAACAAATTAACGGATTTATAAAAAAAATTCCAATAAGAGCTAAGAGGTGTGACCCCCACCTCGAGCATTCCATGTTGGGTTCAAATTAACAGTGTTTCTCCTAAAGTGGCACTGAGACACAGTAACAAAGTCCATCGAGAGCACAAAGCAAATGACCACATCAAAATTGTTATAAAGCATAGACGATAAATTAGATACATTTTAAATCGCTACTTTGCTTTCGAAAGGATAGGTTGACCATTAATGCAGCCGAAATTATCACGAAATCAAAAAGGAGCAGAAATAATTAATATGAAGTGTTTCTATAGAAACACTTGATAAAAATTATATTTTTTATAGTAAAAAAGTATATGATTATGTTAACTTAAGAGACGTCCCGAGTGGACCATGCGGACGTTTAACTCTTGTATCAGAAATAAATATTATTAATTTTATATATAAAAAAAATAAGTTTACTTTTTTTCGTAAATACAGTTAAAATACCGATACCATTACATTTCCATATAAATCTCGCACGACACAAAATACATATTTTAGCGAATCTGTTTTCGTTGTTTTGGAGGATCGACGTAGAAATCAAAATCAGGGAAGTCTCACCCCAATCTATCATATCAATAGTCCGTATAGGATTCCGGCGGCTGGTTACAGATGGGGCTGAGTCACCATCAGAACAGCAGTAGCGTTGGCCGACCGCATGTATAGCCAATACATATTCATGAGGCTTCCACTGTCGTGCATTCCACGTTAGTAACCAAAGTGCGGCTTAATACGCTTTCCCTTTCCATTTCCAGATATATATAACGCAAATATATATACACACACACACACCAACCGATATGGGAATTGGTTGTAGCGGAGATTTTTTTCCCGATATCCTTTTAATTGAAATGTGAGTCTTGTTTTGTAATATTTCTTTGAATACATGTAGATATTTGACTGGGATTTAGTACATACATACATTTTACAAATGATCCGAAGGCAAGAGCAGATTATGTTTGAAAAAGTGAATAATTATAATATTGTATATAGACCAGTTGTCAGAGACATAGAACTCCCATAAAATGTGATATCGCTGAAACTAGGCTCTTAGGTACATTAAAGGGTGTAGAAAATGATAAAAAAATATTTGCTGCTCTAAGTTCACAATTTCACACAAGTTCCCAAAAGAAATATCGAAAAACTAATAGCACCACGTGAAAGAGCGGAAAATTTTACTAAAAATTATATAATATGTTAACCCTTTCCCTCACCGTGTCGTCAATTGACGACTTCGAATTACATTGATTAATATAGACGCTACAGAGATATTTTCTAGTCTATTCATAGTGTCAGCAATTAGTTACACTATTGGTATACAGTAAGTAATACTGCCCTGTCATCTGCCACACGTGTGCGGAAAGTTACTTTCCGCCCACGTGTAAATTACTTTCCTATCTGTTCTACAAATTCATAGTTATTGTTTTGTTTTCAAATAAATGTTAATTATTAATATTTGTATTTATTTTGAAGGTGTTCACGAAGAGGTACGGAGGGGCACATCAAACCCTAAGCTTACTTTTTAATGCTTTATCAAAATCTGAAGTCAGAATTTTAAAATTCATAAACACAAAGAATCAACATACAGACAGATCGAATTTAGATACCGAAAAATTTGTTGGGTGAAAAGAAAGCTTTTGAAAAAGGAGACTTTAAGCTTTCTCAGGAAGCCATTAGTTTTTAATTTTTTTTGTTTTCTCATAGAAAATTTAACCGGAAGTTGTAATTTCTAATATTCTCACTGATTTTTTATAAAACTGAAGATATGCCTACAGTGTGTCCCAAAAAGTTTTATACAAATGGAAAAAAAGTTTATTTTACATTTCACAAAAAAAAACTATTCTTGATAAAAGCCTCTGCATGACTTGTTGATCCATAATCAGGTACAAAATTTTTAAAATATGATTTTGACGGAGAGAAAAATACGTACAAACTCTAGTGGAGGGCAAAATGTTAATTGAAATTGTGAATAAGTAGCAAAAAATTACGAACAATTGTAGGTTATTGATATTCCCAGATAAAAAAAAACAATAAACACTTCCCTACATGTTTTATAATTTTCACCAACTAAGAGAACAATTTCAATTTTATCTGCAACGCTTAGTTTAACTGGCATTTATCTGATTATTGCAAACACACTCACGTTTATTTGACAGTTGTAGACTTTTATTAGATATTCCAAAGCACTCTATCAGTAAAGTGCTTATTATTTAATTTAATTATTAATATTTGTATTTATTCTACTATAAAAGTGATTGTAAATAAAACAGCATTATTTATAATATAAACTAAATACAAACAGACATAGAACCTGTCACAAATAAAACCATCACATTTCACAATATTTGGTAAAATTATAGCGTGGTCGTAGGAACAATAGTGTACATTACTTGTGCGAAAGTGATTTTTCATACTCGTGGGATTGTCGCGCTCGGCTTACGCCTCGTGAGACAATATTTTCCACTCGTGTGAAAAGTGTCACTTTCCGCACTCGTTATGTAATATACTATTTCGCACGGAAATTGACAATACAGACCCCCAAAAAATGTGACGTTTAAGTGACAGATAAATTGATTGATTAAAAAATTAAAATTTACAATAATGAGTTTCAACTCTATGATGATACCGGAGGGACTGATGAGAGTTCTGACGATGAACCCGTACCACCCGAAATTTAACACTGTCGCTGAAGGTTACTTTGAAGAATCGATCGGCAATAAAAAACGAATCGGCCAGCAAATTGCGATCGCTATTTTGGACAGACCATCTACGAGTACTTCACGTGAAAATGTACACCAAATCAACCCAAATATCGAGACGACAAGTACCCATCAGAGTCAGTGTCGAAGACAAAGAAAATATTGACTTGAATACGATTTCCTCTAGAATCCCCAAAAATATAAATTTCAATTTCACCAATTGTTCAAATGTTTCGATAATCATAGGTGAAAAAAAAATAATTAATTGCCTTTTTTATTTTCCTAATTATCGTTAAAAATAAAAAGTTATTTTTATTCTAAATATGTTACTTTTTATTTGATTAATTTTTTATTTTCTTGTCGTTGGCACCTACTTCATTTCTCATTGTATCCCCGCATTCGTAAAAAAAAATAGTATCTGCAACTCGTGGGCAATCGACAACTTTGCGCACTCGTTGCACAATATACTAATATTACTTGTGTGAAATTTTCTTACCGAATCTACCACTTTCTTGAATTATTATGTGGAAATATCTCCTCAAGCATGAATTTTTTTAAAAAAGTTTCTCTCGTCTTCGACTTGGGATAACTTTTAAAAAATTCATACTTTCGGAAATATTTCCGATAGTAATTCAAGCTCCAGGGAGATTACTAGTGACAGTATTAATAAAATTTTAGATTGACAGTTCTTATTCTAATCAACAGAGCCACAGTGTACTCACTTTTACCAAAGTCGTCATTCACTATGTGTCTACTTTAAATATGTTTATTCAAAGTAAAAAAAAATTACAAGAAATTTTAAAAATACATAAGTTGAACAACATTGAGGGAAAAAAATCACTATAGGCAGAGCCTCTGCGTGAGTAATACAATAATAATAATAATTAATTAAAACTTACATACTAATATAAAATACATATATATAAAAAAAAAACATTTTTTTTTATAAAAAATATAATTGAAAATGACAAAATAGAATTTCTTTAGTAAAAAAAGGTAAAAGAAGGGCTAAACAACTGGTACAATGGATTCAAGTATGCTGTGAATTGTCTCTCTTGAATTTTCAAGAATAAATGTTTTTAATTTGTGTTTGAAATGTTCTATTTTATTTGATTTTTTGATAAAATCTGGGAGAGTATTATAAATTTTTGGAGCCATATATGTAGCACTTTTTTTTTCCAGTTGATTTTTTTGTTTTTTCTAGTACAAATGTTTTAAGTTTATTTCTTGTGTTATATTTGTGACTGTTGAATTTGAGCTCAATTTTAGTTTTGTATTGGTGTATACTTGTGAAATAATAATACAATTGTTGCAAATCCATTACTGAGGCTTCATGGTACAATTTATCAGAAGAATAGGTAAAGTTTTTTCTCATCATAGTTTTTAATATTTTTTTCTGAGCTATTTCCAATATTTATAAAGTGCTTTTTCCGGCGTTTCCCCAAGCTTCTATGCCATACATAAGATGGGACTGTACTAGAGACATATAAATAGTTTTTAATGATTTAAAATCAAGTATATCCCGCAGTACTTTAAATCTATGGATTAAAAATTGAATTTTTTTTAATAACATATTTAATATGTTTATCCCATCTTAGATGGTTATCTAAAACAATGCCTAAGTACTTAAATTCATTCACAGATCTTATACTGACATCATTTAATACATCTAAAGCATCAAAAGTTGGTTTACTTCGCACATCAATATAAATAGGTAGAAACGACGTTTTTGCATAGTTAATTGTGAGTAACTTTGAATTAAACCAATTTTGAATGAGCGCTAAGTCGTTTTCAGCCATAGTTTTTAATGAATCCCAGTCATCATGCTCATAAAAGATACGGGTGTCATCAGCATAGGCTATAATATCACCTGCTGTGGGTAAAAAGAACAAATTATTCAAGTAAATGTTAAAGAGTATTGGTCCAAGGATTGAACCTTGTGGAACTCCATATGTAATTTCTTTGCTTTCACTCTTTTCACCATTAACTTGAACAATTTGTTTTCGATTGGTAAGATACGTTCTGAACATTTCATACGCCGCACCTCTGACACCTATGTCTTCTAATGTTTTTAACAATAAAGGATGGCTGACTGTATCAAACGCCTTTGTTCATGGCACCAAACATTTTTGAGGTTAAACGTAAAATTGCATTTTGAGTGGACATATTTGACCGAAATCCATATTGTTTAGAAGACAAAATTTCATATTTGTTTAAAAAGGAACTCAGTCTTGCATTTAAGATTTTTTCATGTTCAATGTCATTTTAAATTTCAAAATGTTCATATTTTGGCCTCCATTTTGAAGGTGTTCACGAAGAGGTACGGAGGGGCACATCAAACCCTAAGCTTACTTTTTAATGCTTTATCAAAATCTGAAGTCAGAATTTTAAAATTCATAAACACAAAGAATCAACATACAGACAGATCGAATTCAGATACCGAAAAATTTGTTGGGTGAAAAGAAAGCTTTTGAAAAAGGAGACTTTAAGCTTTCTCAGGAAGCCATTAGTTTTTAATTTTTTTTGTTTTCTCATAGAAAATTTAACCGGAAGTTGTAATTTCTAATATTCTCACTGATTTTTTATAAAACTGAAGATATGCCTACAGTGTGTCCCAAAAAGTTTTATACAAATGGAAAAAAAGTTTATTTTACATTTCACAAAAAAAAACTATTCTTGATAAAAGCCTCTGCATGACTTGTTGATCCATAATCAGGTACAAAATTTTTAAAATATGATTTTGACGGAGAGAAAAATACGTACAAACTCTAGTGGAGGGCAAAATGTTAATTGAAATTGTGAATAAGTAGCAAAAAATTACGAACAATTGTAGGTTATTGATATTCCCAGATAAAAAAAGACAATAAACACTTCGCTACATGTTTTATAATTTTCACCAACGAAGAGAACAATTTCAATTTTATCTGCAACGCTTAGTTTAACTGGCATTTTTCTGATTATTGCAAAGACACTCACGTTTATTTGACAGTTGTAGACTTTTATTAGATATTCCAAAGCACTCTATCAGTAAAGTGCTTATTATTTAATTTAATTAATTAATTAATTTAACAATTGCTGACTTGTTTAGTGTATTTTTTTTTATCTGGGAATATCAATAATTTACAATTGTTCATAATTTTTTGCTACTTATTCAATTCACAATTTCAATGAACATTTTGGCTCCACTACAGTTTGAACGTATTTTTCTCTTCGTCGAAATCATTACTATTTGTTTTCCCTATATTCCATGCAATGTTTTAAAAATTTTGTACCTGATTATGGATCAACAAGTCATGCACAGCTTTTTATCACGAATAATTTATTTTTTTTGTGAAATGTAAGATAAACTTTTTCTACATTTCTATAAATCTTTTTGGGACACAGTGTATATATTAATAGTCATAATAAAAATATCTTGTACATTTATCATCATTATGCTTTTACTTTTGATGAAAAAATAATAAAAATGATGAACATTGTCTCTGTTTAATAAAACTTATGTTTTAAAATTATCATTTTTTACAGCATTCATTTGACGCCATTTTATAATGTGTAAAAGTTCACCTTTTCTTGTTTTTTGTGGCAAATTATTTTAGTGGAAACAATTTTGGTAAAAAAATGGGATCAAAAAAAAATATTTTGGTCGAAAGAAATTTTGCGCGAAGATAAAATGGCACAAAATTCGTTTTTTTTGTCGTTTTTGGACACTACCACGTGATCAGATTGGTCTGGAAATTGGCAGGTTGGTAGATTTAGTAATAATACAACTATGAATATTAGTCGGCCTTTGGTTCCAGAGTAAATGCTGTTTAAAAATTTAATTTGATAGGTACATCTTCTATCACCATGCCAGAATTTAAGGTAATACATGAAAAATAACAGAAATAAATAAAAAAATACGAAAAAACAGTGTTTTTGAGGTTAAAAAATGATACAAATTCGAGTAACGGAAATTTTCACCACCATATTAGGCTAGACCCTTTATGGAGAATATAAATATTCGCATTTAAAAAACTACCCACATATTTAAACCGAAATATACACGCATTTTAAAAAACATCTACCAGAAAGCAACATTTATTCTGTAGCCTACTGAGAATATAACAATGAATTTGTAATAAAATATCTGTTGGGTTAATGTTTTCTTTATTTTTTCTTCCTGATTTAATCATTTCATTGTTTTCTTTCATTTAATCATGCCGATAGTGGTTTTTTTATACGATACGAAATACGATTGTGGCTTTGATCGGGTAAGGACATGGTATTGATAAACAGTCAAAATTAACGCCTTGCATTTCGAAATAATCTACGTTTCGGATATATAGACAATTAATTTTAAAACAATTTAAAATATGGGTCTTTTATTATTATATTAAGTGAACACTCTGCTCTTTTCCGCAAGCAAATAATGTTTGTCAAATTCCTCCTAAAATCCCCTAATAGGAATTTACGTGACGTTATTTGTTTACACAAAATGGCTGTTTTTTTTTTCATTCATTCATAAAGATTTTGTATGAGTTACTTAAAAACACTTTAACAATTCCATTTATATTGAATTTTTAAATTCAGTTGTCTATATTTTTGAAACGTATAGTAATTCTAAAAAATGTGTATTTAATTTGTACTAATACTCTTTCTGTTTTGGATACCTAATATTTTTAACTGTAGCATTTAATGATACACGTATTTTAAAAAACATCTCCCGTGTAAACAACATATTCTGTAGCCTACTGAGAATATAACAATGAATTTGTAATAAAACTAATGGTAAAACTTTTGTATTATTGTTTTTATAACCGTTTTTACTGTTAACTGGTTTGAAAGAGGAATTGCTAAAGAATGTAATCTTGTTTAGTCGTAAATTAAATGTAGCAATCCTGCTGTCACAAGATTTTTTAACTTCTAACATCGTTCATTTATAGTCTGCACATACAACACAAGAACAATAGTCTACGTCCAATAAAGCCCTTGCGAGAATAAAAACAATGGGCAGAGCGAGACTATCAGAGGAAGAAAATAAAGGAATTGGCATTGAAGAGAAGAGAGAACTATTTAACGGTACACATATCTGCATCTGTAGCTGGGCCTTGTAAATAATCGTTTTTTTGATGCGTCTCGGCTGTCCAGTGAATTGAGGGCCTTAACAAATGCAGATGTCTGACTTTAGATAGCGGTCTGGAGATTGTTTTATGAGGACCACATCCAACGCCGAACGCAGACCACTTTTTTGACTTCTTAACTTTTAACGACAATGGACTTTTCGATGCGTTTTGGACTTCATATGATGCGGTGTGAGCGGAATAATCAATTCATGGGAACGCATCGTTATCATTGTTAATTCATGTATCATTGTATTGCGGAGTCTTCGCTTTTTGTCATCGCGCGAGTAGGTGTGGGGTGGAACTTATGTTTTCTTTCGTTTCGTCTCTCTTGCTTTTTGTTTTCATGCATTTTTAGTTTATTGTTTAGTTAATTACTTTTTTCTATCGGCTGAATTTCGGTATAAATAGTTTTTTTTGTATCTAGTGCGCGAAATGTTACTTTGGTGATCGAGAACTGATTTTTTTAATGAGGCCCAGCCGATCACCAAAGTATTTCGTGCACGAGTTACAAACAAAATTTTTTCTACAAACGTCAAAAGTGGATAGTTTTCCAACCCCCAAAATTACAATAGCACGGGCTGAATCTGAATTATCTGGTTAACAAACTCTCTTCTAAGCTCCATTCATAGACGGTAGCCCATTTATGAATTAACTAGTTTAGGAATAATAAATTATTGGTTCGTGTACTGGCTACACCATTGATGTTAACATTGTAAATAATAAATAAAATTAGGTAGTGGAAAATTTTGTCACAATTTGAAAAGTGTTAAAAAGCCTTAATTATTGTTTAACATTTAGAAATAAATGATTTCTTCTTGGATTTTTGCTTGATTAAGGACCATACAGTTTAAAATACAAAAATCTCATATTTTGAGCACGGTGAAAAAAAGAGTCATTTCGCATATTGTTATCAATGCGCAAAGATTTTTTGACGTTTGTAGAAAAAAAATGTACTTACTTTACTTGTTTATATCTTAAATATGTAAATTAATAAACAATAGAATGATGTGAAGGCATAGAGTAAATATTTAGAAGATAATATATTGTTATGATTTTTCGAAATCGTAACTTTTAATTAAATAAAATTTTATTAATAAATTTATTTGGTTATTGTTCTAATTTAGAATTTTAAATAATATTGTTATGATATTTCAAAAAATATAAGATTTTAATCATTTTAATAATAATTTTTTTTTATACCACCACGACTATGCTCAATTTTATATCTGTCAATCTTCCAATCTCAGGGATTCTTTAATTGTGAGTTCAAGTTCTTCTAACTACTGATAGTTTCTGTATTTGGCAAAAAATAAAGTGTTGTTTCAAATTTAGAATGATTTTATTTAATATAGATTCAAAGAAAAATTTATTTACACAAATCAGACTATTTACTATTATGAATTACATTCACGCCCACACACACTCAATTATATCTTATATCTAGAAAATTCAAATTTTGCGCAATAAATTTTAACTCGGTTAAGGTTGGCACACCTGAAATACTTTACAGTGATGAAAATGTCAGTCTTAACCTCACAAATGCAAAACCACACTATTTGTTTCTGGTCTGCAGTATGTTGTAATTAATTATAATGAATTTGTACCTTGTGAATGTTCCTATTCCTTCTTCTTTCTCGTGCAAACAGTGATGAGTTATAACCAGATTTATAGTTATGTGTTGTTTCCACTTTCTGTTGTTTTTTAACGAAATTGATGTCCCGATGATTTCCGCAACAAACCAAACAACTTTCAGGTAAGTTGTCTACGTGTTATTTAATACAACCACTTATTAAATATAAACAATTCGCCGTAATAATTTTCCTCCAGAATATAAACGTACTTCTTCAAATTTTGTAATTTTCCTTAATAAGTTTTTTTTTAACTCTTCAAAATTAATTTTCTCAAATTCTTCTACCAAACTCCTTCTACCATTTCTTTTGATAAACTATTTTTTTTTTTAAACTTTTTAAATTCAAAAATCTTCTTAATTTTTTTCTATCAAGAAAAAAAAAACTCTCCCTAATTTTCTTTCTTAACTATCTCTCAACTAACTAACTTCTTTTTTTTTTCGTTGCTATGTTACCCTTTTACGTCATGCAGAAATTCTCAAATTATTTCAAACTTTTGATTATATTATACTTTATTTTCGATTTTATGTATTTTGAATTTCATAATTTCAATTATAACAAATAAGATACTTTCCATCTATATTCTGGTGTTCAATTCTCTACATTTTATCAATTTATAATTTAGTTACTAAAGTTGGTATGCTGTTATTTCATTTTAAATAGTTGTCACAACCCTTATTTTATTTTGCTATACAGATTGTCCTATGATTAATTTTTTATTATAAAGATTGTCCCAAATTAAAATGTTAATAAAATTTTGAATTTTGAATATGATTTAATTTTGATTTTAATTTTTTTAGGTTACTATCAGAGCTTTATTAAGAAGGATTTTTTTAATAATAAGGATCTCACAATAAATCAATCCCTTAGGTAAGTTCACCTTTAACGTTTCTCTTTATCTATAAGATACTATTTTGTTTATTTTTCTAAATTGTATTTTAAATGATACGGTTTCTTTATTTTTAGGTGATAAATTAATCTTAAGGAGAAATATAGGATTGGGCATAGTCTTGGTATTTATTTTCTTCAATTTATAATTTAATAATATATAATATTATAATTTTGATAATGTTAAATTTTCATTTCATTTTAAAATATTAAATTCCATTTCAATATATATACAGTTTGTCGCATTTAAGATGAAGACCCTCCCATATTTTCTTTACTTGAAGGAATACAAATTTGAATTTTTGAGTGATGGGTCACATTTTTAAGATAATTAGCTGAAATCTGAACTTTAAACTCAGCCTACTCTGAATTGACAAATAGGGTCGATTCTTGATACTTTTCTTTGCTTTGATATCAAAAAAATTTATTAGAAAAAGTTGTTTTTTTCATGACCAAATTCGCATTATTAATTTTTCATTATTTTGGTTTATTCACAAAATTATTGACACATTGAGAATTTAATAGTGTCATGTATTTAAATATTTTAGTAAAATAAATAACACTTAAAAAGTAATGATTATTTTATTCTTATGATAACTTAGGAAAAAGTAAGCAATAATAATTTTCATAATACAAATAATTATCTGTGATTATTTTTTTCATCTGTCAAAACAGTCAGATTTTAGGTTTCAGCCAATAGGAGCTCACGATCCTCACCAATCATTGTGTTTTATACTGATTATTTTTTTCATCTGTCAAAACAGTCAGATTTTGTGATTTCAGCCAATAACAGCTCAGGATCCTAACCAATCATTGTGTTTTATACTGATAAAACCGCTTCTTCGTTTTTGTTTTTTGATTAAACTGTGTTTACCTTTTTTGAAATGTCAAATGTAAACATTTAACAAATTTTATTTAGCATTATCAATTATTATTCCACTAAAATGTATTGCAAATTTATGTTAATACCCAAATTTCAAAATTTATTTGTAAACCTGTTTATTCGTTTATTCACACACACAACATCAGTTTTTAAATACCCAAATACTTAAAAATCCATAAATCTCTTTAAAACTGACAAATGTCAAACTCTATATCCGAATTAAGCCAAACGCAATCCCGTATGCCTTGGTGGCCCTGTATTTAAAACTATAACAGCTCATCATGATGTTTCAATTTAAATTGATAAAGAAAATTTTCAACATTTGTGTGTAAAGTGTCTTTTGCATAAATGACTATGTTCTCTGTTTTTAATACAAAATGATTCAAAAAATAACCTTCCAAATACCACATGTCCTCTCAAATTTTATAGATTAAATTTTTGATCTCCATACTCAAACGCCTTCATTTCAGGCAAAACCACTCAAACAAACCAAAAATTTAATCGATAAAATTTGGAGGACTCGTGGTATTACCTTTGATTATTTTTTTCATCTGTCAATACAGTCAGATTTTGTGGTTTCAGCCAATAACAGCTCAGGATCCTAACCAATCATTGTGTTTTATACTGATAAAACCGCTTCTTCGTATTTGTTTCTTGATTAAACTGTGTTTACCTTTTTTGAAATGTCAAATGTAAACATTTAACAATTTTTATTATACTAAAATGTATTGCAAATCTATGTTAATAACCAAATTTCAAAATGTATTTGTAAACTAACCTGTTTTTATTAGTTGATTTCAAAATGCCTTTAACATTTTTACATAACATAACACTAAACTTAAAATTAATTAAATTAAGAAAGACTTCATTTCATTCTTCTTCGCTTTTATTAACGGCGCCGTTTCGCGGGGTAGCCAGTCAAAAAATCGCCTTGGTGGCCCTGTATGTAAAACTATAACAGCTCAGGTTTCAATTTAAATTGGTAAAGAAAATTTTCAATATTTGTGTGTAAAGTGTCTTTTGCATAAATGACTATGTTCTCTGTTTTTAATACAAAATGATTCAAAAAATAATCCTTTCAAATACGACTCGTCCTCTGAAATTTTATAGATTAAATTTTTGATCTTCATACTCAAACGCCTTTATTTTAGGCAAAACCACTCAAACAAACTGATTTAAGATAAAATCACTCGTCCTGCGGACTCGTGATTTTATCAATCAGTTTGTTTTCGTGGTTTTTCCAAATAAAGCCGTTTTCGTGAAAACCAAAAATTTAATCGATAAAATTTTGAGGACTCGTGGTATTACCTTTGATTAAATGTGATCTCCCTCAACTAGTTCTACGTCTATTCATACATTTTTCAATTAATTTCTTATTCTGTCTAGCTACTCGTATAAGTTCAGGGATGCTGATTTCTTGACATGATTGTCTTACTTTGGCACAAAGTTCTTCTCGATTTTTTGGCATTGTTTTATATATTTTATTTTTTACCATTCCCCAAAAATAAAAATTGAGGTATGTTATATAGGGAGACCTCGGAGGCTGCAGCTCAAAAGGACTGTTTCTTCCTAAACTCAAAACTGACCAACATTTAAACTTACTAACTAAAACTCACTGACTGATAATTTTGTAATCACTAACTAACTATTAATTTCCAATGCACACTAATTATCAAATTAGAAAAAAATAATTTTGTGTATAGACCAAAATAAAAAAATGCGAATTTTGTCGTAAGTAATATTATAAGGGGATCTAGTTTTGCCGAGGGTAAACTCTAAAAAACTGCTGACAGGAGCTGTCATACAGTTTTTTCTTCTGGAAACCATTTGTAATTCAAATTTGGGCGTTTGTGATTGGTGGAAATTAAGACGCGGGAAATAGTCATGAAAATCGGTATATGGGATTAAAATAATATTTCACTACTTTTTCTAATACTTTTTTTATATCTCTAACGCGAAGCAAAATATCGAGAATCTGCCCTATTTGTCAGTTCATAATAGGCTGCGTTTAAACATCAGATTTAAGCTGATTATCTTAAAAAATGTGACCCATCCCCTGTATGACTGTGCAAAAATTCAAATCTATATTCTTTAAATGCCACACACTGACTAAACTATTTTATCTGCTCCTATTGAATTATACAATAGACCTTTACATTTACGAAAGATAAATTCCAAAAAAGCATCGCTTTTGAAAGTATACCCTTGACGTCACGTTCATCGGAAACACCCCCCTCCATAATCTACGTTCAGAAACACGCTTCACTGTTCTTTCCAAAAATAAAGCTCACTGCTTTGCTTTTTTTTATCTTTTTATTTTGACATACACCATTGATATATAATTGAACTCTGTCAATTGAACGACTCATCTATAAAATTCCAAATTTTAGCTACTATTTTCTTTACCTAAAACATTCGAAGTTTCTGAACGGGCCTACCTTTTCATGAAGAATGATTATTGGCAACACCGCAAATCCTAAACACAGTTCTCACGGAACAACACTTGTCAGGTGTATGCTCAGAGTAATAAAAGTTGTATGTTGCATGAGTGTTATAATTATCATTATTTGGTGTGATTTTATATTTGTTTGCAAGGAAAGAGATCTGAAGAGAGAAAAAAGATTTACAATATTTTGCTCCGTGCAGCAAACGAACGAACCTACAATTCCATTGTGCACAACTCGAACAACGATGCCGATGAACGTGACGTCACAAACACATGTTTTTCCTGATTATCATAGTACCTCTTTATGAAATTTTACCTTCTGACAATTCTTATAGCCGCAGATAAAGTATAGTATTCAATTCGCGGTAATGGCAATAATTCGAATAACTTGATGATTACAGCACTCGCTTACGACTCGTACTGCAAACTACATCTGCGTGAATTATTGCCTACATTACCGCTCATTGGATAATATACTATTAAATTGTAAATATGCTGCTATTAATATGATATGTCAAAAGTTTATGTAATTTAAAAATACATTTAAAAAAATTGGCTTAGTAATGGGGCTATTCGTCTCTATATTTTGTTTTTTTAATCTGTGATGATAAAGTTAATATCAAACTAATGTACCAACTTTTATGTCCATTTCCGGAAATTTACTTTAACCATAAGTCATTTTGTTTACAGTTTCAATCGAGCCTATTCATTTCCTCTTTTTTTTCTGTTACTTACTCCCAGGACCGCTACATACTATAATTACATTTAAATAAGCGCAATCATATCCGAAATTCATTTATAAACCCTTAAAGGGTGGACACACGAGGCAGAGCGTCTATTTTTTTCATAAAACTGCTATTCACAGATTAAATTCATATCATTAATCCCGTCATCGTATCGGGAGGATCGCGAGTTGTCTACAACAGTGTTTTATCGAAGTATCGAGGAGCCCTTTTGAAAAAACTTGGCTCTATTTATCAAATGTTTGCAAACAGTGACGTTGCGCATGCAGCGGGGGACAAATCCGGCCATTACGGCGTCATAATGGGCGAACGACGGGCGCTAAAACACATAAATAACGGACGAAAGTCCAAGAACGACGCGAGGACATCCTGTGATAGACTGCTCGACGATACAGAGTGGAACCCTAAAACTATAGTTATACAAAAAGTAGGTTATGTATTTCTTTACATTTATATATTTGTAAGTAAAAATTTAACAATAGAGAGCTTTTAAGCCTTCTATATTTATTCAATATTCTTCCGTTATCGTTATTGTGCTCATGCGCAGATGAACTGCACCGATTCGTTAACGTTAATAGATGGTTGAAGTAATTACAGTACGTAAACATTTACGTAGACGTTCACGTACGAAATATTACAAGTTGTATGAAATTTAAGTTGAAGTGTGGATGTCAACCGTTAACCCTAACCTATTAATTGGTCTGTATTTTGCTTTTATGTTGTTTTCTGTGAACAAAACAAAAAAATATATATTGGAATTGGATTCGTTGAAATTCTACTGAAAATAGAAGATACATTTTTATGGTAAGCATGTTTATACATGTTCAATTAGGCCCTATTTATTTCATAATTTGATTTCATTTAAGATGGAAGGTATTCTTGATGTAGCAAAACTTGAGGATTCAGATTTCGAAGAAGATGAAATGGATGAGGTAATCTTGCGATCCTGTTGGGAATCGAGCAGAGCTTTATGGGCGATTGAGCCTCCACAGCTGGAACAATTTTTGGGAAATTGAATGTTCTGATGATATTTGTATAATAAAATTGTTTTAACTTGAAAGTTTTTTATTATCTTACTGAATTATGAGAAATAACCTTTAGAAACATTATAATAAACGAATATTAATAACTTCTATAGAAATTTCTCAACTGAATCTAATCTAATAACAAAAAATATTAAACAAAAAAAAATAAAGAAACTCTTTTTGAGGTTATTGATAATTTACTTTAATTGAAAATTCGGCCATTCGCCATTTATCGGTGTCACTCGTATAATCTTTGGTTTATGTACGTCGATTTTTAAGGTATCCGTGAGAGAACGTTAGGTTACGTACGCCCGTACTCCTATTTTCAACGTTAACGTTAATTCCTGACGAGTGCGTGTGCGTAGATGTCAATTCGGGTGTTAACGTTCATGGTAGCTCTTCAACTCTCTATTAACCATAACCGATTCCGTTATTTACGGAAAAATAAAATGTAAAAGGTTATGGTTATTTGTAATAGGAATCAGTTGCCATACGTTCCAGTTTTTCGGGCATTCAATAATTTTGAAATAGGTACGTACGTTCTGATTGAAATAATATTCAACATTAAACTAAAAACGAAACCTAAGGAGAATTTGTTATAATTGTTTTATTATATCGTAGTATTGTTCAAATACCACGTTGTTTTTTTTGCAATTTCGTGATTGTAAAATTTAAAGTGAGTATCTGACAACGTACAAAAATGATGTTTAGATTGTATCATTAGTAATTCGAAGAACCTTTGCTCTAAATATTTCCGGTTTCACAATCATATCCTCTATAGCGTTAAGATCAAATTCTGGGATTTCCCGTATCCCAATATTGGGTATATGGAAAATATCTCTGAGTATAATCTGTCTTATTAAATCCACATTACGGTCTCTTCTTTTTTAGATGTGTTAGCCTAACTGACGAAGCCGAAATGCAGAAACCGGTCTTAGGATGTCGAATCTGATGAATTAAATTCCTTACTCGTTTGCTAACTTTATATTAATCTCTTAAAGCGATACGAAGAAGAGAGTGACATTTTGACTAGAATCAGTCAAATAAAAGCTTTGCAACAAACAATGCAAATTGTGTATGCAACCCCAATACATTGGGAATTTTTGCTTTGTAAATTGTCAATATTCTCTAATCTAAAAATTTTATCTTATAGCGGATATAGCTATTGACTTGTACGAGTTTAGAATTTTATTTATTTGATTCGAAAAGCCTAACTGACGAAGCCGCTAGTTTGTTAACGGACTCTTCTATTTATAACATTTTCCAAAACATTCTCCATTTCAATTGGTACACATATATGTTTTCAATCAAATAAATACGAGAAACTGAGGTTAGGAACACCAAAACAAAATAAGGGTCACCTGTCAATTTATCAAAGGGTTTAAAATGTCTTAGTTTCATCGTCGTGCTTATCGTTATGGTTAGTAAAAATAACCACAACCACGTGTAGCTCAAACCATCGCCGCAAAAGAGACTACCAGAAGGAACATTACCGGTAATAATATTTACATCCTCACGGATAGCAGATAGGCACTACTAGCTCTGAATAGACCACGCATTACATCAGGTCTAGTTCTAGAATGTCACGAGGCCCTGATCGAGGCTTGCAACAACAACGCAGTCACTTTAGCTTGGATAAAAGGCCATAGAAAATCAAAAGGCAACCGTATAACTAAGAAAGCATCTTCCCAAAAACTCTTGGGACCTGGCACTTTCATAGGCTTATCGGCGGACCTACTAAATAAGCACTCCCTTGAAAAGTTTAAGGGTAGATGATAGGACGACAAAACAGGCTGCAAGGTAGCCAAGGAACTATTACATCCGAACAACGAAACAGCTGAAAAATACATGACTATGAACAGACAGAATCTGCGCACAGCCACAGTTATCCTGACTGGCCACTGCCATCTACGAAAACACCTCTACAGGGTGGGGTTATCTGACACTCCACTGTGTAGAGGATGTGAACAGGAAGACGAGAGTGTCGAACATATTCATTGCAAATGTCCGAAACTCTCACAAATAAGACATTTTCTTTTCGGTGATCAGAGGCTAACACATGCCAACATGACTTACTTTAAACAAGTAGGCTGGCTGACAAGCTAGAAGGAACCTCAGAAGGATGCACAATGGGCCAAATGTGGCCTACGCGCTGTGGGGTGACCCACCCTTCTAGCTTTAAAGATACAGAAGTATTACAATTAAAGGATTAACAAAAAAATAAAAACTGTTAAGAACGTTTCAAGTCGAGACTTTTGAAACACAAAAGCTAATCCTTCAAAGTAAAATTATAAAATTATTTACTAATCGCTTTCTCGGAACTTTTTTGTAGAAAGTACATGGATTAAGAACCAACCAGACATTGACCTGAATCAGCCGACGGCCGTGACATTTGGATATAAATATAACCTCATTTATTTCTACTGTTATTCCGAAATACTGTGAGTTAAGTTTAAGAAATAGAAAAATTACACAGCAAATAGCAATCCAGAATTTCACATTCGACAATAACAAATGTATTCAACACTTCCTAGGACAGACTTACGTCGAACTGGTGACTGGTGTAAGCAGAATGTAAGAGAATTAAACCCAGAAATGACAACATCGACGAAATTAATCGCATGAGATCGCCATGCCATTGGTTAGATTTACCCGGGAGATTTAATACTAATTATTCTTTAAATTGCAATTTTTCTGAAAACGGGTAATTATATCTTAAGATATTTTTACCTAGAAACACTAAACCCCCTTCTTCATCGTTTCTGCATAAATTCATTTAGAATTTCCGACCTAGTGGTAAGCCTCATTATCTTATTATTTAATATTTTTCTGTAATATATTTCAATATTTTGTGCGAATTATGCAGCTGAATGTAGTCCATAATCGATAAACCATAGTCCACCCTGTAAAAGACTAGCCCAGTCATATCGATAAATTCTTCTTAATTGTGTAGTCCGGCACGTGCAGAGTTAACTCATTAAGTCCCTTTTTAGGTCCTGAACTCGTTCCAGTCGAATCGTAATATTTTTATATCTTTTTTATTTGCCAAGTCATTTAATACGGTGCGACTCCTGTCGGCAATATATCATACCAGATTTTGAAAATAAAATTCAGATTGTATCACTGCAGTTAGGTTTAAACGTGCATGCTTAACTTTTTTATAACGCCCTCTCTGATAATGGTTTGTTTTTCTCAGTTCATTTAATTAATAACTGTTTGGTGTTGCTGGAGATTATAGCAGATAAACGCAAAATTAATGTTATTGTAAAAAGTTCCTATATTAAATAGCTCGTTATTACGGAGGATTATTTTATCAGAACTCCTCTAATAGTTTATATGTAAATTGTGACAAACTATAGTTGATTACAGGATTCAAGGAGGCGTAACTAAATGCACCATTTAAAAAAATGTTATTCTATTTTTCTAAAAACTTTGAGTGTCTTTAAGTGATGAGTGATGAGGAAATATTATGGTTTAAGCATTTTTACAAATCCAACTTTAGATCCAATTGACTTTTTACTATGTTTTTCAATACCTATGACCACCAATTGCATAGTAGATTTGACAACAGCGATGACCCCATATAGATAAACCAGAGCCCGTGACCTGTAGCGGAATTTTCTTGACCTCTTGCCTAGAAACCCTATTTGGCGCGTCCACAGTGGTAACATTATTGCGATTCTTAATTCTTTCAAGTTTCAAGTAATCCCAGAAAATATAGTCGTGAGGTGAAAGGTCTGGACTACTAGGGATCCTCTATTCCTTTTTCAAAAACTGAAATTAGTTGTAGCAGTTCTTTCGAAGTATGAGAGGTGGCGGGGTCTTGCTGCGCCATACAATTTCCATCAGGATAAACTTCCTTTTAAATGTATCGAGAACTTCATTTGTGTGTTGATTTTCATTTTCTGCACCAAAACATGAAGCATTTGCGTGCGAGGTTCCTCGATTGCTTCTTACTTTTGTCTCCATCTATCCCTTCTTAGTAGCTTGGAAAAAGAATCTCTGAAGCTCTTTTTGTGAGTTGCTGTGAGTAGCATTTTCAACTTCATTTGCCATATATTGATACGAAATGTCAAAGTGTTTTTTTATAATTTTATTAAACTAGCAAAAATGAATTATCGAAATTGAAAATTAAATGAATAATTAACACTCACACTCATTCACTCATTAAATCTAATATTAAACTATTAAACAATAAAAAAATCCGACAAAAATACTCTATAACTAACACTAAAACTACCTTTGAACTGTGAATTTAAACTTTTTCCTCTTCTTATTAAATTTTACTAAGTCCTTCCTCCTCTTATCAAACTCTACCTCCTGTCTTTACGCCTTAACAAACTCTTCACTTAATAAACCTTCCAAGTACCATAAGATTAATCTTTTATATACATTATACAAAGATTTTCTTCATCAATACAATTTCCTTCCTTAAACCTTTTATATTATCAAAAATTAAAACCTTTTGACATTTCTCTTTTCTTTCTATCAATCTCCCCAAATCACCTGTCACTCTTTTTCTCGTTACCTGGTTACCTTTTCTATATACAAGGTGATTATTTCATTACAATATATCGCCATACTGTTGATGGATGAACGTCAAAATGAATTGCCTGGTACTATAATATTGCTGGGTTAATTTTTTTGATCATTTTCCGCAGCTAAACTTCTTTTGTATCATGTATGCACCAGCTTTTTCTCGTGCTTCTTTCCTTTTGATTTTTAACTTGTTGCCACAAATCTAATGCATACTTCGAGCACTTATCGTGATATTTTCCTGTTGTAATTGTTTAGTTATGACACGAGGTGTGTAATTAAGTCGCAAAAGTTATAAAACATGCCCTCTCCGTAACACCGCGAACCCCTCCAAGCGGGTTTGCTGACCAATCAGCACGCGCTGTTTCATGTTGGCGGTAAAAACGCTTGAAGATTTGACGCACGCCCCCGAATTAGATGTATGTAAAGTATGTGCTAAAAAATTAAATATAAGACAAATATTGTTCGTAGAAATACAGTTTAAATTTTAAACCAACACTAGTGGGAGTGGGTGGCTCAGTGGTAGAGCACTGGACTCATAATCCAAGGGTTGTGGGTTCGAATCCCACCGACGGCAGAAATCATTTTCTGATTTTTAATTAATTAAAAATTTAGAAATTCATTTTCATATACCAGGTGTGATTCCCCACTCGACCATTCACTGTTGGGTTCTAACTGATACATTTACCACGTTACCCAGAGTCTACTTGGAAACAAAAAAAAAGATTATTTTAAAGGGCTGCCAATCAGAAATCAAACCTCAAGATTATGCACAAAAAAAATCCGCGAGTTCTTCGACTAAAAAATTATTAAGAATCTTCAAGCCTATATTCACCGAACAAATTGTTCGGTATCTGAATTCGATCTGTGTGTATGTTTGTCTTTGTGAATTTTAAAATTCTGACTTCAGATTTTGATAGAGCATCAAAAAGTAAGCTTAGAGTTTGATGTGCCCCTCCGTACCTCTTTGAGAACTCCTTCAAAGTAGGGTCCAAAGTTTGAAAATTTTGACGTTTAAAATGACATTGTTAAAGTAGACGCATAGTGAATGACGATTTTGGTAAAACTGAGTAGACTGTGGCTGAGTTGGTTAGAATTAGATCTGTCAATCTAAAATTTTATTAATACTGTCATTACAATTTGTTCGGTCTATGGCAATTCTTGACAGTGGCGGATCTAGGGAGTTTTTCAGGGGGGGCCATCAGTTAATGGAAATTTGTAACCAAAGTGATTAAGTGATAAAAATTTGGGATATTTGAGTCTTTGAGAAAATATTCAATACAACGAAAAATTTTGGTTTGTATAACGTGTGTTTTCGTCTTTAGGCTATAAGAAAATAGAAGGCAGTTAGCGGAAAGTTTAGGTACAGTCCAAATTCTTTTTATTATTTATGTTTTCGTGGTCGCTGAGCACGAATTTGAGATGCATGTCCCCCCCCCCTCAGATCCGCCAGTGATTCTTGAGCATTTTCAACTGGTTTTAGATGGAGTTCTAACAGGTCAACATTATTTAGGCTTATTTAAAAAATAAATTAAGTATCATCTCATCAGATTATCCAGCTGAAATAGCAAAAAATATACTGTTACGTACTGTTGCATAGTTGTGATAGGATGTTTTTTAATTTATTTTATTTTTATTAACTTTTAGTTTTAAATTTTAATATATAACCTTTAATATTTTGTTGTTTTATTTTTGAATCAACTAACCTCGACTACAGCTCTTTTCCTTTTTTATTTAACTATTTTAACTAACTTTTCTTTTTAAATAAATTTAAAATTTATGGGAAATATTTTTATTCTTACCTCCTTCGTAAACTCAGACAGAATGTAAATTCTTACGTTTGACAGAATGCATTGGGCGCCATCTACTATGCAGAGTAGATATTCTTAACCTCAGGTATGTTTCTAATTTGGCTTATAATTTTAAAAATCAATAATAACGACTACTGAGATAAATTCATAAACATTTATTAATAACAAAAAAATCAGTAACGAAAAACCTTTTAATTGAATGTGCAACAAATATTTGGTCGAATAAGGTAAGTGTATTTTTATTTACTACAAAGAAACATTAACAGTTACAAGTGAAATTTATTGTTATTTTCTCACTTCCTACAGTTATTGTTGTTAAATGGATGTTCTTCAAAAATACAAATGGAATGTTTTTCAAAACGGAAACTGGATAAATTTAGTTAGGATACAATTTGATCAGGATACTATGGATCTCTTAATCGGGATGCAGGACAGGATGGATAATTGTGGCTTCTTCTCTTGATTTAAAAGTTTTTTCCTTTTTCTTGAAAAATGGCGTCACTTCTTGACAGGTAATAATTTTTATTCTTTTATTAGTGTTGCTTTGACTTGACTGCGTTTGTTTTAGTCATGCAGAGCGAAGTGAACTGTTCAAAAGTTTTAAGCAAAAAGCCTCGCTTGACAGCGAGAAATAGTTTTTATAAAAACCCAAGTCATAGCTCACTAGATTGGAATCTCATAAAACTTTATTATTATTGCCCTTTTTTTACTGTATTTCTTCAATTTTAGAAGTTCCAACACTCTATTTCCCCGATTTATACTATTTCCCTTGAATTTGAATTGATTATATTGATGTATCATGATATCGAAGTTTAAAATTTCTTTTTCTCCAAACACTTAATATAATAATGTTCTCATTGTTATCGTGATCGCAGACTTATCTGAGATTATATTACTTATTTTAAATTTTTTTATTCAGTTGTTTGCTAGATTATTCGTAAACACCCTAAATCTGTTGATGAAAATCTCTTATGGGATTATCATGTTAAATTTTGTCACATGGAATTTTTTTAGTTTCTTTTACATTTACTATGTTAAAATTAGTTTAAAACTTTATTTTTGAAATCACATTCTGTCCTGTGATTACTTAAAGTATAATAAATAGTTATTTTATTGGTATTAATATAATTATCTGTTTCCTTTTTTACTCTTCGTATTGAATATTAACTTTTGTATTCTCTTTTTGAGCTGGTCAATTTAGTTAACCGTTACATTAGTTAACCGTTATAATACATTTTGAGCAACGCATAATGCAGCAGTTGTAACTCAATTTGTAAATAGCAGATGTATCGTTCAGCGCGTCCTAGCTAGTTATTGTAAAATGTAAAATTAAAATATCTTGTACAACATTTTGACCCGCAGTGATATAAGCGATCCATTGAATATACCATGTGTTCCATGACGTTTTTAACAGCCTGTAACTCAGGAACTAGTGAATATTTTTTTTTGAAAATTGGGACATATCAATTGGACCTACAATACTATCATTTGAGGTATATTTCAGATCTGTGACGTCATCTGAGGCGCTGTGACGTCATCGATATGAAAAAAATTAAATTGGTCAAGGGGGTAAAAATTAGCTCAAATGAAAGAGATTTTTATGCCAAATTCAACGGTGTACCATAATGTGGGTATTGATGTGCTAAATTGTCAATTTAATTACACATTTATCATGTAGTAACATCATTTTGAACACCTATTATAACGTTATTTCACACTTTAAACACGTTATATTATTGTCGAAAATAAACATTTGAAAGGAGAGTCTCACAGTAGACCTTGAGATTTTAGGCTCATAACTTCCCCATAAAGGGTTTTCCTTCACCTCCGCAAAAAAAAAATCAATACCCACATTATGATACACCGTTGAATTTGGGATAAAAATCTCTTTCATTTGAGCTAATTTTTAACCCCTTGACCAATTTAATTTTGTTCATATCGATGACGTCACAGCGCCTCAGATGACGTCACAGATCTGAAATATACCTCTAATGATAGTATTGTAGGTACAATTGATATGTGTCAATTTTTAAAAAAAAATATTCACTAGGTCCTGAGTTACAGGCTGTTAAAAACGTCATGGAACACCCGGTATATTTATTTAAAATTGAGTTACCGGGAGAATTCGTATTTTAAATAGTTTAAATATTTTACTGGAGATTCTTTTTTTGACTATCAATATTTATGTTAAAGATTGTCTTATGTGATCAACTAGAACTCTGAAACTTATTGACAACCTCCAAACTTAATTCGAACCTGTAAAATATTCAAACCCGAAATGCTAAAATATAGATTATTTTCAGCAAGCGGAAATGTTCAAAGTCTAACTCCACACTATCGCTACAGAAATCTGAATATGTTATAACTTAAACATCACAAACTAAGTGGGGGCCGCACGTTGTACATCTCCCGTGGCCCTGGAGTCCTACCCGGTCCCTATCAAAAGACTGCTCATTCCGGTCGGACGCCTTGAGGCCTTTGAAGTGCCGTTCTGGTCTCCAGGCGCTCAGTTTCCCTCAAAGCTAATGTTGACTGAAAGATGACACCTTTTTAATTCCCAATGAAAATTGCTTTTGAATTTTGATAGATGGCGAGATAACTTCTGCGAATAGGGACACTCTCTGGCGAATGATGTGTGTTTGTATACAGAGGGAAGGCGTGAAGAAAGCAATGAACCTTGCTTGATTATGTCAAAGTGGTGAGTACGGTGAATGACTGAAATGATTATTTATTCATTGAGGATGGTTGGCTAAGTGTTAAAAAATATTAATATGGCTGTGATGAAACGGTACAGAGCTTTAATTTTTTTCAATACTTCCTTCAAAAATAAGCGATTGGTGGCAATCTTGCTTATAACCACAAATTCATCCTAACATTTATTCAGGCGTTTTTCTTTATATTAACTATCGATAGAGGGCGCGCAGGCGGCAAAATTAAGGGTGGGCGCCGGACGAGTATAGTTTTATCAATAAGCATAGGCGTAAAAAGGGGGGGTTATTGGGGATGTAACTATAACTAATGGTATCATTATCATTGTCTTTTCTGAGGTTCTCCATTTACATCTGAAACTGCCTTCAAAAACAAATTTCGCACATCAGGTAATTTAAATGGTGTATTGTTTTGAGAAACATAACCGTTTAATTGTGAACAAATCAGTTCAATGGGATTTAACTCTGCATGATAAGGAGGCAATCTGAGAATTTCAATTCCTTTTTCTAGAGCCATCTGATCTATAATATATTTTTTGAATTTGTTTTTACGTTGCTACGAAATTCCGAATCAACTAAAATACATACGATACGGCTATGAATAAATAAAGTCATACTTATCTGTCAAAGGAACAGGTTCATTTCATTAAAAACCATCATTAAATCAAACGAAATCTTTTATTAGGCCGATCAAATGTATTAAAATTTTCATTTTAACTACAAATAAGCATTGAAGGATGAGGTAAAAATAAAATTTCTACCTCTTAAACCTGTACTACTTCTACAAATTAAATTACTGCACTCCTTTAGGCGAGCTAGCATCTGGAATAACCAAAATAACATTTATAAAAAATTTTAACCCATTTTTTTAATTTGAAGTTGCATCATTATTGTATAACATATATTATACCTATAAAATGAGAAATCTTTTTTTGAAGGGAGTAATATGTAGGAGTGGTTGACTGTTGGGGGTAACACCCCCCCAAGGAACCCGCACCATTCACCATTTAAATGTAAAAAACATCCCGGTCAAATTGGCTGAAAATTTCGTAAAAACTCTTCAAACCTTTCTGATTAAAGAATATGAACCTTGGAAAAATGGGTAAAAAACACAAATTCCTAATTTTCAATTTTTCAACTTTAACAACTTTGGGCGTCTAAAACTATGAAATTGGGGGCTGAGAAGTCCATTATGAAATCAAAATCAGACGGTTGACCACAGTTTTTGAAAATATCACAAAATAAGTAAACAGGGTCCGGCAAACTCCGTCGTATTTCTATTTAAAAGTTACAGATTTATTTGAAAGGTACCTATTAATGGTGGTTAAAAGCAAACATTTCAAAACTATTTTCATATCCATTAATTAGTAAACTAGGAAAATTACTTAATTTTTTTCAAATGAAATGTCATATTTATTTTTACATTTTTATAACCACCATAGTTAGTACTATGCACCCCCAAAATTGTTTTGTAAAACTCCCAGCCTTCTTTTTTCCCAAAAATATTTGAATTTGCACATCTCTTTTTACAAAATACCAACTTTTTCAGATTTAACACTAAAGCTTTAAAATTACCAATGAACAGAGACAAAGGACTGAAGAATTTCTGGACTCAGTTTGACATTTTTCTTTGAGGTACAGGGTGGTCTAAAATAACATTCCAAAAACTTCCAATGAAGTTTTTTCAGTTTTTTCAAATGGGACACCCTATATAAGTATTCATCAATGGATACTGAATTTTATGCTGGTAATCCAGCTGTGCAGGTAATCAAGCTTACTAAGAAAATCATCCCCAACATACATCCACGGTTAGAAGGTGGGATGTGCAAATTCAAATATTTTTGGGAAAAAGGTTGTTTTCGCCGAGAAGGCTGGGAGTTTTACAAAAAAAAGTTTTGGGTGTATAGTACTAACTAGGCTCCATTTGAAAAAATTAAGTTATTTGTCTAGTTTACTAATGGACCACCCTGTATACATGAAATTAATTTTAAAATGTTTGCTTTTAACCACCATTAATAGATACCTTTCAAATAAATCGATAGAATAAGAAAATAATAGAAATACGACAGATATTTGCCAGACCCAGTATACTTGTTTTGTGACATTTTCAAAAACTATGGCCTTCTGAGCCCCCAATTTCATAGTTTTAGATGGCCAAAGTTGTTAGAGTTGAAAAATTGAATGATTATAACAAAAAATTGAGTCATAGGATCTTATTCGGACTTCATATTCTTTAATCAGAAAGGATTGAAGAATTTTTCACGAAATTTTCAGCCAATTTGAGCGGGACGTTTTTTATATTTAAATGGTGCGAGGTCCTTTGGTTCTCAGAAAGTCAGAAAAGTTATTTTATAATTAATTATTAGGTAGTCTTTGTAGAAGGACTGATTGATATAATCTGGTTTCACGAGATTTATGCTTTGCTGTGGTTTTACATTTCTAATTAATAGATTATAATTAATAGTATATTTTTGTTTGTTTATTATTTTGTTGAACTATTTTGTCGCTGACCAGAAAATAAACTTTTGCACTTCAGATCCGCATATCAGTGGTCACCCATCCACAGTTTAACCGCGACAGGACGTGCTTACATTTAACCAACCTTTCCAATTGAGTTGTCAAATAGATGTGTGGTATCCTATGGGATTGCATATTAACGTGACGATTCTAGACAATTCTTCATATTACATAATAGACCGAGATTTTTAATATTTACTTCAGCTTATTTCAGATTATCTACGTAGTCATCAACATAATGTTTGAATATAATATGTATGATGTTCGAATATTATTATTTATGGGATTTAGAATTGCAAACTGCACTATGGATAATAATAGTACAGTAAAATTAGAATTGTAAATGGAAAAAATTAGGGGCAAGCTGAAATTTTGCAGGTTGTTTTTGGTCAAAGGGACGAACTCAAATCCAAGTTTTCGACCTTCAACCGTTTGCAGAAGGGTGATTTTTGGGGGTGAGTTTGTTTTTTGCCAATAACTCCCTCATTTTTAATCTTACACAAAAACTTTCAAGAGCAATTTTGTAGAGAATTACATTTGCAACAACTTCCAATTATTGACCTTTTTCATAACTGCATTATTTTGTTTATAACAATTGTTTAAAAAATTGAAAAAGTGGTTTTTTCGTTTTTTTTTTTCAGTTTTCCACTAATTTGAGTGAAAAAACTATATATTATATTTGTAGCTGTTTATATTCTCTACATTTTTTGTCTGATCTATTTTTTCATAGTCAACGTACTTTTTCTCCTCAGCGCGCTCAAGTTGCGCACTCCGGAAAATTCAAAATTCATGCAAAATGATAGTCGATACACACTCTGCACATGGCAGATGGCAGAAGACTACTGAAAAGTTTTTCCGCCTTATCTCAATGACCAGATTGTTTTTTCAGGCGAATTTTTTTTCGGAATGCAGAATAATGCGGTCTCGTTCAGTCTGGAAGTTTTTTTTAATCAAATCGGTGGAAAACTGAAAAAAAAAACGAAAAAAACCACTTTTGCAATTTTTTAAACAATTATTTTAAACAAAATAACGCAGTTATGAAAAAAACTCAAGAATTAAAAGTTGTTGCAAATGTAATTCTCTACAAAAGTTTTTTGTAAGATTAAAAATGAGGGAGTTACTGGCAAAAAAACAAACTCACCCCTAAAAACCACCCTTCTGCAAGGGGTTGAAGGTCGAAAACTTGGATTTGAGTTCGTCCCTTTGACCAAAAACTACCTCCAAAATTTCAGCTTGCCCCTAATTTTTTCCATTTAGTCAATGGTACATTGTCTCTATTTACCGTAGTATAAACAAACTACTTCAAACGTTTATGTTATACATTTTATTATCCTTCTGCCTTTTAACCCTTTCGCTGCGGAAAGCGCGCTTGTGCAGCCTGTTAATGTTTGGCAAAATGCGGACGGCTCGCTTGTGCGGCCTGGACACCTATTCAAACAATGGCAATAAAAAATAGCGCCGCATTTTCCGAACCTCTTCAAAAATTTGACGCAGCGAAAGGGTTAATGCATCAAAACAACTATTGTTGACAACTCCCGCCTTCTTTTTTTATTAAAATTTTATAAAATATATGTATATCCACGAAATCTATGTTGGCCACTAATAATGTATACAGATCTGGATTTAAAAGATTTTCATGTAACCTAATTTATACCATATTTACAGCTGATAGATGATTCTAGTTTTTCATGGATTATTGGAATTTATAACAGCATCTCTTATCCATTATCATTACTTTCGACCTGCTTGATCTTTTCTGAGCTTCTAAGGTATTAGTTTTGCTGATGGTAGCGCATTTGCGAATTTTATCTTTAACGTTGTCATTATTGTTCACTTTTACTTTTCATGTAAGTGTTTTTTTAGCAAATTGTCCCTGTTTTAACAATGTCATGAGCTCTTTGACTTATATATTTCCAACCCTTGATGATTATTCGGTTGCAGCATTGAAACCGGTTGATCAATAAATAATATTTTTTTATGTCAATAAAAAATTCTAAAAATATAAACATAATAGATTCAATATTTAAACGTCGTGTATGGAACGCAGAATTGGACGGTTTAAAACCAGTAATTTTTTTCCGTTTTACCTAAAACCGTGTTTTCCCACATCTGTTTTTAACAACAATAACCTAAATAAAAAAGCCCATTTATTACAAAAGTTGCTACAAGTTCTATAGTTAAATTTCGTAAACGCTAAAAGCGTTTTGTAATATCCCGCTGAAAAACATGCATACCAAATCAGTTCCGTATTTTCCGCTGGGTATTATGAGTTCAAAACAACCCCCAAAAGAGATATGACTCCTGTTTGAAGTAACCAAAATCGATATGAGTGCTGTCTCTTTCGAAATTCGTTTAACTGTGTACACGTGGAAGAATTTATTATTTTTGTGTGCGTAGAATTCATATTTCTCTCGTAATAAAAATAGACATGGTCTGAGGACATATGACTAAACATGAAAATACTATAAAATTAAAGGCGACACAAAATAAATGTTCAAGCAATTTGTCTGATTTTTTATTTAGCTTTAAAACTTGTTCGTCTGGATTAATTCCCGATTTAAAAAATTGTTGTAAAACATATAACTGACATACATATCTAAACAACAAACAAGCTTTTTACTTTTCCTTCTTTGTATATATATATACATGCCTAAAGCATGTCAGAGAAAACCTCATATACAAGAAATAATGGCATCCATAATCACAACACCAGGCAAAACTTACACATAAATATACAAAAGTTTCGGCTGAGCCATAGTCGATTTGGAGTGAACTATTATGGACCTTTATTTTATAATGTATTGCCTAGAAATGTGCAAATTTTAGACAACAAAAACTTCTTTATAACTATTAAAAATCACCTACTCAGACATGCATTCTATAATACGAATGAATATTTAAATACTACATTTCATATGAGTGAGACAGAAATTTTATAAAAATTTGTGTGCTGTTTAAAAAATTAGACCATGGTACTTATATGTAAGTACATATTTTATCTACTAATGTCAAATAATAAACCAAAAATCAAACCGGAATTTGACCTTCATTATCCAATAGTGTGTTTGTAAAATTGATTTGATTGGTTAAAAAGCGTTGAATAGTGAAAATTCAACACTTTTAATAACCAATAATCATAAGGCAACTAAATTTAACCAATCAAGATCTAGAATGCATTTACATTTACTATGTAGCACGGCCTTTAATTTATACGTCAATGTCAAATTAAATTTATACCAGTAAAAGTCATTCACTAAAAACTTTATCAAATTTGTTGAAATGGATATTTTATTAATAGAATTTTACACCAAATCCATAAAAATAATACTAATAATCCAACAACATATGCTAGTTCTAGTAATTTCATATCAAATACAGATCACAATATGAATTTTGTTGTTGCAGATACAACAATTAATTTCTCGAATTGCAGCAACATAGCATAACTTTAAATTTTAATAACAAGTAAGAATTAATTTAATATAAATAAGCATTTATATTCGTATAATAGTTTCTTTATCATTTAAAAATGTTTTGTTCTTGATTTGATTTTATAGATATTTTTAAGGTATAAATAATCTATTATTTGTCGACATTAGTAGATAAAGTATTATATTCAACTCGTTGTGTGGTTATTTTATTACACTCGGATGATTACAACACTCGCTCGCAAGCTCGCTCGTGCTGCAAACTTCATCCGCATGTAATAAAATAACCCACCCAAACTCATTGAATAATATACTATTAATAAATTATCTATTTTAGTGCGTTTTGTGTAAATGTTTTTAAAATTATTTTTTTTAAATACATGCCTACAATCAGTGGCGGCGCCACGGGGGGCAATGGGGGGCAGTATGCCCCCGCCCTTTACAAAATGTCGTTTTTAGCGCCCCCTTCGAGTTTATAACTAGTGATGTAATTGCTGAATACCAGTCTTTTAGTTTATTATTTAGAGAACTTAAAGATAATAATAATAAAATGCCTTTATTTAGTATTGTGATAAACAATACAGTAAACAATCTTAGCTTAGATACTCCACTTAACCCCGTCATACAATATATACAATAAGAAAATTTGGTTTACCCAGAATAAATTTTGTATAAGAAACGATTGACAATGTCAAAATTACCGAAAAAAAATGTTTGGGCCATTTTTGAGGGAAAAAGTGAGTTTTACAGGATATAAATGGACCTAGAATCTACAAAAAAAAATCAAAAAAATTCAAATTTGGTTTACGCAGAATCAATTTTGTGTAAGAAATAACTGACCATTGTCAAAATTACCGAAAAAACCTGTTTGGGCCATTTTTGGGGGGAAAAGGGCGTTTTTAGGATATAAATGGACGTAGAATCTACAAAAAAAATTCAAAAAAATTAAAATTTGGGTTAGGCAGAATGAATTTTGTATAAGGCACGATTGGCAATGTCAAAATTACCGAAAACAAAGTTTTTGGGCCATTTTTTAAGGAAAAAGTGAGTTTTTTAAAATATAAATGGACCAATAATCTACAAAAAAAATTCAAAAAAATTAAAATTTGGTTTACGCAGAATGAATTTTGTATAGGAAACGATTGGCAATGTCAAAATTACAGAAAAAAAATATTTGGGCCCTTTTTGAAGGAAAAAGTGAGTTTTTTAGAATATAAATGGACCAATAATCTACAAAAAAATTAAAATTTGGTTTACGCAGAATGAATTTTGTATAAGAAACGATTGGCAATGTCAAAATGACCGAAAAAAAATGTTTGGGCCATTTTTAAAGGAATAAGTGAGTTTTTTAAGATATAAATGGACCTAGAATCTAAAAAAAAAAAATAAAATTTGGTTTACGCAGATATAAGAAATATCCTCTCATTGCTTAGATTTTTCTGTCGTTCTGGTTAAAAATATTTTCTATTATTTAATTTTTTTTATGATAAATACAGTATTACTTTAAATACATATGCCCCCCGCCCTTAATTTCTAGAACCGCCACTGCCTACAATATTAATTAATTTTGACTTGTGAAAACAAATGTATTTTTGTAAATCATGTAATATATTCTATTCTATTCTAAAGACGGAATAATTAGAATTTATTTCAATATTAATTTTAAAAAATACATTCAATTTGTATTATATAAATCAAATCTTATCAAAATCGTTTTAATCAGTTTAGATATTTAGATATTTTTTATTTATTTAGATTTTAATTTGATGTTTAAAAAAATCCAATACTCTTTTTAATTTTTCTTAGAAAAGGCAGAGCGATGTGGTAATTCGACAGATGCATTATTAAGAATGTTTTTGTGCTTGTATTATGAAAATTTAAGAACTTTTTAAAATAACCCAGTTATTTATCTACTACTTACTATTATAACACTCAGATTTTGTTTACCAGAAACCGTATTTGTTTAAAAGACTCCTTGGAAATGTGCCTTCATTTTTTAAAGAATAGAGGCACTTTCATTGTATTATATATCATAATACAACTGACCCCGTCAAACAATCAGAATAAATAGAAAAATAAATAGTTTGAATAAAAATCAGGTCAATGAAATAATTACAATTGACAATGAAGCAGAAACAAGTGGCTAAACTGAATAAGTTATTTATTCTAAAATTCATCAAGGAAAAATACAAAAAACACAACATAACTAAAAATAAAAACAATAAAATTCAGTGGACAATTGTTGGCGACCAAATCAAAACAGTGAAATAATCAAAGGTAATACCACGAGTCCTCCAAATGTTATCGACTATTTCCCTCGTCTTAATTTCCACCAATCACAAACGCGCAATTTTGAATTACAAATGGTTTCTAGATGAAAAAACTATATGACAGCTCCTGTCAGCAGTTTTTTCGAGTTTACCCGCGGAAAAACTTGACAGCTTTTGTCACACCAGAAAACGACGCTAAACCATTTTTCTGATTTTATTGTCAATAAATTTTGTAATATTGTTTTTAAACTGTGCTAGTCAGCTTATGTAGTGAAAATGAGTCGCTTTGGAAGTGATTCTATGAATAATATTGATCTGGCGATTGAGAAAATTGTACCGTACAATACCGTTAAAAACCCATACAATATGGAAACAGTTTACGGCATTCTGCAAGGCAAAGAAATACGAGCTTTTGGAAACTAAGTTTAGAGCAACTAAACCTAATCCTGAAAGATTGGGCGTGGAATATGAAGAAAGAAAACTGTGAAAATTACAAAGAACTAGTTGTGAAGACAATGTGGAACACCGTTGCAAAAAAATGCAAGGGATGTATTTTATAAAGTGGAAAATAATTGTTGATCCATTTAAAGATATTATTTTCAAGTCTAGTAGGGAAGCTCGTAATGAGAAACGAAGTAATTTGCAGATTTGCGCCAATAAAAGGAAACCGAGCTTTGCTTCATTAAAATTGGAAGAATACTACGCAATGGTTTTATTATGGGACAAAGACACTCCGGCGGGACTCCAGCGAAAATTTTACCATATCGCTTCAGTTGAACTTGCCTGGAGAGGTGAAGAAGCAGTCAATTGCAGAGTTCATTATTTTAAAGAGGAAGTGGATAATTCTGCGATTAAAACAGGTAGATAACATAGTTACATATTTTTTAAAATAACTGATTTTTAAAAATCCTACTTTTTAGGAGGAGTACAATATAATTCTCTCTCCAATAAAACGGCCCAGCGTGGAGAAGAAAAAATGGCCGATAGTAAATGGCTAGAGAACCCTACCTTTTGTCCAGTCAGTCTTTTTAAAATTCTAATGGATAAACGTTCATCTAGAATAACAACTTATAGATTATTCTTAACAGTAAACCTATCATGGAACAAAGAACAATCAAGTGGAAGGTACAAAAATACTCCAGTGGAAAAAACGGACTTTCGAAATGGACTAAAGAAGCAGCATGAAGGCAGGATTAAATACAAAAGAAATAAAAACAACAAACCACTCTATGCGCGTCGACAGCAGTCAGTAACCTGGCTAAAGGAGGAATGGGTGAACAACAATTAATTAAAATTAGTGGCCACAGTTCAGCCAACTCAATTAAGCCTTATCTGCAAATGGATAATGAGTATTATTCCCACTACTCGAGCTTATCACTCTACAGCTGGACCCATCAACAACATTAATGATTTACCTACACCCAACGTTATCAATGAGTTAACAAAAATTTCAAACAATACTCCTACTGCGTACCAATTTATATTTTTAATTGTACAGGGTGGCCAAATAAGAATGCGAGGTACTGTATCTGGAAAACTATCCATCGTAAAGGCTTGCGGAAAAGAAAGTTATGACTAAAACGACCAAGAGAAAAACCAGGAAAATATTTTCAAGGTTGTGAAATGGCCGCTAGGGGGCGTAACTGCAATCTTGAATCTAAGAAAGTGATGTTTCTGTGAATTTCGCTATATTAACCTAACAAAAAAATACCTGATATTTAAAGTAGAGGATAATCTGAATCTTTATTGTTTGACAATTTTTGCTGTATCTCTAAAAATAAAGTGGTGAGAGGTATTCAAAAGTTTCAGTAAAAAGCACCCTCAGCCGATTTTAACAAAATTTGGCTAATTGATAAGAGCTATTCTTGGGCTAAAAATGTTATAATATTTGAAGTTTTGTTAGTTTCACATGTCGCCGCTAGAGGGTTGTTTTCGACATTCCGACAGAAATGGTTAATTATAATAAAATAATAATAAAAATATATTGTATTGGTATGATTTCTTTTTCATGAAAAAGTAACTAAATGGTGCCTAAATCAGCTCGCGAAAACTGCATCTCGATATCTTGTTCCTAACCTAAAATTTAGGCCAAAGAAAATTTTATACAGAAATCCCTTAAATTATTATTTTTTAAACTAATTAATTCCTTTTAGTATGTAAGTTGTGGCCCTAAAAAGGACCGATTTAAAAAAGAAAGGTTTTTAATGCCCCCTTAAATGCTCTAAATGCTGACCATCACGCTCTATGCATGTTGATAAAGCCTCTCATGGATAGACAAAACTGCAGCTTCAATTTCGGCTCTCGGTATGTTACGTAATGCATTACGAATCCGGTTTTTCATATCTCTCTGGTCGTAGGTTGAGTCTGAAAATCAAGACAAGTTAAGTCTGGTAATCGCGCAAGCCATGGAAACAGACTTCCTCTTCCAATCCACCGCTGTTGTAATACAGCATTAATATGATATCGCACAATAACGGAGAAATTTCTTTCAAATTCTTTGGACCGATGAAGCCACCTTTAAAATCTGCCCAATATGCGTTATTGGTCTGCAGAAAATACGCATTGGTTGCGTGAAGTTCAGCACTAAGGACGTTGGAGTTCAAATGTGTGGTGTGGCATAATGTGAGGCCGAATTATTGGGCCATATTTTTTCGAGCAATCCCTAAGCGGAAATATCTTTCTTGACTTTTTGGCCAATAAATTACCGTTGTTGTTGGAAGATATGCCACTGGAAATACGTCAAAACTTGTTATTGCAGTTGGATGGTTGCCCAGCACATTATGCTATTAGCGGTGGATTGGAAGAGGAAGTCTGTTTCCATGGCCTGCGCGATCACCAGACTTAACTTGTCTTGATTTTCAGACTCAACCTAAAACCAGAGAGATATGAAAAACCGAATTCGTAATGCATTACGTAACATACCGAGAGCCAAAATTGAAGCTGCAGTTTTGTCTACCCATGAGAGGCTTCAGCAAGGAATAGAGCATGATGGTCAGCATTTAGAGCATTTACGGCGGCATTAAAAACCTTTCTTTTTTAAATCGGTCCTTTTTAGGGCCACAATTTACATAGTAAAAGAAATTAATTAGTTTAAAAAATAAAAATTTAAGGGATTTCCGAATAAAATTTTCTTTGGCCTATATTTTAGGTTAGGAATAAGATATCGAGCTTGTTTAGGCATCATTTAGCTACTTTTTCATGAAAAAGAAAACATACCAATGCTTTTAATTTTTTTGAGAAAATTAACCATTTCTGTCAAAATGTCGAAAGAAGCCCTCTGGCGGCGACATGTGAAACTAACAAAACTTCAAATATTATAACATTTGTAGCCCAAGAATAGCTCTTTTCAACTAGCCCAAGTTTATTAAAATCGGCTGAGCCTTTTAGAATATACAGGGTGTTTTTTGCTGAAACCTTTGAGTACCCCCCCCACCACTTTATTTTTAGGGAAACAGCAAAAATTGTCAAACAAAAAAGATTCATATTATCCCCGACTTTAAAGATCAGGTATTTTTTTGTTACGTTACTATAGCGGAATTTACAGAAACATAACTTTCTTAGATTCAAGATTGCAGTTACGCCCCCTAGCAGCCATTTTAGAAACTTGAAAATATTTTCCAGGTTTTTCTCTTGGCCGTTTTAGTCATAACTTTCTTTTCCGCAAGCCTCTACGATGGATACTTTCCCAGATACAGTACCTCGCATTCTTATTTGGCCACCCTGTACCATAAATAATTAGTATGTAGTATTTTGTGATTAAATAAATTACCTGATTTTCAGTTTTCAAATTAATACCTACATATTTATTATGTATGCATATTAGGTAGTATGTTTTGTAAGTTATGTGTATGCAGAATAATCTGTTACTCATGAATTAGTCTTGTCAAATACCATTCGGGCATATTATTTTTCCTGTGAAAAAAACCGAAAAAACACAATGCAAATTCGTGCAGATGCAAAAATCCTCGTCTTCGACTCGGATTTTTGTTGCCACGAGCACTCGATTTTTTTCGGTAAAATTCGATGCCCTTATGATATTACTTACGATTAAAATTTTGGTTTTCACGAAAACGGATTTATTTGGAAAAACTACGAAAACAAACTGATTCATCTCAAATCAGTTTGTTTGAGTTACTGGATCGGGCAACATTCGTACCTCGGGCCAGAGGCCCTCTGGCTGAGTGTAACCCTCCGGGGGCTAGGATCTATATATTGTACTTGGTGCATAAATAACTATTATGCATAATTTTAAAATTGTAATATTTTTCGCTGTTTTGTGTTTTTACACCTTTATCCGGTGTCATTTTGTTTGCATAAAACGCAAGATTTGGTCAAAAAATTTCACGCTACTACTGTATTCATACATATGAACTATTTTTGCTAGTTTTAAAACAATAAATTCCTTTCAAATCAGAGTATTCCTAAGTGGTTATTTTTGATTTACTTTGTAATTATAACTGTGCTTTCTTCTTAAGCCTTAAATAAGATTTTGCCACTAAATTTGAGTTACTTATTTACTTTTGCGTCATTTATAACGCCCGTTGTACGAGCAGATGGACATAATGTGATCGGACAAAATGATTGGATCAGATAAATCGTATTGATATTAAACCGCGTGATGCTGTCGCACAAAAGGACTTTCTCTAAGCGGATTACTGGGGTGCGACTGGTTTTTTTACTTTTCATATGGGGAAAGAAGCCACTAGACACTTTCATTTATTAGAATTTGTTCTAACCCACAACCCTATTTTAACGAAGTGAGGTCACCAGTAGTTTGTGCGATTGTTCAGACGTGTTATAGAATGAATTTATTTTTTATTTTGCGGGAAAATCAATTAATCTTGTCGTAGACTCTTGTAAATTATATATAGTTTAATATTTTACCTCGGTTAAGGGTAATTCGAAGTTATTCAAATATTAGGTTTAGAATAAATCAGATTGGAAACAATTAAGAAAGTTGGGAATAAATGGGTGGTTGAAAGACAATTATTATGAATTTAAAAAGAGTTTCATTAAGTGAATTTGAAAATACGATGTATTATTCATAGCCCTAAAAATAAAGAAAAAACTCAATTAAACAAATCTAATTCGTCTAACTGCTAAAGGGTTAATTTGAGGGGGGGTTAAAAGGGGGGCAAAATGGTATTTTGCCATTTTCTGCGAAACTTGACGTCCCATACAGCACATGTACATCCTATGTACGTCCATTGAACGTACATTTTAGATATTCAAAACATCCATTGGACGTCCCTTATTGTACGATTGTACGTCCATACGGCACCACTTTGGACGTCCATTGGACGTACTTATACATCCATTGGGATTACTTTGGACGATCAATGTACGTCCATGTTATGTCCAAAAGAGGAACAGTGGACGTCCTTTCAGAACGTCCATTGGACGTACTTGTACATCCGTTGGGATTACTTACAAAAATATGACAGCAACAAAATTAAAAAACTTTTTTTAAAAAATAAGTGGTTTTAATTTCCATAAAGAGTATTTAAAGTACAATGCCACTATGAGTTATAGAAATGAATTAAAAATAATTATTTTCTTTCACTGGCTCTCCTCAGCCATTTCATCAAGCAGTCCTCTATTTCTTTTTTTGAGTTATTCGGATATGCCTTCTCTGCAGCACCTGTGGAATAAAATAAATAGATAATTTTTTTGGAGAATGTATATATTATTTTACTTACACAACAGAAGGTCAGCTATTTTTAAACCGACGAATTTCTGTTTGTTTCGCCTTCCAAGATAGCTGCAGGCTGTAGGCAGATGCCAGTGAATTACTGAAGAGTTGGCATATGCACCTCTTTACAAACTCATATACATTGCTGCCTCCTGTTCATGCATTTGAAACAGATGTAGAAGATTCATCAAAAACCAAAAGTTTTACCCACTACTACACTACACAAGAGTTTTATACTGATATACACGTATAACCCATAAAACACAACCTCACAACTCACAATTCACACTTGAAAAGATTCGACAGCGAAACTGATGCCATGTAACAATACCTAACCTCAGATATTCTTCTTTTTCTCGACGCGGACGTTTACGTACAGGTAATGTCCAGATATGTACATCAATTGGCTCATCATAACGCAATACATCGGCTGAGTTTGTGATTTAGTATGTTTTACATATAGAATATATTTTCATTTGGAATGAAAACGAAATAGCACGAAACAGATATTTTATCAAAGGTAATACCTCGAGTCCTCCAAATTTTATCGATTAAATTTTTGGTTTTCACGAAAACGGCTTTATTTGGAAAAACCACGAAAACAAACTGATTGATAAATCTTAAATCAGTTTGTTTGAGTGGTTTTGCCTAAAATAAAGGCGTTTGAGTATGAAGATCAAAAATTTAATCTATAAAATTTCAGAGGACGAGTCGTATTTGAAAGGATTATTTTTTGAATCATTTTGTATTAAAAACAGAGAACATAGTCATTTATGCAAAAGACACTTTACACACAAATATTGAAAATTATCTTTACCAATTTAAATTGAAACCTGAGCTGTTATAGTTTTACGTACAGGGCCACCAAGGCGATTTTTTGACTGGCTACCCCGCGAAACGGCGCCTTAAATAAAAGCGAAGAAGAAGAATGAAATGAAGTCTTTCATAATTTAATTAATTTTAAGTTTAGTGTTAAAGTGAGGTATCTAAAAGTGTTAAATGAATGTTGAAATAAACTAATAAAAACAGGTTAGTTTACAAATACATTTTGAAATTTGGTTATGAACATAGATTTGCAATACATTTTAGTATAATAATAATTGATAAATGTTTACATTTGACATCTCAAATAGGTAAACACAGTTTAATCAAAAAACAAAAACGACGAAGCGGTTTTATCAGTATAAAACACAATGATTGGTTAGGATCCTGAGTTGTTATTGGCTGAAACCACAAAATCTGACTGTATTGACAGATGAAAAAAATAATCATAATAATATCAGTACGAAAGTATTTTTTTGTCCATTATATGTACGTACAATGGATGTACAAAACTGGATGTCCATTGTACGTCCATGTCCTTACATACAGTGGATGTCCATTCAACGTCCATGGACGTTTGGACTTGAACTGGACGTAAAACGGACGTCCATTGGATGTCGTGTGCTGTGTGGGGTCTTATCAAAAAATATCCAATGGCAAAGTTGTAGATCTAGAAAAAATGTACAACTTCTATGTGAGTTTTTTTCCATAACCTCAAAATTTTCGCGGAAAATGCAAAAAATTATTAAAAAAGATTTTTTTTTAGTTTTTTATTTTTAATTTCCGCAAAAATGATTTAATTTTGATACCTTTTTAGGACTCAGATTGAAAATCTAACGGTTTTCAAGATATTAAATTTTTTAGGTTAAAAACGTTTTTTATTTCAAAAATAAAGTTGGTTGGCAAAATATCATCGTACATGGTTCTTTAGGTGCTCATTCTTTTTTGTTTTTTCGTGATCTTTTTGATACAATAAAAAAAATAATAGTCCCCATTTAAAAACATGCTCAAATTGAAAAAACTCAAATACTTAATTGTTGATAATTTGTTTAAATTTTTAATACAAATAAAAAACTGATTACTCCATTAAATTCTACAGAAAAAAATACAAAAGAAACTGTGTTTCATTGTTTCGTATTATTATAAATATTCAATTGTAATAATGAAAATGCAGATAAATATAAAAAATAATTATTTTTTAAATTGTTTTGTTGTATAATCAAAAAATATCCAGTATGAAAGTTGTAGATTATGAAAATCTTGAACCTTTTAACATAACCTCAAAACTGTCGAGAAAAATTCATAACTTGAACTCCGAAAGTGAAGATGCAACTGAAGAATCCAGTGATATTGAAGAAATTTTTCAAGTAGAAAGGCAATCTTATCAAGCATTAACCCTTGACTTTTTTAGTTTCTGGTAAATCTGTAAATATTCCTTGGAAAATACCTATAGAATGGTTTTGAAAAAAAAATTCTGAATTTAAAATAATTTCATTCTAAAAATCATTACACAACAGTTAATCCAAAACCAAAAAAACAAGTGAAAAAAAATGGTACAATAATTTCTTTTCTTATTTCTATGCAACTTCGTTATTCAATATCAATATACCTAGTTTCTATTCGTTTAATCAATCGTGATGATTTTTCACTATAGAATTTGATACAGAAAGAAATAATTTTTTTAATTTTGATCAAAAGTACATTATTTTCTTTTAAATAAAAAGAAAAATACGATTTTTCGAATTTTTCTTGACAGTTTTGAAGTTATGTTAAAAGGTGTCCTTTCAAAAGTTGAAGATTTTTTCATAATCTACAACTTTCATACTGAATATTTTTCAAAACTATTTAAAATAGTAGTTTACCTAACAAGTGCGGAAAGTGATACTTTTCCGCACGCGATTGCAGATGGCCGAAAGACGCGAGTAGGTAGACTATTTTTTCTACTAGCGTGCGGAAAAAACCCAAAAGTTAACATAAAGAAACATTTATTATTAAATACATATCAACAAATTAATTATTCTTAATATTAATATTGAACGTGCAATTTGTAGCATTCTGCAAATTAATTGCAGAGGCTAAAATGTTCTCCAATGAAGTCAGATTTCGGTTTTCCACTGCTTTGTCAGCACTAATTGTTGTAACCGTGGCGATGGGAACTTGGCTGGAAGAGGTCATTTTGGAAGGCTTTACTGGCGACAGCTGCTGACTAGTGGAAGGGCCAGCGACAGCGTCACTGAAGTTTAATATTTTATTCGATAGGCTCTTTTGGAAACTTGGTGAACTTTCTACATAACCTTCTGCAACGCTAGAAGATTTCCAACCTCCGAGGCGTTTAATATTTGTTATTCCTTCTCCGGAATCTGCAAGCATTGTGGCGGCGGAACGTCGGAAACTGTGGCCCGTATATAATTCAGGATTTGGAAGCTTCAGATAACTTGCAATCTCTGATGGCATTTTTCCGAAGGTGTTTATTCCGATACATTGTACAGTGCAAGCTCCTTTCTTATATTTCACGAAAAATCGCTTATGTGGGGTTTCAGGCTTTCTTAAACTCACATACTTTCTAAACAAATTTAGCAATTTTCCATTTTCAGCTTCCTCAGAAATCGCAAAGCTTCTGAAAGAGTGGTTTTTTGTGTCTGGGATATTTATCAATAAAATATTTCCTTTGTCATCAATATGATCTAAAGACATCTTTGTTAATTCTTCTCGCCTATATGCGCCCGCCAAACCAAAAATCGTAGCGACTTTTATATGAAGATAAATTTTGTCAGGCGCTTCATTTATAAACTTAAAAATTTCTTCTTTTGAGAAAATTTTTGCCTTTTTGGGTCTAAATCCAATGTTTTGTTTTTTATATATGCCGTGACCTTGAAAAACTTGCTTAAATCGACGTCTTTTTTGAGTTTAATTACACTTTTCAACATTGAGTACCTGGACCAAAGAGTGTTTGGCTTGCATGTTTTGGAAATTTCAGCGAAATAAGACAAAAAAACGTCTTCTTTAAAAGTTTTAATTCCCTTATTCTGGCACCTGTTTTCAAACAAAATATATTCCTTTTCATACCTATAACGGGATTTTGATGGTAGTAGACCCAAGTTTGCAGTTCTAGCCGCTTCCAAAACTGACTCTGGCAAATCTTCGTCTGAAGAATCCATGAAAAATTATCTTCTAGAAAAAGATGCGACGGTAAAATTGGTTTTGACAAGGTAGTGTTTTGACTGACGGTTTATTTTTTCTTTGTTGCTACGGTGATTCAAAGTGACAAATAAAAAATGTCAGATGTTTATTATTATTGGACATTTATTTGATGAGGCTTATACCAGGGCCATTAAAAAAATTATTGAAACGTACGTTTCTTTTTATTAAAAATTATAGCAGAATTCTAATAAGTTTCTTAATTTTTCAGTCATTTTGTAAACTACAACCATACAAATATATATTTTAAATATTCAAATGTCTGTATACTCCCCAAAAAATTTACTAGTGCGGAAAATAGTTTTTTCAGCACTAGTGCGGAAAAGTTACTCTTTCAACACTAAAATGAGTGCGGAAAAGTGGACTTTTCCGCACGCTAGTAGAAAAAATAATTATTTTTTATATTTATAACAATGCGGAACAAAAATCAAATTTCAAAGAAAACAATGAAACACCTTTTTTTTCGTATTTTTTTCTATAGAATTCAATGGAGTAATAGTACATTATTCAATGAGTGCAAAAGAAGTCCATTACACACGAGAATGAAGTTTACAGCACGAGCCGTAGGCGAGTGCTGCAATCATTCGAGTGTTTAATGGCTCTTTTGCACAAGTTGAATACTATACTTTATCTATGACCATCGACTATGACAATTACCATGATGGCAGGTTTGTTTTAAAAATGAAACGAACATATTCAAATAAAAATTTTACTAAAGAAAATTAAGCAAAACAATCACGCATGAATAGTTCAAGATTTATAGAAGTTGATGGTAAAGTTTTGACAATTTTCTATTTTTAGGTCTGGAATTGAAACATTTTTGTTTATTATCGAATTGAAAATTATTGCTTTCTTCAAAACTATTAGAAACTAATGTGATGTTGATGTATGCGGCAAGTCGATTTCTTTTAAAATTTTTCTACTAATAGATTCCTTGTTTGACATACTTTCATCAATATAATGCTCGGCAACTGTGTTGGACTTCCAGCCCCCGTGTCTTTTCACATCTGTAATATCTCCTCCTCCGTCAACTAGAATGGTGGCCGACGAACGTCGGAAACAATGTCCTGTGTAACGCTCAGGCTCTTTCAATTTCAAATAAGTTGCAATTATTTTTCCCGCACTTGCGAGTTTATTAATGCCTATATTTTGTACAGCGCATTTTCCTTTTTGATTCAAAAAAAAAGATTTCGTGATTGCTTCTGTAGGTCTTAGCGAGATGTAGTTCTTGCAAATATTGTATAATTGACCAGATATAATAAATTTACGAATTACTTTTTTTTTTATTTTTGGAATTGTTACCAATAGTGTTGATTTTAAATCTGTCACATCATCGATAGACATAGAATGCAGCTCTCCAGATCTGCAAGCTCCCATTGTACCCATAGCTAAAATAGGCTGCAAGAAATTTGAGGTTAGAAATTCCAAATTTGTTAATAGAAAATAATAAATTACCTTGGTAACTAGATAGATTTCATCCGGAGCTTCCTTAACAAATTTGGTAATTTCTTCGGGAGTAAAAATTTTATACTTGTTAGGTAAATACCCCTCCGATTTACGCTTTAGAAATTGTCGCAGTTTAGGATAGTTTTGTATGTTTATATCATGATGGATAGCAAGCGTACTTCGTAGCATGGAATATTGCGACCAAAGCGAACTAGATTTATACTTTTTGGAAAGATCATCGAAATAGGTGAGGAGAATATTTTCCGAAAATGTATTGGAAATACCATTATCTTTCCTCCATTCCATAAATTTCTTGTACACACATTCATATATTGTTCGTGACTTGTCAATAAATTACAAAGAACATTCAAATAAGCATATACAAGAATTAATACAAACAAACATTAACATTCCCATTTACGAGATTAAAATTAAAAATTTTAAAAAAGTACAAATAAATTTATATGTGTAAAAAGTCCTCATATATGTAGAATCTTTAGTAGCAAGGTATGCAAAGAGTATATCCCTAAATGAATTTAGATTATTAATATTTCCATGTAACTTAGTAAATTTATTAAAACAAGCTATACCTGATAATCTGGAGAAAGGTTGAAAAAGCGCACTCTGTAAACGAGTATTGTGGCTATGTATATCACTGTTTAATTTGTACTTATCTTGGTTATTTTTTAGATTCATAATTAAGCAGAAAATATAAATAGAAGGTACCGTCTGGATGGAGAGGTCAACAAATAAGTCCTTAAAACTAGTTCTTGCAGGCACACCTGCCAAGCATCGGATAATTTTCTTCTGTTTGCAAAACACCTTATCTATATGTGATGAACAGCCCCAAAATATGATACCATATGTTAAAACAGATTCAACTAAACCATAATACATTAACCTGAGAACATTAAAACTTACTGTGCCTTTAAGTTGACGAATAAGGAAACAAGCACTACTTAACCTGCCCACTATATAGTCTGTATGAGATTCCCATGTTAACTTACTAACCCAAGAAATTTTGTTGAACTAACTTGGTCCAAAGACTGATGATCTAACCAAACGAGGTAATTTAGGAACAATTGAGATTGTTTGCGATTTTTTTATATTAACTGATAACACATGTGACTTACAATCCTTACAGCCTTACAGGCTTAAGTATATAAGTATATACTTATAAAGTATAAGCGACAGAGTGGGTTTTTTCCAATTAACCAGTACATTTTCCTATATTTCAGTCCAAGTTGTTCTCTTTTCTTTTTAATTTATATAGATGAGACTGATTTTTATATTTTTATTTAGTTCATTAAAGGCTAAATTATATCTACTTCTTTACAACTATAAATCACTATAAAATATACTAACGATTTACAAAAAAACGAATAAAGGAAAAAACAAAGGGCACAACAGCTTATTTCAGCTGAAATACAGAAAATCTTCAAGCGATCAATCTCATCGTTCTCTTTATAAATAATAAACGACTTTGATATGTTGAAGATATCAATATGAAATATCTGTCTCGAACTGAACCGAAGATCGTATTCAGCATTCTTTTTCCTTAATGGGAGTGTTCACTTTTGCTCGTAGTTTACATCGCTTTATAATCTAATCGTGTCTAATTTAAAATCAAGTTGAGAAACATGAGACTGTCTACGGGTTATAAAATTATATAAAATGGTCCCGAGTAAAAGTTAAAAGTACTATTCAAAAGATTTCAAATTGGCATTTTCTGGAAAAAAAAATAGTTTGTATATACCTAGTCTTTTCACAACAAATCTAGTTAGACGTTACCATTTACGCCATAAGTTTTATTCTGTGTTAGATGCACAGCATTGCCAAATGTTTAGAATAATACTTGCATTACAAGGTTAAAAAATCAAACCAGCACAGAACAAACAATTATATGTAGCGTATCTCAAGACACAGTATTCGGCCCAATACTTTTTACCGTTTATTTGAACGTTATTTTCCTTCTTCAACAAGAAGGGAAAATAATCAGTTTTGCGGACGATACTGTGATCTTTTACAAAAATAAAGATTGGCATTTATTAAAAATTCAGGTGGAAAATGACTTAAAGCGCCATAAGAAATGGTTTGATCGATCATAGAGTCAATAAATATTGAGAAAACAGAGGCTTTACCATTCAGTAGTCTCGCACCATCACGCCCTAAATTTAATATTGAAATTGGACAAGACTTGAAAATTAAACCTGCAAGAAAAGTTAAATACCTAGGTATAATTTTGGATCCGTATATGAGATGGAATGAACATACATATATTTTATCTGAGAAAAAATTGATTTTCTTTTATATAGATTCTAACAAGACCTTCAACAAAAAAGAATTCTTTATCATAGTTTGGTTGGTGGTAGTTTGGTTGAACCCCATTTAAACTACGCAATCATTGGATGTGGAGGAGTATCAATAACGTTTAAAAATACTTTAGAAATATCACAAAATTTTTTTTTGAAAATTATGTTCACTTAAGATACCCCTCTGCTCCGCTTTTTGTAGAGACAAAAATATATGATATTAAACAATTATATTATAAACAAATAGCAATCAAACCGTGTCTTAATAAATTAAAATTAGAAACATTAACACACACATATAACACCAGAAATAAAAAACGATCTGTGGGCCAAAGAAACTACGAATATTTTGGTCCGAAGTTTTTAATTCTCTACCAGACTTTAAACAGTCTGCCACATTCAATTTATTTAAACGAAAATTAAAAATTTTTAGGCACAATACAAACATAAACGAAATACACTCGATCTTTGACAACTAAAATAAAATACACCTGTATATAAAATTAATTTTTAAGAAGTTTGTTGATAGTAAAAAAAAAGTAAAAACTACTAAAATGCTTTATTCCACATACAAACAATCTCGTTGTCTCAGTGGTTTTTGTGTTTATTTGCAAATTTGTTAAATTTATTCTTATTGTATTATTTGTTGGCGAATAAACTATTTATTATTATTATTATTATTATTATTTAAATATTACTTTTGTTTTTAATTGTATTTTTTCCAATACAAATTATTTATTAACTTATTTCAATATAGTTATAGGTACTTACTTCCTTTAAATATATCATAAATAACATCCCTGATGGTACTTGTATCTAACATTATTGTATTAGTTATTCTCTATTGGAATAAACGTTTTTTTGGAGCAAATTTCAAAACTTCATTACGTTTTATTGCTTGTGAAATAGAACTAACAGTGCCAATACTGAAATCTAGGGCTGCTGCAACACGCTGAAATGAACAGGAAATTTATTATGTTTTTTAAACAAGGTATTATGAGTATTGTAACTTATTTATTTATTATTACACTATTCTGCATAGAATCGATTTATAGAATACGAACTACAGGACAATATAAAAATAATAACAGCATATAGGTTTACTTACTAACTAAGAAAATTATTTTTCCCCCTACCCCTATAGAAAGTACACATTTTCCTCCCTCACATCAGGCAGGAAACTCATACTTCCCACCCTAGGGAGGAAAAGTACTTTCCTCCCCCTCAGTTTGAGAAAGTTGTAAATGATGAAACTTGTGAATCTATTATATTCAAATTGTTTCCGTAATTTCTAGAACATCTTGTTTATCCTGTATTCTCGAAAAACTAAACATGAACGTTACTTTAACGTTAGGTTTTTAAATAAAAATTTCAACTTAAGGATTCTTAGATATGTTTTTTGGGTTAAGAATAAGAAAATCATAGTATGCTGTGGCTCAATGACAGTAAACACGGCGATTTTAAATTCAGAATTCTTAGATACGTTTTTTGACTTAAGAATAAAACTATCATAGTATGCTGTGGCTCACTGACAGTAGGAAAACACTACGATTGACTTTAGTGCGTTACGTTTATAGCATATAATTGAATTTTTGAAAAATGGAGAGCGATTCAAGTGACTTTGAATTTTCAAATACGCCACCTAATATTAAGGAACAAGCCAACATTACTACCACAAAAATCTAAAGACAGGTATGAAAAATAATATACCCAATATAAACAACGGGCTGAAGACAATAAGATAAATAATTATTCAGAAAATGTTTTATGGCATATTTTTCACTCCAAGGAAAATCATTAAAAGCTTCAACACTTTGGTCCAAATATTCAATGCTACGCACAATGATACTAGTAAAGGACAATGTCGATATTAAATATCCAAAGTTGATAGAATATTTGAAACGTCAAAATGCCGGATACAAACCAAATAAAGCTAAAACTTTTACAAGAGAAGAAATAAATACATTCTTAATGGATGCCCTCGATGATATTTTATAAATTTGTTTAATAAACAATAATACTTGTGTGCTTAATTATATCGTATATTATTATAATTCGTTATTTGTGCTGTAAATAAATGTTCAAGAAAAAGGTTTAATAAGTGGGTAGGAGGAAAAATAATATGTATTACTCGGGAGTAAAGTGCCTTTGCCTCCCTTGGATGTTTACTGCCCTCCGCTTCGCATCGGGCAGTAACCTACATCCTGCTGGAGGAAAAGTTGCACTTTCCTCCCTAGTAATACAAATAGCTATTGATACTCAACAGGTTGGAACAAAATAAATCAACTTCATTTACCGAATTGCATGTAGACGTGATGACTATAACGGAGAATTCTTTAAAATATTGGCGCGAAGAGTTTCCAGAAAAAAGGTAATGTTGATTCTTGATGATAAACAATTTCAAAAAACGACGTTGAAGAGTTTCCAACTGGTCAATATGAACCTGATAATAAGGACTCCAGACCACCGAGGCATATTCTAGTTTCGATCTGATAAATGCATAATATAATAGCTTTAAAGTTCCGACTTCTTCAAATTCAGCTGTTTCTATATTGAAATTCATACATCCAAAAGGCTGAATTGAGTATTGTATCGATGTGCACATTAAATGAAAGCTTCGAACCAAATGTCACTCCTAAATCAATAACAGTATTGGGCCTCTCTATCCTTTCGCTATCTATCAGGTAGTTATATATCAGCGGATTATTTTTTAGAGGGTAGGATATGGCACCATATTTTGCAATGTTTAAAGATAACTTATTATCATTACACTATACAACTACCCCGTCCAAGTTTTTAGCCAAACGTTCACAGTACGTAAAATGCGTCATAGGGTAATATATTTTAAAGTCATCAGCATATATATCAAATGGGACATCTATTTCACTACATATATCGTTGATAAAGATTGGATCAACATTGGATCCTTGGGGAACGCCATACGTAGCTAGATATTTGACAGACTTGAAACAATTAATCTGAACATACTGCCTTCGATTATTTAGGTAAGAACTAAGGAGGTAAAGGAGAGCATCTGAAAGACCAAACAGAAAGAGTTTGTGAAGTAAAAGCCCATGGTCAAGCCTGTCGAAGGCTTTCGACCTTAGGCTTAGACTTTAGGCTTTAGAAGGCTGTATAAATTACATCTGTTTGGGATCGCCTATAGATACTAACATCATGTAAAGATAACATTGGCCACTTATTATCACGTTCTAGTTCAAGATATGTTAAAAAGAAAGCTATAAGTTGTTTGCTCTTAAAAGAACAGTTTTTTTATAAATACACGAAAATAAAACTACAAAATACACATCACCTATTGACACTTATAATCGAGCGATTTTCTCGGAAGCCATTTTGGTGGAAACTTAATAATTTAATATCTGGACCTACAACATTTTTTGATTCTACCATCCATTTTGTATAACGATAGGAAACATTTACATTTTTCTTTTAAAAAAAAGGTCACGATGTTCTTCGCCAAAACGATATTTGTCCTAAAATTTATTAAATATTTAAAAACCGAGTTTCAATATTAAGTCTAGCATAGACATATGAATATTTAACTTGGAGAAAGATGATTAAAACTAAAACTATTACACATATTTTTAGTACATTTTGACAAGTGTCCATTTTAACAGTGTTACTCAACGTTCCATTAAATATTTACCTGAATCCATGATTTCTGAAATTGAATTGGCAACGTTGTATTTTCAACTTTGAATTTATGAGATGGCTGTCATTTGACAAATCAAATTATTTATGCCCGTCAAATGAATATTTTTTCCTTTTTTATACTTTTCAGGTTTATTCTGGTTATAAATTGCTACTTGAGCATTTGTAGAAAAGTTATGTATGCGTTTGTATTGGAAAAATATGTTTAATAATCGTTTCAACACACTGAGTTTGTTTGTCTTGTGAGTGAATATCCCAATATATATTTTTTCAAGAAAAAAATGTGAAAAATATTTTGCCGCGCAAAAATTTCCATTGCTAAATTTCATGAAAATCCTAGCCGGCCCCATATTCTTAACGTTTACACAGTAGTTGTCAAAATTTGTAGGTTATTATGGAATCTTCTATTGCATTGTAAAAAGCGGCAAATTTAAAATTGAATTCTTTCAGATTGAAATTAAATGAAGTCAAACCTTGACGTTGATATTTAAAAAAATAGGTTATTTTCTTATGACGATTTTCCATCATCACTCCACCAACGTTCTCGCCGGCCACTGTTAGACCAACATTATATGTACCGCGACTACGTGACTGAATATTGCTCTGGAATACCCCTCGCACAAAAATATATGATTTCCATTGATGATCGATGATTGACAATTAACTACTTTTGACAATGCCAAAAACTGACAAATTAAACTAATATTTATCAGTTTCTCTTCTAATGGAAATAGAACCACTTATTTTAAAGAAAAAGGGGGCTTTAATTGATGTTTCGACTTTCTTGAATGAAAGTCGTTTTCAAAATGACAAAACAAAATATATAATAAAAATTTTACTGTAGAAACAGGTTATATTACCTCTGTGTTTTCTGCCGTTGCTAAGAAATAAACTAAAACCTTAACTTTTCTTGTAAATATCTCGGAAGATCAAATTTTCTCAGACATGAGACCTGCATTTTTTGCCGTTTTAGATTAGGTATTAGTCTACTCTGAAAGTATCATTGAATTCTGACGAGTAGATTTTGGACACACATACATACAAACTTGCTCGTTTAATAATATTTGATTTTGTTCTAAAAAGTGACAGTCTCAGGAACAAAATGGTTCGGTATCTGAATTCGATCTGTGAGTGTAGCTTTTTTGTGTTTATGAATTTTAAAATTCTGACTTCAGTTTGATAGAGCATCAAGAAGTAAGCTTAGGGTTTGATGTGCCCCTCCGTACCTCTTCGGGAACACCTTCAAAATGGGGTCCAAATATGAAAATTTTGAAGTTTAAAATGACATTGAATTTAAAGTAGACACATAGTGAATGACGATTTTGATAAAAGTGAGTAGACTGTTACTGTGTTGAGAGAACTGTCAAATCTAAATTTTTCTTAATACTTTCAATACAATTTGTTCTCAACTGGTTTCATTATATCTTCTATTTATTTTACGTTTACACCGAAAAATAAATATGGACTACAAGCCATTCTTCTCTCTTGTTTAGCAACTGGAGGTTATGAGAGTTAATAATTTTTTACATAATTATCTTTTATTAGCTATTTTGTTTTTTCGTTTACAAAGTTGATTTCATAATAGTTTATGTAATGAGCTATAAAGCTGTAAATGAAACTTGTTTAGGTATTTAGTATGATACAATATATATTTATCAAATTTTTTCAAATCCAAATACAATTGAAACAAATACTGACACAAAAAAGAATGTCGATATCTTATTTCTTGTTCTGAATGTCAAACTACAAACAGCCCAAAAAACTCATGTCCTAACATTCTTAGGTACGTAATTTTTTAATATAAATTCAATATCTAATAAAAATAAGTTTTGGGGGATGATAATAGTAGATTTAATATTTACGTTTTCCTGATATTGTAACTTTTTCCTCATCAGAGTTAACGCTCTTTCACGATTTCACAGTCTTGTTGATATTTTATTTGCAATATTCCCTATTCAATTTAAAATTTTATTGACCACATCAAACTTACTTTTATGATCTCCTTGATATATCTTTTAGCAACCGTTGTGGATTTTCAGTCACCGTGACGTTTTAGTGTGGGATTATTTCCAACTAAAATATGAAGTAAACGAGTTTGAAACTTAATCTCATTAATTTATTCAATTCCCAAAGCGGGTTTCTGCATTATGGCTTCGTGGGCATTCGAATAAAATCAATCAAATGACAAACACATTCAAGAAGGTGGATAGCTAGATCTGATAAACGGTAAATTACAAAATTGTGCTACTATCTATCCCCAAAACTGATAAATAAAGCACAGAAAAGTTTTGATTACTTAATAAAGTCTACAAATTCCCAATTTGCATTAAATTTTTGAACATTTTGAACATCAGTTGGGCCATCGAATCAATAAGTAGATCAGCTAAATGATAAATTGTACAAACTATTTCACGCACTTTTCAAATGAACCAATCAGAAGCTCCAGTCAAGTTCAGATTATCGATAACACCAAACTTGATTCTTGACTCTGATTGGCATGTCAAGTTCGGTGTTTTCAGATTTGTGTAAGTGACAGTTAATCGTCAAATATAAATAATCACGCATTTAAAAATGAGCAGATTTGGGATTTCGTTCGATGTCAATATTTCTGTTTATTAAACTTTATTAATTTCTATGATCAAATTCTTCCCTTTTTTTCAGATGTTTTACCTTTTAGTTTGTTTGTGTAATAGTCTAATAAAATTCCAGTCGTGATTGAATTTATCTCATAAGTCTGTGTTGGCAGCAAACTAGAGCCCCACAAGATAAAACTATACTCGACAATGCTTCCCAAAGACTCAAAAGAGAAATACAACAAATTAAATAAGAATCGATTAGTATTTACCTAAGAGAATTGACAGACGACAGTAGTACTGATTATTCACTCTGGAAAGCTACTAAGACCCATAATGCGAATACCACCTGTCAGATTGGAAGATGGGCTAGAAATAATGAGCAAAAAGCAACAAGATTTGCAAATCATCTAGAAAAAATCTTTCAACCTCATGAAGATCAAGATGAAGAATCCACTCTGGAAGAACATCCACAGATTGATCAAGAAATAGAATTTACCTCTTTCAAAGAAAATAACAATCCGAAAAAAGCTGACTGAATTACTGGAGAAATTTTAAAACAATTACCCAAAAAAGCAATAAACTAACTAAACTAATAAATGCAGACTGAAGTATGTACCCAGCCTTTGGAAAATTGCGGAAGTCATAATGATACCCAAGCCAGGGAAACCACCACATGAGGCATCGTCATACAGACCGATCTCATTACTGCCTGTTATGTCGCAACTATTTGAGAAACTGCTACTGAAAAGACTAAAACCACTTATCGAAGAAAGATAAATTATCCCTGATCACCAATTTGGATTTAGAAATAAGCAGTCGACGATCGACCAAGTTCATAGAATAAACCATCATTATAGAGAAATCATTAGAAGAGAAAAACATTTGTGCTACTATCTATACAAGCGGTTGATAAGGTTTGGCATGAATGCTTAATACAGAAGCTCCCGAATCAATATACAGACATCCTCCATTCATATAGATCGGAAAGATACTTTAGAATTAGGTAAGAATCTTAATGAAATTAAGGCTGGAGTACCACAAGGAAGTGTCCTAGGACCTGTCCTATACTTACTGTACACATGTGATATTCCAGAGTTAGAAAACAATACCACATCCACCTTCGCCGACGACACAGCCATTCTAGCAGTAGGAAAGAGCAATGAAGAAGCAATCCACAGGCTGCAAACAGCTGTCCACCTTGGCAAATATGAATAGAAAACTAGACGAAAATCGGGAGGAAAATCAAAGAATGATCAGGAAATTAGAGAAAAGTTTAGAACAAATAAAAAAAATTAAAAAGGAACCAGAAGAGCCTAGCAGACGATGCAAATCAAAAATATACAAGAAAACATAAAAGGACAAGAGAAAAATTTAAGAGAAGAAATTCAAGAAAATGGTGTTACAATCAGAGAGGATTAGAAGAGAAGATATGTCAATTAGGGGATAAAATAGATGGAAATTTAAAAAATCACATACAATGAGAAGTAGAGGAGAAATTGGTAGATTTTCAAAAAGGGATAGAAGAAGTGACATTGCAAACAAAAGCTAATGAGGAAGGTTTAGAAGGATTTAAGGTAAAGGTCGATGGAGAACTTAAGACGATATATGAAATTATGGAGGAGAAAAATAGGATATGTCAGAGGAATGTGGAGGTTATGGACAGATATATAAACAAGGAAATTACAGAAATAAACAATAAGGTGCAGGTGGCAATAGAGGAAAATTTATATAGGGGGGATAGGCAAACCATGGGTATTAAATTTGGTGGGAATTTAAATAGAAATAAAATTAAAAGAAATTATCATAGATGGAAGGTTAAATTAAATAAATATTTTTGTATATTGTAAGAAAATTTAAAAGAAGAAATAAAAATGAATTTGGAAATAGCAGAGGAACAGAATTTAAGTATACGAAGTATACAAAGAAAAATACAAGATTTTAGTGGAAAAAATAGAAATTTAAATTTGATTTTATTATTTCTTTTTAAGATAAAAATAAATTAAGAAAACAAATTTTGGAAATGTTGTTATGGTGTAAAAATTGAGACAAAATTATGGAAAGTGTATAAAGTGTATTTTAAAAGAATTAAACTAAAAAAAAATATTTAAAAAGGACTTAAAAAAAGGAGATGCTTGTTATGACATGTTTGTTTATGTTGATGAGATAAAAAAAATGTCAGATGTTATAAAATGAAATAAAGATTATTAAAAAGTATTTAGTGGGCATAAACTCGTAGAATTATTTTTATGTTTTTGATAATTTTATTGGTAATATTGGTGAGCATCGATCTAATAGCTAAGCACGTCTTGTCGCGGTTATACTGTGGATGGGTGACCACTGATATACGGATATAAGGCCCCGTCATTCGTCAAGTTATTTTAAGACATTTTAAGAAATTTTAAGACATTTTAAGACATTTTAAGACATTTTAAGACATTTTAAGACATTTTAAGACATTTTAAGATATTTTAAGACATTTTAAGACATTTAGGAAATTTGAAAGACATTTACAGAATTAGCCGTAAATGCGTAAATTCTGTTAAAATTATTTGCAATGATATTTCAGCTTGTTTCTAGTGACGGGCACGACAGTCGTCCGTAGCTGGCCTAATATTGGAAACATATAAGAGCGAATACGAAATATTTATTATGTATTCGTTGCTTAACAACCTTGCTAGATAACTCAAGCAATTCGTATTTCAGAATAAAATGCATGTTGTTAGTTAAAATTTCTCTTTTAATTTAGCAATTTCGAGTAAATAAAGTAATATTTTAATTGTTTCGTATTATGGGTGAGGTTCAGATCAATTATTTAAAAAATCCTATTTAACATGCCTAATTAATAAAAAAACTTAGAGCCATTGGAGTCTAATATCAGAAAATCGTCTTTTCGACGCAGCTGGCGAGTATATCGCGTAAGCCGTATTCAAATCCAATCAGCGAAGTGTCGCAAAAAGCAAAGGGAACAAAAAGGGTCCAAAATGGGCCAGTACACTTATTGCTGGCTACCCGCGGTTCAAATTAGCTCTATATAAGGCCTATCGCCCGGCCAGCCGCCCTGACCCCTATGGCGAGCCTTGGGGCATACGACACCTCGTCTATTAACTGTTTTATTGTAACGTTTCAATCCCCTCGATCTCAAAGTGCATAGGGTGACAATCGGCGAGATATATTTTTTCGTAATGACGTTATATATGTTATTGTTGCGTTTCCTATTTTATGGGAAATACGAGATTTCTGCTGGTAATGAGATATTTTCGCATGCTGGCATGATATTGTACAGTGCGGGTCGGTCTTTATTCGACGACGGGGAAAAAAATTAGGAGAAATTAGAAGCGGAATTGCCGTAAAGTTTTATTGTTATGACCCACGTATCGATTTGGCATTAATAACATGTGTCTGATTTACATAGAAAACATATTCGTTATTAGTCTGTCGACAAATATTAAAATGTCGATAAAATAGAGATTTTTGTACAGTTTGATCAAGAATAATTTTTAATTCAAACCAAGAAATATGGTTTATAGGCAAGATAATCTTTTTCGCTTGTTAAATCAAGAAAAAGTAATTTGATCATACAATTAACAACTCATTGAATGAATGAAAGGATTTTTTACTATGTTGACAGTAATATTAAAAAAATAAAATATTAGTAGCTAACGTGGGCCAATTTAATTACATTTAATACAAAAAAATATTAAACTTAAAAATAGTTTAAAAATAATAATAATAAATTTATTCACAAAACTTATAACATAACAAACATAAAATAGTGTAAACAAATACAGTGAATTAATAAGTAATAAAAATGATCCTAAAAAACTTAGTCTAGAGTAAACAAATTTATTTATAACACTACCAAGAAATTGATGAAATATGGTATATAATTATATTAAATATGTATATATTTCTTTACTTAATATTTTCTTTATCATCTTATAAAACTAATGATGTTATAATACATATTTCGAAACTACCCAATCTTTATACTTTTTTCTTATATTATAAAAAATTATTTTTATTTAGATGTTCAGCGGTAACACCTTTCTCACTAAAATATTTGGTTATGCTTAACATTTTGAGGCTATCCACAAATGACTCTTATTCGGTTCAAAACTCGACATTTTCTGACTGATGTCCTACCTTACGATAATGACGTTTTACTTGTGACAATTTTAACAATAACTTACTGGTGGCGACAACTTTTGTCAAACGACGGAACTTGTACACCTGATAATATATTGCCACATTTCATTGAAGTAGCTTCAAAAATAAAATGAATAGAAACCCCCCAAACCTAACCTAAAAATAATACAACAGTTAAATCAAATATATTCGTAGTCTATTTGAAAATGAATAATAGAACAGTTTTTATGGCAGAAGTTCAAAACGATACAAGAACATTTAAATTTATAAGAAAGTCTTCTTTAAAGAACATATTTACTTAGGTATATTTTCTATGAAAATAACGAGTTTCTAGAATGTTTCCTTCTGTGAGGAGAGAATAGCATTTTGCCAATTGTCAGATGAAATTTCTGATATAGTTGAAGAACATCCTGAAGACTAAATGTATACTGGTACAAGATTTATCTACAGCCAATCAGATTCTCTCTCTCTATTCCTTAATTATCTAATGTACCTTTCTTTTTAGTACTATCAAGCACCCTTTTCATATCTACAAAACACGCGCAACCACCATCTCACATATCTGCACAACAATAAAGATTTTATCATCTCTGTTAAACTTTCTTCCATAGTATGTTGTAATCTTTTCCTTGTTCTGGTTTCTGAGCTTCGTAATGTAATCCCTTTCGCCACATCAATTTCTTCTACTGCTTAGTTAAATATATTTAAAAGTTCATTTACCCCCTTTAGACTTGAATATTTTTACTGCCAGTTTATCTTGTCCTGATATCTTTCCATTCTTATTACCCAAATAAATTTTCTATCGCTTTCTTGTTCTTGCTATTCTTGTGGTCAACATCCCTTCCATAATAATATTCTCACTCATTAGAATTTTTCCATTGTTTTCATGGTACGAGTTTGTATCCGAAGTCTATCAATGTCTTTTCTTTGCTTCTGCTCAAAATAAGTTAATCTTCCCCGGTTTTCTTTTCTGTTTTCTCTTAGTTTACTTCTTCTTCAATCTCATTTTTGCTGCCTGTATTATAGGCTAATATTTTGTTCTTCTAGGTTTTGCTCGGTTTCTCTATATTTTTTATTTATTGATTATTTTGCCTTTGTCTTTGATTTTTTTCTCTTTTAACTCTTCCGTTTGAATTAAAGGTATTTTGACTAAACAATATTAGTTGCCGATTTTATCCTTTAATATAGCTATTTTACATATTTCCAAATTTCTTTATTCATTAGATAGTAGTCTATAATGGACCGTTCTTCTCCACTTTTCTCTTCCAATGGTTTATATCATTGTATTTGAAATTTGATTCAAATAATTAATTCTTTTCGAAGCCAGTCTTCTATTCCTTTATTTTTACTTATTATTATTATTATTACTCTTATGTTGATATTTGAAGTTATTTCTTATATACTCTGTCAACCTTCAACGTCGTCTGTCTGTATATCAAATTTTAGAGTCTAAGTCACCTCCAGAACTAATACTTTTACAATAAGTCCTTGTCAAATCCTACCTGTGCCACGTCTAGCTCTATTGCATATTACGTGAAACAGCTAGAAGAATCCATAAGACAAAAAACATGTACGTTCATACTGAAAGAATAACAAGAAGATTGCAAGGGAAGTTGAAAGATAATGCGAAAAAGGAGGAAAATTTAATTTAAAAAAGCAGAAGACAGTTTCCTCGGCAATTGATATTAAAGGTAATAACTGTCAAAGATGCTGTATGCATGTTTTGTATGATAATTGGATCTTAAGATCGTCAAGGAGAACTGTAATCGTGGGACTCGCGAAAACGGCGATTATATATTGTATTTGTGTAAAAAATGGGCAAAATTATTGGAAGTATATTTAAAAAAAATAGTTGTGATGGTGATGGTTGTTGATTTTAGAATGACAGTTAGGAATTTAGAATTGAAAGATGTCAATAGTTTAATTTGTTAAAAAATAAAAACTAAAAAAAGTAATACTGAGAATTAATGAAACCTATTCAATTGGCGCAACAACGTGTGGCTCGAAATTGAGTGAACACAAAAGATGGAGGAAGTTCGATTGATGGAAATGTTGATCAGTATGAAGGTAGATATGAATAATATGAGGGGAGATTTGAATAGAAAATTGGGAATAAAGTCAAAGAATGAACAGGAAATTGGACAAGAGTTTGCAACAAATAGAAAAAATTAAAAAGGAACAAGAAGAGCAGAAGGAGCAAATTAAAAATATATAAGAAAACATAAAAGGACAAGAGAAAAATTTAAGAGAAGAAATTCAAGAAAATGGTGTGAGAATCAGACAGGATAGAGAGAATGAATTTGAAGAGAAGATATGTCAATTAGGGGATAAAATAGATGAAAATTTGAAAAGTCACATACAAGTAGAAGTAGAGGAGAAATTGGTAGATTTTAAAAAATAAATAGAAAAGAAAATGTACCAAGAAAAAGAAGAAGTGCAAAGAAATACAGAAATAAATATGAAAGAAAAACTAAAAGAAAATATGAAAATAGCTGAAGAAGAAAACTTGAGGACAAGAAGTGAATTAAATAAAAATATAAAAGAAGTGAAGGAAGATATTAACAAAAGAAATGAAAATAAACATAAAAAATTAGAAAAACAGGTTAAAGAGGTATTTAAATTACAAGAAGAAATTTTAAAGAATAAAAACAGGTCAGGTCAATAGCGTAGGAAGAGAATTTAAGTATAGGAAAAGAAATTAAAAAAAATACAAGATTTTAGTGGGAAAATTAAAAATTTAAATTTGATTTTATTAATTTTTTATGATAAAAATAAATTAAGAAAACAAATTTTGGGGGAATGTTGTAATGGTGTAAAAAATGGGCAAAATTTTTGGAAGTACTTATATTTAAACAAAAAATTATAAAAAAAAACTATGTAAAAAGGACTTAAAAAAATAGTTGTGATGGTGATGGTTGTTGATTTTAGAATGACAGTTAGGAATTTAGATTTGAAAGATGTCAATAGTTTAATTTGTTAAAAAATAAAAACTAAAAAAAGTAATACTAAGACTTAATAAAACCTATTTAATATGTAATGTTTCAATGACAAAAAAAATGATTCCAATGGCAAAAAAAAAATGATTCACTTCACTATCCGGGGGAAAATTTTTATAACTTAATTTTTACCTATTGATAGTCACCTAAATATGTTTAAGACTATTTTTCAAATATCAAGTGTTAATTAAGAACTAATCCAAGATTTTACGCATTTTAAAAAGTAAAACTGTTCCAGACACGCGATAATCGCGAATCCGTCTGAACTCAAAACAGAGCTCATAGTTAGAGCCAGAGAGCGACCGAATAGAGGTCTGTTGCTATAGTGAATCCACGAACAGTGTCACCGGAGTCGAGAGCGGGACGTGCTCGGACTTTTAATTAGATGCGCCTTTGAATCGATACCCACCCTGCACGGCCGAGGACTCACCCAAACTCAAGATATACACATACATACATTCACTATCGACCCGACTCCTTTGCCATCTATAGACGTACACACAAATACAAATAAAAACGAACGAAAACGGTCTCGGTTATCGATTTTAAACTGTTTTACTAATTACGTCACTTATTTTACTACTGTTTAGAAAAAGTGATTTCTCAATTATTGTTAGGAGATATAGCAAACCAATTACTATTTTTGATATATTTTAAGACCGAATATACCAAAAACGTCTTTTTCCGACATAAAAAGTGATTTCACGGGACTCGCAGGATTCCAGGACTCGCAGGATTCCAGGACTCGCAGGATTCCAAGACTCGCCTATGGCTCGTCCTTGAAAGTTCCTACTCATCCCGTAAAATATCACTTTCAGAACTTGTTACGTAAATTACTATTTACGGAATAATTATATTACAGAAAATTCCAAACCTAACATTTTCGACCAATTAAAAGCCTATATTGTGTATCGTTACACTAGCAAGTCTTCGACTCGGGAAAATATTCGTGTTCTTGAAAAAATATCCAGTAATAATTGAAGCTCTAGTGGTATTATAAGTGATAATTGTTTCAAGTTTTGTACTAGACATGAATATATTATTATTAGCCATTCCTGTCTATTTAAAACTGCCCTAGCTTTCCCATGCACGAGTCTAGAACATTCTAGCCAGGCCTAGGAACCTGATTCAGTGGCAAAGAACATGATCTGTGATTTCCTTCTTTCTGATGGATGAGTAAACGAAAAAATAAATAAAATTGTTACTATTTTAGATACAATTTGTTTACTTTAATTTTTTTAATTATATATTTAAACAAATTAATGGAAAACACTTAAGTATTCTAATTCATTTCGGAAGCTCATTGTGGTTTGTATTTTAATTTCTCTCTCTTTCCACTGGATTAAAACCACTTTTGGAATGGAAATTGTAAACAAACAAAATTTAAGACCTTCTGTCTGGTTTAGATATGTAGATGATATCTTTGCAATTTGGCAACACGATAGGGAAAATATTGATACATTTTTATATACTATTAATAATTCGGAACCTACTATTAAATTTACAATTGAAATTGAAAATAATAAAAAATTACCGTTTCTTGATGTACTAATACACAATAACAACAATTGTTTTGATACATCAGTTTTTAGAAAAGAAACACATACAAATAGATATCTAAATTTTAATTCAAACCACTCAATTTGTGTTAAACGAGGTATTGTCAAATCTCTTTCCGATAGAGCAAAAACAATTTGTTCAAATGACAATATCTTAAATAATGAATTATCACTTGTTAAATCTGTCTTGATTAAGAACAACTACCCAAGTAAATTTATAAATCGTGAACTTTACCGAGACATCAAAACTAAAGATCAAAATTTAAACCCCCCAATAATTCTTTCAAATATAGTAAAAATCCCTTATATTCCAAAATTATCCGAAAAAATTAGAAGGATTGGCAATAAATTTAATTTAAAAACAGTTTTTCAAACTAATAATACATTAAAATCTTTAATAGTAAATACAAAACCTTTTAATGAAATTCAAAACACAAAAAATTGTATTTACAAAATTCCATGCGAATGTAATAAATTTTATATAGGAGAAACATCTAGACCTTTTCATATTAGACTTAATGAACACCAATCGTACATTAAAAATAAACAATTCGAAAAATCCAAAATATGTGAACACGCATGGGATTCTGGTCATAAAATACAATGGAATTTTTCAACTAGATTATTAAAAGAACCGAATAATTATAACCGCAAAGTTAAAGAAGCAGCATTGATATGCTTAAATAATAACGAATGTGTTTCTAATTGTTCGGTTGATATTTCAAAAATTTGGATACCTATTTTACAAAAAGAGTTAATTGCAAAAAGGATACCCTCTATATCGGGATAGTATCATAAGTTTTTATCTGGTTTTTTCTTATGATAATATTAATAAGAAAACTTCATTTATGACGAAGTATAAATTCTCTTATAATATGCAAATGCGCTATCCTTTTAAAAATTCGTTCCCAGAAACGTCACAAAAATATGATTGAAACAGATTTTGACATCTTCAATCTCAAAATCTTATTCTATGTATACTATGTTGATGTCATATTTTTGCAAGATTATCAAGTGTTCTGTTTCTAGTAAATTTATTTATTTTATGTCATTTTGATAACGGCTTTCGATCTGGAAAGCCGAAACGTCAATAAAAAAACTTTTTTAACAACTAAGTGGTTTTAATCCAGTGGAAAGAGAGAGAAATTAAGTATTCTACATTTTTATTATTTGATATACCATATTGGTTTTAAAATTGGCCAAAAACGTCTTATTCCAGAGAATAATTATATTACAGGAGAATTTTTATAGGTTTTTATAAAAAAATCTAATTTAATACTGGACATAATTGTATTATTATAGTCTTCCATTCCTATTCAGAACGCTCCTAACTTTCTGTTAGACAATTCTATAAAAATCTAGCTACACCAGAACCAATTTTAAGTGAGTATAGCTAAGAATATATTGTGATATTCTAGGCTTATAAACAACTTTACTGTCCCAGATTCTATTCGGGTATTTTTATTAAAAAGAAATAATCTTCACCGCATGATCTTGAACAGGCTGCTCCTCACATCTTTGTACCTATTTACTAAATTTTTTCCACGCTCTTTTAGAGATCATTTTCCACAAACAGCCATTTCTCATACCTTTTTTAACAATGCTATTATCATACGTAATTAGTAACCTGATTATTTTCTATTATTTCATTTACTGAGATATTCATCTTGTGATTTCTTTTACAGTCTTTACGCGTTACTCATTCTAGAATACCTTCTTTTCGAGCATCTGCAACCTGTTCTAAAGCTGTACAATTAGTACTCATGCCTTTTATCTCTTTTTTCTACGTCCACATGTAATCTTTAAAAACTTTATTTCACTCATTTATCAGTTTCTGCTATGTGACACCATGACGTCAGGGAACATCAGTTCTTTTAATAATACTGGCTCTAATTGTCTCACCCAAACTTTCGTCACTTACGTCTTATTTTCTAACTTTTCTGCAAATTCCTCCATAAGAATTATAAGTAACCTTACAGCATGACTTAATCTTTAATTGTATTGTAGTAATTTCCATATTATGTTTCTGGAAACGCTATCAGAAGCTTGCTTGATATTAATAGACAAAGTAAAAAATTACTATGCCCAAAATCACACTGATTTTCATTTAGTTAGTTCTATCAGATGTCGCAATCTTTTGGAAGTGGCTCTGCAAGCAGTAGAGGTCGTGTTGCCTAATAATATGAGTAAATTGGAAAATTACTTTGTAACTATGCAAAATGCTATAAATCACGCCTATAAGAAGTCCTGCCCCCTCAAGCGGGTTGAACTCAATGGTAGAACCACCGTCTGGTGGTGCCATGAGTTGGATCAGCTCAGGAAGGCAAAAAATACTAAACTTGAAAAGGGCTCTGACATATACAGGTCTCACCTCGGAGAGGACAAAAAAGTCGTAAGACAAAAACAAAGAGAAGCTTGGAAGAACTACTGTGAGGAAATCGAAGATTTTCCCCAAGCAGCTAGACTCCAAAAGGCTCCCTCTAAAGACCCTTATCACCACATTCGGCTTTTTCTTCTTTTGCGAATGCCCGACACTCACAAACAAGAGGCGAGCAGAGGCTAACACATGCCAACATGAGGGAGCTACCTTCAGGCGACATCATCACTTACTTTAACTGGCTGACGAGCTAGAAGGAAGGCTTAACTTGAGAAGGATGCACAATGGGCCAAATGTGGCCTACGTGCTGTGGGGTGACCCACCCTTTCATCTTTACAGATGCAGAGAGATGTTGCAATCTTCTTTCCAGATTTCATTCATAAATCTTCCCTGCTTCACTGCTTCCCTGCTCTGTACCTCATCTCCATGCATATATAACCCTTTCATGGACTCTTACCATTTTTTCTCCTTCAACACGTTTTGCCATACAATAATAATTTCCTCGTCCTTAGTGACTATTTCGTTATCTTTCATTATATCTGGTATAGTTCGTTGTACTATTAGAACCTTTTCATTATTATTATCGGTTCGCAGCTGTCTATATCCATGTATCTGTACTTCTACTCGTTCTTGATATCTTTCAATGCTTGCTCCATTTTCAACTTTTGAATTTTTTTCATTATCCTTTTTCTCCTCTATTACCTAACCCACCTATTTTAGTTTTAAAGGTCATCATTAACTCTTACTCATTTTAATCATTATATATGTACTTTAATAATTAATTAATTTTTCATTTAATATAATTTTTTGCCGTTTTAGTTTTAATATTTTCTGCTATTTGTTCATCTCTAATCCCTTTTAATTTAAATTTCCTGTTATTATTGGGTGGCCTATCTTTCCTCCTAGTATCTCTTGCATTTCCTCCCAGAATGTTTCTTTGCTTCTTTATTATTCATTTCTCCTGGACCATAATATGCCAATAATTGACAGGTCTGCTAAAGTTTTGTTTTATTTTATTACTTTTATCTTTGTTCATTTGTTTTTTTTCTCCAAATTTTAATCGTTCTTCATAGCCCTAGTCACAGTACAAATTTTTGCTCTATTGCGTTTCATTATATTTCATTTATTTTGATCTTTTCAAATTCTACTTTAACTCCATTTCCAATATTTTCTCATAATTCGGTCTTCTTGCTATTGTGTACTGTATCGAACTTGACGTTCTTTGACATATTCAAATAAAAAATTATTTAAAAGAAAGGAATAATGAAATACATCGTAAATGTTAATGTATCCTGGTTTTCTAGTTTGAACTAAATGTTATTTTATAAAGCTTACTTCCTGAAAAATTACCAAGCATAAAAATGTCTCCTAATCAAAATTTAAAACGGAAGTTGGAACAGACAAGCCGATATATTTAAAGAAACATTATTCAATCATGATTCTAACAATATTTATGTATCGGGTACACTCATTTGAATAAAATTCATTCTTATTCACACATAAATGTTTTTCAATGTACAAGGAAAAATGAAGAAGTGTCTAGGGTAACTCGATAATGAAATGTTAGAACAAACGGTTTAGACAAGAAACAAATCAACTCGACGAACTTTGATAAATTCGGAATAAGTAATCACCGTGTCAGTCAGCAGTGATGGCCAAAAAGGGGATGGACAGTAGCGTAACGTTGTATTTTTAGCTCGAATTAAAATTATATATGGTGCCCTTTCATTGCTCTTTTGACTCCTCCAGATCTTGAATTTCTGTCTAGAAAAACATGAATTTTATATAAAAAACTATATATAGGATATTTAAGTTAGTCACAAGAATGGCAGTCGTAGCGGTTTGATCTATGTACCATGTAAATCCCAACTACGCCACTGGAGGTAGAATATATTGAATTAAATTAGAAAAAAAACTGTTGACCAACGGAAAAAGGAATAATAAATATTTTGATTCAAAAAAGAATGTATTTACTAAAGTAGGTAGAAATGAATAAATAAATAATAGTTATGTCTATAATAATAAATCAATCGGGGTGGGTGGCTCAGTTGTAGAGCAGTGAACTCATGATTCAAGGGTCGTGTGTTCGAATCCCAGTAAGGGAAATTATTTCCAGATTTTTAATTAATTAAAAAATGTTTTAATTAATTTTCATGATCACTCACTGTTGGCTTCTTATTAACTGGTGTTGGAAAACAGTAACAACTACACAGAACACTAGGCTAATAACCATGGCATTCGATAATGCTGACGCAGATAACAAATACTTTAATGATTATAAGTTGGCTACCCTGTTACCCTGTTGCTAGTAGATCTCAGATAGAACGTTGACAGATTCTAGCTGTTTGTACACCCATATCTCTATGGACCTTGTCCGGTGCTCTGTCATGCAGATTCTAAAAATCAATATTGCGAATCTCTAGGAATCTATCGAAATGTATGTCGCGATTGACAGTTAGTAGACCTAGCAAAGTTATTAACCTATTAAATAAAAGCACAAAGACGTTCAGGATCAGGACATATTAATCTATAATCTCATGAGGTATGACCACATTACCTTTATTCCATGCAAAATTGTCGCACATCTTTATTTAGTGGTCTACTACTTGCATTATCGAAAACTATTCTATTAGGAGGAATATTGAAGAATAATTTACCATTACTATTCTTCATACATTTGTTTTGGAGGTAATCAAGGAACGAATCCGTAATATTTTTTGGAACCCATCCTTTATTTGTAGGTGATTTTGTTTGACATTTTCCACTACGATCCACCCGACCTTTCGATCTAGTATTCTGGACGTTTCGTCCGAAGTCCAAGTATATCCTCTTCATACGCATCTAAATTTCAGAGGTTTATCAACGATTACTTGATCACTAGTAGTTTTATCTTACACAGGTCATTTATTTAATCACGAAATACTACAAATTAATTATTTATGGTTACAATGAAAATATAAATTGCAATTTTGGTACACAGTAGGATTATTGTTTGAAATCTTTGTTAACTCATGTTGTTGATGGGTCCAGCTGTAGAGTGAGAAGCTCGAGGAATTGCTCCAGGATCTTCTGTTTTCTGTTTTTTAGCTGGAGGTTCTGAGGCGTCACTTCTAAGGGTGTTTGTGATGTTGGAATAATGCTCATTATCCATTTGCAGATAAGGCTTAATTGAGTTGGCTGAACTGTGGCCAGTAAAGCGATATGGTAAAATTTTCGCTGAAGTCCCGCAGGAGTGTCTTCATCCCATAATAAAACCATTGCGTAGTATTCTTCCAATTTTAATGAAGCAGAGCTCGATTTCCTTTTATTGCCGCACATCTGCAAATTCCTTCGTTTCGCATTACGAGCTTCCCTACTAGACTTGAAGATAATATCTTCCACTTCATAAAATACATTTCTTGCATTTTTTTGCAACGGTGTTCCACATTGTCTTCACAACTAGTTCTTTGTAATTTTCACCGTTTTCTTTCTTCATATTCCACGTTCAATCTTTCAGGATTAGGTTTATTTGCTCTAAACTTGTAGTTTCCAAAGGCTCGTATTTCTTTGCCTTGCAGAATTCCGTAAACTATTTCCATATTGACGTATGGGTTTTAACGGTATTTTACGTTACACTTTTCTCAATCGCCAGATCAATATTAGTCATAGAATCATTGTTTTAAAACAATATTACAAAATTTATTGACAATAAAATCAGAAAAATTGTTTAGCGTCGTTTTCTGGTCTCCTAGGAGACCATAATTACTTGTTAGCAAAGGTATTGTAATTTTCGGTGACAACAGCTGTCAAGTTTTGCCGCGGGTAAACTCGAAAAAACTACTGACAGGAGCTGTCATACAGTTTTAATTTCGCGTTTGTGATTGGTGGAAATTAACACGAGGGAAATACTAAAAAAAAAACAAATTTTGCAAGTAATAACATAATATATAGTTCCTTGTTTTAAGTTCGATAAATATTTAGTAACGAACTGTTAAGGCTCGACCATACTCATCCGAATAAACGCAATTTTTCAAATCGGAAAAAAACCGCCACATCGTTACAACTGAAAAAATGATAACATTGATAAGATGAAATTCAAAGAAAAGAATCATTTTTCTGTATTCTATGGATAATGTGCAACATATAACGATGTGGCGGTTTTATTCCGATTTGAAAAGTTGCGTTTATTCGGGTGAGTATGGACGAGACTTTAATCGGGGCAGATAATACTAGATTGTAATAGCACACTTACTTACAAAGGTTATGTCTATTTTAAGTTAAATAGTTTTCTCAAAATTCAAATGTAAATTTGATTCAATTGCTAGTAGTAACTAATAATAAATAATAATAAACAAAACTTTATTTCAGAAGTATGTTACAAATAACATAAAACGAAATAGGGTCAATAGAAACAACAAGATACAATATTGTAATCTAAACAGAAATCGACTATAAGTTAAAGAATTCACTTAACGTATAAGGTTCTAATTCAACTAGAAATTCAAATAACTTCTTTTTTAATTGTTTTATATTGTCAATATGTTTTAAAGTTGAAGGAAGACTATTGTAAATACGGATACATATGTAATATGTCCCATGTTCTGTCATTGAAAGTCTGTGGGATGGATACGCATAATTTATTGACCTGGTTATGTAATTACTTTGAGGTTTATCTTTGTCAAAAAGTGATCGATTCTTGAAGAAAAATAGCACCGATTCTTTTATGAAGATTGCTGTAGTCGTCAATATTTTATTCTGTTTAAATTTATTCCTACAAGAATCTCTCACTTTCATTCCCAATATTATCCTCAAAGCTCTTTTTTGACAAATAAATAGTTTACCGACATCGGTGCAGCTTCCAAATAATATAATACCATATATATGACTTTCAATAACAGCATGATACACCGTTTTTAAAGTTGAAAAGTCCAAATATTTTTTTAGTACAACAGTAATAATAATAGTCTTTATTAAATAGGTATTCCTAATTTACAAATCAATTACACAATATTTATATAGGTGAAAAAATTAAAATTTAAAAATCTGAAAAGTATTTGAACAGAATATTTGAAGGAAAATTTACTTACGTCTTAAAGTGTAAGTTGACCTAGATACCTTTTGACGAATATAATCAATGTGTTGTGACCATGACAGGGTACTATCTAACATCATTCCTAGAAATTTAACATTTTCTTGTGGTCTGATATGTGTGTCATAAATTGTATATACATTTGTTATTGAACACCAACATGGATTCTCAATAATTTCTGTTATATTATTAACATATAGTATGAACAATATTGGTCCCAACACACTCCCTTGAGGAATTCCTAGGCCTATCTCAATACTGTCAGAAGTTACTTGATTATTACGGTATTTGAGTTTAATTTTTTGTTGCCTATTTGATAGGTAAGATTCTATCCACTTTAATATTGATCCTCTAATTCCGTAATAATCCAATTTACTTAACAGTATATCATATTTTATTGAATCATATGCTTTTGATAAGTCCAGGAATAAACCCAAAGGAATGTGTCCTTCTTCCAATGTTAATAATATTTCATTTGTAAATTGGAAAACAGCTGTTAAGGTTGATTTATGTTTAAGATACACATGTTGTATATTATTTAATTGATTAGTTGAATACATAAACTCTAAGATGCGCGAAACAATGATCTTTTCAAATATTTTGGAGGAAGATGACAATATGCTTATAGGTCTGTAGTTCTCGATTTGTGACTCATCACCTTTTTTGTAAACTGGAACTACCAGTGCAATTTTAAGTTCATCAGGGAAAATACCAGAATTAATTGAATTATTAATAATGTAAACTAATGGAGTGGCTATCACATCGACAATATATTTAATGAGACTCATTGATACTTCATCATGTCCTGCACTTTGTTTATTTTTCAGTTCCCTTACGCATTTTAGTAGTTCTTTTTTGTTTAATATTGTATGTTGAATTGTTTTTTTAGAATATGGTATATTTGATGTGTAAGGTCTATTTTCTAATTTTGACAATAATCCTAACGCTGCGTTTGCAAAAAAAGTGTTAAATTCGTTTGATTTTGTGATAGCATCTCCTTCTATGTTTATTTCTTTTTTGTTTGTTTTAGTTCCTCTAATTTCTTTTACTATTGCCCACGCACTTTTAGATTTATTGTCAGAATTCTTAAGTCTTTCTGAGTAATCATGTTTTTTATTGTCTTGAAGTAGCCTATTGTACTCTTTTTTCTTACGTTTATATATTTCATCATACCTATTATCTCTATTTTTAATTATATATAAAACATCTAGTTCTCTCTTACATTTTTTAATTTCATTATTTGTATTTAAGCTTCGGTTTTTAGTTTTCGTAATTTCTGTTTTAATATTAATAGGGAAGTAATGATTAAATTTTTCGATTATTGTAGTTTTGAAATAGTCCCATTGATGATTAATGTCAGTTTTTGGTAGATTATATAATCTGTCCCATTGTATTCCTTTTAACGAATTTTGAAATGATTTTTGGTTTTTTTTTACTAAAGTTTCTAAAAGTATTTTTTGTATCATCATGGTTATCTAACAAAAATTGAAATTTCTGCGCAGTATGGTCCGAGATTAAAGAATGTAAGAGAATTACTTCAAAATTACCCTCAAAATTTGTAACAATGTTGTCTATACAGGTTCTGCTGGTACTGGTTATTTTTGTGGGTTCACAAATAGTATGGTGCAGATTATACAGGGTGTCCCACGACGTACTGTACACAGTCCAACCATAAGTACTATGGACCAAGGCCATTTCATATCTGGTATTAAAAAATGCCTTGTTGCGTTTTTGACGGATATAAAGGGCGATATTTGAAAATATGTGAATTATTCTACGTTAAGTATATCTAAAAGTAAAAATCTCAGACCAATCAAATTTGGCACACTGAGTCTGCTCCCTGAGCTCAATAAATTAGGTTTTAAAAACATTTTAATTTCAGGTCCGGACTTTTTTTTTTTTAGATTTTTATTTGTTTTTTGAAAACAACACCCTGTAAGCCGATCAGACAATTTTTATTTTTCTCACTTTAAAGCTTAAGGATGGTACTAAGCAACAGTTAAAAAAAATTGAACGCGCAACTTTTTGTTTTCTGCAGACAAAAATAAAACTTTGAAAAATAGTACAATTTTAATGGATTCACATTCTTCTTATTACTGCTGCGGCACTAGGTTGATAGCACATCATCATTTTTCAACAAAAATCATAAGGAAAGTTCATTTTACTCGATTATAAAGTATTATTCAATCAACCGTTGAATTTCCAGGGCCGTATTTATTTTTTGTAGTCTCTGTACCAGTTGGGGTGATATGGATGGAGGAGATCTTTCTTTAACGTCCTGAAAACTGTGGACTTAGAAATATTCAAAATTCTGGATATTCGCCGGGTACTTAGCTTCTCATTTTGATTTACCATTTCCAAAATACCCTCTTTTTGGTCTTGTCAGTCGCTCACCACGTTCTGTCACAAACTGTCAAAATGGACGTCAAAGCGAATTCAAAGCCTACTTGCATTTTCACAATTATCAAAAGTAATAGTTTTTTCTTTGACGTTACAGAAAGAAAATTTGTACAACTCGCTTTACAGGGTGTTGTTTTTACAGTATCAATAAAAATTTTAAAAAAATAAATACGGCCCTGGAATTTCAACGGTTGATTGAATAATACTTTATATCGAGTAAAATGAACTGTCCTTATGATTTTTGTTGAAAAATGATAATATGCTATCAATGTAGTGCCGCATCATTCATATGAAGAATGTGAATCCATTAAAATTACACTATTTTCAAAATTTATTTTTTTCTGCAGAAAACAAAAAGTTGCGCGTTCAATTTTTTTTAACTGTTGCTTAGTATCATCCTTAAGCTTTAAAGTGAGAAAAATAAAAATTGTCTGATCTGGCTTACAGGGTGTTGTTTTCAAAAAACCAATAAAAATCTAAAAAAAACTAAGTCTGGACCTGAAATTAAAATTTTTTTAAAACCTATTTTATTGAGCTCAGGGAGCACACTCAGTGTGCCAAATTTGATTGGTCTGAGATTTTTACTTTTATTTTCAAATATCGCCCTGTATATCCGTCAAAAACGCAACAAGGCATTTTTTAATACCAGATATGAAATGGCCTCGGTCCATAGTACTTATGGTTGGACTGTGTACAGTACGTCGTGGGACACCCTGTATACATCTAATAAAGATAAAAGTTCTTGTAAATATTTAGTCTTACTTAAAAAATCGATATTATAGTCACCTACCAGAAAAATCCAAGCTTTTTCATTTGCAATATGAAAAAGGAGATCTTTAAGTCTTCCCAGGAATAATGTTACATATGCACCTGACGGTCTATAAAAGCAAATAATAATTATTTTATTCCCGTTATTTTTTGTTTCACAACTACAACACTCAAAGATATTTTCTATTGCAAATACATTAATATCACTTCTTTCTTTACACTGAAGCTTCTCTACACTAGTATAAGTATAAGTGTGAAATTGGTTTTATAACTCCGTAAAAAACGTGATTGTTATATTGCTACCAAATAATAAATTTTCTGGCAACAAATCAGGTCTTAATAATTTTCTGAATGATTTCATCATAATTATGTGGACTAAAGATCTTAGAGTATATGTTTGCCCTTGGTATTTATCTAACCAGTTATTACAAGTTCTGAGCAATTTGTCAGTCTATCTATAGAACTTTATTTATTTTGTTTTTATTTAGAAAATGTTATCCATATTTTAAATGTTATCAACTTTGCTGAGATAAGTTTTGAATTAGTTATTTATTTCATTTACAACATTCATTTTGTTTCACTTACTTGAATAAACATTTTTAGTTTTTTAGCGCAGTACCCCGACTATAATCCGTTTAAAAATGAAATCTTGTCTTTCTGACCCTAAAGTTTTTATGGTCCTTTCCCCTTGAGAATCTCATATGGGCGCCCATATTTTGCGGTGCAGTTGTCAGCCAACTTTGTTATTTTATCAGTTTTGTGTGAATGTAGGCAATACAGATAGGGCCGCGCATTTTAAATGATTTTTATGTTATACTTTTCTCTAGTGAGTACTTGAAAAAAGAAAAAAAAAAATATTGAGCAAGAAGCTGGAAAATTATTTATGAAATGATTTAAAATTTGAAGCATTACAAAAAAGTAATAATAAGAAAACAGTTTATTTACCATAATAAATACAACATTTTTATTTTCCAAATTCAATGATGCGTTTTAGTTTAACGAAGTGTTGATATAGATATTATTTCCCTGTTAACATTAGAAATAATCATTTAGTTTTGCATATACAATAAAACTTCATCAGTGTCAGTGTTTATTTTGTATCCTTTCTAAATTCTTTGAAATTGTTCCTGTGGCTTGTTTGTGTTATCTAAAAATGATATTAATTGGAATAAGTACTTTTCCAGAAACTAACAATACATAAAACACCAACAACTAGTCTATAAATTACCAATGGATTGGCAATGACCACTTTAATTTATTCTATTGTTTGAAATTTCAACACCAATAATTTTTAAAGCTTTTAAGGTCACGCCGTTTGACAACTTTTGGTGTTTTTCAATGCCCCGTACCTGCTACCCAAGTAGCATTTTTCGTGGACGGAACGTGGCGGCCACGACATTAGAAACTTTAAAGTGTATTGCCAAAGTCTTTGCCACGTAATAGAAACTATAACTTGGCGGTGACTAAAATGGGGAACACTTTCTTGGTGGCAGCTACGTGGTGGTGTGGTGGTCGACACTAAACACGAAACTTTGTTCACTGCGCATGTCTTTTTGATTTGTAGCTCGTTCTCTGTCCTGCATATTAATCCTTCCATTTTCCTTGCTTTTTCTCTAACCTGACATAACTGTTAAATTAAGTAGGTACGTACTGAATAATAGTTAGGTATAATTATTATATTATTATGGAAATTCAAGAACACAAATACAAAAAGTTGGAACGATTGAAAGTTTCCTGTCAGATGTAGGTGTTGTGGCTCGAAATATGGGCACGCATCATTGGAATACTTCATTATTTAAGAAAAAAGTTAAAATCTGTAAATTTTTCATCATGGAAATTAAATACTTAGATGCTTCAAACTGTGTTTTTTATCAATCTTTGTTATTAAAATCATTAATTATGTATGGAAATGTAGTAAATTTGAAGCCGTATTGACGAAAAAAAGTTTTTTAAATAGCCCGTTTATTTTTCTTATCATGGCGATCTCAGAAACGGCTGCAAATGTCTGCGTTTAGAAAATAAAAATTTAAAGTGATTTTCGTGTGGCAAAAACGAGACGTGAATTACTGCATACATATAATCAAGTTCCGCCACTTTAAAGGTATATTAATGGTTCCCAAAACGACACTAAAGCTATCACGCCCACTTTAAGATCACTGCCACTTCTAAGCGGTATTTAAGTGATACGGTTTGGTGGCCGTAACTATTATTTTCCACTTTAATGTTTCTGCAACTTTGAGGTAGTCTCGCTTAGTTGTTATAACGTTTCAAACACCTTCAGTGGCACCAAAATATTATAAAACTATTAAGTGGCTCCCAGCGGTGAGCTTGACGTGACTATAACTAGGCAAAAATAAAATGAAGGTTCAAGGATGAGAAGATTCAATTGAACGATGACAAAGAGTCTTCATACTTCTTCTAAATACTGTTTAACACGGTGAGCACACTTATTTATGGGACGCCGTTTTTATTTTTATTCATAAATGTTTTTTTTTCAATTTTAAACATAAAACCATTTTATTCAACTTAGTTTGTCCAATTATTTCAGTACTATTAAACTGTTTCTTCAAAAAAACACCGGACACGGTGGCCTAGTTGGTAAGACGTCTGCCGATTCAGCTTGGTCAGTTTTCGGGGAGTAAGTCGGTAGATCACCTGCATGACAAAGGCATAGTCCTGGTTTTAATATGATTGAGAACCGTGGTTGGGAGCCCACAATAAGCTGTAGGTCCCGTCCAGTTTAGGCCATTAGGTCAGAAAAGAGACGTTAAAATTAACAAACAACAACTTCAAAAAATCTTTGATGAATAAAATTGAATCTTTATAAAATGGCGTAAGTCAAATATATTTGACTGCCCATATTAAAAGCTGTTAATTTTTAGGATGCAATTAAAATTATCAACAGTCAATTTAATTAATGTAACATTTCAATTGAACCAACAAAAAAATAACAAACAAACAAATATATTTGACTTACACAATTTTATCAAGATACAATTTTATTCATCAAACATTTTAAATAGTTAAAGTTTTTTTAAGAAACAGTCTAGTAGTACTTAAAATATTATAGAAACAGTTAAATTAGTTACATACAACTGCTAGTTATTTAAAAAGTAAATAAAGAAAACAATTCAAAAAGTACCTAAATATTTTAAAACTACATTATTTACATTTCTATATTTAAACATTTTAGAATTTATCCTATTGACCTATTTAAAATATAACTTGAAATAATTGAGAATGTTTAAATTGTTTACTGAATAAAAATGCAACTTCCTAAAATTAATCTGACTAAATATTTCCATTAGTTACCTTTTACATATTATATGTAAATGAAGGTTCTGAACATCGACAGTCATTTTATTTAATGTAACATTTTAATTCGACCAACAATAGAAAAACAAACATTTTTAATAAGGTATTTAGATGATTGTTTAAAATTTTAATATCTACATTAAACATATTCTCATTTATTTGTCCGTTGAATTAAAACGTTTTTTGAATAAAAATTACACTCGTTTTAAAATGATTGTTGATAATTTTTATTCGGGATTATAATGTTGTTGCTGGAGTCATCGGGCGCTACGAAATAAGTAATTTGGCAACGTTGGATTTGAAACAAGTAATCCGTAGATGTCCTACTTGTTCTGAGGTAAATAGGACAAACGCTCCAATGACTTCATACACGAAAAGACTTACAAGCTGCATTTGTAGTGTGAGATCAAAAACCGAAACAAATTTGACTGACACCTGACACTCACAAACATTTGACGTTAAACAGAGTTCATCCCCTACGCTGCCAAATTCATTTAGTAGTTCTAGTATACCTATAATTTTAATGTAGGTATTAAAATTGTAGGTAATCATTTAAAACATTATTTCATTATTTAGAACGTTTGTTATTTTTTTGTTGGTTGAATTAAAATGTTACATAAATTAAAATGACTGTTGATAATTTTAATTAGATCATAAAAATTAAAAGCTATAAAATATATTCGACTTACGCAATTTTATTCGTCAAACATTTTAAATAGTCAAAGTTTTTTGAAGAAACAGTTTAATAGTGATGAAATAAATGGATAAACATAAAACTGAGTTGAATAAAATGGTTTTATGTTTAAAATTGAAAAAAAAATTATGAATAAAAAGTAAAACGGTGTATTTTAGAAGTTCGTAGACACTTTGTAAATTAACTGGTAAGTTATATTTCATTACGTATAACTACCATCCTATTCACTTGATATACTAATTATATCTTTTATTTGATAATTTTCAGGTATTTAAATCAACTAAATTTAATTTTTTAGAAAGCAAGAACCACTTTACATCTGATGATTTCTTTACCCCCCAGTAGATTTTTCTTTTGTTTTATCAACAACCCCCTCTATAACTCTATAATAATTTGCTGTTGTTTCTTAATTAAGTTTATTTCAAATCTTTTTCTAGAATTATACTAAATCTTTTCTATGTCATTTTAAAGTTTGTTATTTTACAATTCCTTTTGTAGAAATACTTTTATTGTTTAAATATTTTTTCTTTCATTTATATTGGTACCATAAGTCACTATGATACTTCATTTTTATGACATTTTAAGTTTGTTCTCCTTTTTACTTTACAGGATGTCTAAAACTTTTGAATATTCTGAACTATTAAATTTTTAAGTTTTAATTTCAAATAATCTTCAAATGTATTATTGCGAGGGTTACTGGCAAGTATGACATGTTACATTGTGTATTCCTGATTTTGATATTTAATGGGATATATTATTGATTCATTCTAAACAAAAGGTTTTTATATCATGACAATTATTATATATTATCTCCAAAAACTTTGAAAAACGTTCGTATATAATACAAAGGCAAGATTTTTCCAAAATTGTGGTTAAAAATGCAGTAAAAATGCATATTTGTTTTATTTAGTTATATAAAATCCAAAAACAAAAGAACATTTTTAAAATTGATCAATACAGTATTTATTAAATTTTAAATTGTATAAACCTGCTTCAATATCAATACAGTAAGCCCTTACGTCAACCCTAATAAAAAATCAATTTTAATTTACCAGTGGGAGAGATACTTCTTAAAAGGAATCTACCGAATGGACATGACTGACCCTTTTATAAACATATTTTTGTTAATAGCCTACAAGATTTTCAAAACCTTCGTCTTCCAACACTTTTGTTTTCATGCCTATTGTTTCCTTTCTATATAAACCTTGAACCTACATTAGTAACTAACAAGAAGCTACTGTGTTATGTAAATCGTAAGGTGAATAAGCATAACAGCGTTAAATCTACAGGGTTGCTCAAATTTAAAAATAATCTTAAATAAATGAAATATTTATTTATAGCAAAAACTATGTTTGATTATTTAATTGCATGAAAATTATCCGATTATATAGGGCAAATCATTAATAATGAACCATAGAGCAAGAAAAGAGTGTCGTTACTATTTTCCTTTTTATATCGATACTTGTAAAATGCCGTAATCAACATATCTATGGATAGAGTTAATTGAAATTGAAAGGTTAATTTGCAATATTCCTTATCAACGTTGTGGCTAAGGACTTTGTTAGATAAAAAACATTTTGATCCAAGGTTTTTTAGGTAGTCTCTGTGTGTGTGTGCGTGTGTGTGTGTGTGTGTGTGTGTGTGTGAGAGAGAGAGAGAGAGAGAGAGAGAGAGAGAGAGAGAGGGCATATCCTAAAAAATAGAATGACATATTTTGTAATACCTAGTTTCTGGGAATTAAAATTGTGATAATTTATAATATAAATGGCAGAATTTGTTATTTCCGGAGGATTTTTGATTGAACATTTATGATTTGCTAATTTTGAAATTAAAAAAAAAAGTTTGTTAATAAAAAGAAATAGAATTGGGGAGAAGGAAATTGGAAGAATCATATTGGGAAATTGAGAATTTATTATATAAAAAAGGAATTTAGAATTTAAACAGATTATTTTAAAATTTCAAGGTTAAATTTATTATGTATAAACAACTCTAAGAAGAAACTGAAATTTTTGACATGGAAGATAGAAATCCAATTTTGAAGAAGAGGAGAAATTAATTTAAAAAAATCATTGCTGTTTCCAGGAATTTTTGACCAGAATAAAAAGAACGATTTATATCCGAATTCTTGTATAAAGTGGGTAATATAAAAGGTACCTTTTATTAAAAAAAACTGAACTGAAATTTTGGCCAAAAACAATAATTTAAACTTTTTGATAATTGTATTCTAAATAACTATAATATTTTATAGAATAATAGAAGGAAAAGCATATTATGCATAAATAGGTATTGATTATTGGTTTCTTAAAAAGAATTTAATTTTTATTGAAGTAATTTGTTTAATTTTATTAATAGTTAGTGTTTCTTTATATATTTCATTGATTTAAAAAAATTAATAGTATAATAAATATTATTAAAAAAATAAATGATTGCAATTTTCATTTGAACCCTGAGAATTTAATAAAAATACTGAATTAGATAAAATTAAAAATTTTGATTATAATTTAAATTTGGCGCTCAACAACATTTAGAAATTAAGATTTAATAGTAATCTATAACGACGGTGGAATTTTTTGTAACCATAAAAATACCAAAAAAGGACTATGGGCGTACCAAAACTACCTAAGGTTGTGAAATAAATCACACTTGTTCCGAAGAACAAAGACATAATAATAATAAAATCAAAGTTTTTGGTTTAAAGCCCCGACTTGGTCGGGCGCCAAACCACGTCTGGACTTTCGTAATTCAAAACCTGGGGGGGCATATAGCCCAAGGAGTAGTTGTTGAAGTCCAGACGCTGGTGCAGTGTAGGACATTTAATGTCTTTGTTCTTGGGAACAAGTGTGATTTATTTCACAACCTTAGGTAGTTTTATAATAGTAATAAAAAAATTATTTAAAAAATATATATAAAAAATATTATACAATGTCATAAAAAATTACAAAAATTTTATAGACAAAGCGAAAAGTAAAAATAATTATCATAATTAAAATAAATTACTGGAGAAAACAAAACAAAAACAAAATATGAATAACAATTGCATTGGATATGCAATATAAGTCACTATAACTTAAATTTTAAATTAAAATTTCCAATTTAACTTAATTTAATTATTGCTTCTATATGCTGCAACCCAAAAGTCTAAGGCACGTTGTATAATTGTAGAAGAATTGTTGTAGAATTCTGCTACTATGTAAGGTCTTTTTTGAAGAAAAGCCCTAGTCGATCTTCTGAACTTATCATATGAATTTATAGATTTTAACTGTATCGGGAGGTTATTATACAATTTTTTGGCATTGTAGGTAATAGAATTTTTTATTAGGACCCCGTACGCCATAAATTTGTAGTTTCTTAATTAAAATTTCATGATTAACACAATCAAAGGTCTTTGAAAAGTCACAAAATACTGTGATAACCCAAATAAAGAAAGCTTGACATAGTAGTATGGATTTTAACATGAAACTATACGGCTATGTAAGAAAAATTAAGAGGTCTGTTTTTATTTAGTCTCTTAGTTTGTTTTCTAAATTCTGAGAAACAATAAGTCTCTAAATAAATTGAAAACGAAAGTAGGTATTCACAGTTTTTAAATATTTAGATGTTACCTCATTCATTATTTGGGCCTTTTATAGTCTATTTTTATGTATGAGAGAGTATTAAAATAATAAAGCGTTCGTAATCCATAGGCGTACGACTTCTTTTAATAGACAGTTAAAATATTTTGTGAAGTTATACCTCGAGTATTTTCGTATGAAATAACCTTTGTATAAATATAATAAATATATCGGGTGTACACTTATATTTTCACCTAATTAACCTGCTTATAACTTCTAAGCAGCTGAAGGTAAAAAAGTGCAATTTTTTCTAAAATATTTTATTTTTCCACAAGGTATGTTAAGAACATTGTGTCAAACGGGTTATGTAGGTTATGTAGGGTTTAAACTTTGACTTTTAAACAACGTTACGTTCATAAATAATAATTTTAATATAAAAACTACTTCTTACCTACAAATCCAAATCAGAATCGAAATCAGAAGATGAACTGTCGCAACCAATATTTACAATGAGTGGCTCGATCATTTCATCAGTAATATTGTCCAACTTCCACATTTTCTCTTCTTCTTTAATCGTATGATTTACTGCCTTTTCCCAGTTTTCAGGCTTCACATTACTTACAGCCTCCAAAAACAACTGTTTAACATCACTCATTTTAAAATAATTATTTTTTCTTGAAACTTCTCCCTTTATCTGTGCCCATATCAGTTCAATCGGGTTTACTTCGCAATGATATGGTGGTGATCTAACCACCGTCATCCCACGATTTTTTGCAATTTCATCAATTTCATATTTTTTTAATTTCTCTTTATGAAGGGAACACAAATGATACAGTTCTCTTGTCACAGAACCGGGATGGAACTTAATATTCTTTGAATTTAGCCAATTCTGTAAATCTTTTTTTAACCACTTGGTTGTGGGCATTTTTTCTGTAAGTCTCGAGTGATAACTTGCATTATCCATTACTATTATACAGTTCTGAGGAAGAAGATCTATCATTTGTTCGAACCACTCTTTAAAGACATCAGCATTCATGTCCTCATGGTAGTCACCGGTACGAGTAGATTCAAAAGTCAATAAACCACCTTTAACAAAACCGTTTGAACTACCGATGTGTACTATTATCAGTCTGCGCCCCTTTCCTGATGGTGGATTTAAACCAGTAGATACATTATTTAAAAAAGCCTGTCTTCGACTTGTAACAGTTTCATCTTGCCAAAATTTATTTGGTGTATGTCCCTCGTTGATCCATGTTTCATCTAAATAAAATATATTTCTTCTTTGGTTTCTCATTTCTTTTATAGTCCTTAGGCAATTTCTTTTCCATACTACAATATCGCTTCTTTCTATTAAAATAGACTTTCTGGAATGCTTTTTCCATAGAAAACCTATTTCTTTTAAAAGTTTCCATAGTGTGCTTCGACTCATTTCAGGGTAATCCTTATCATCTCGAACCGTGGCAAGAACTTTGTCTACTGTCGGAAATTCTTTTCTAAAGAAGAACGCATGCACTTTCCTTCGAAGTCTTTCTTTCAAATGATTTTCTATTTGAAATTTTGGTTTTCCTGGAGCTTTACGTGCTGTTTGAAACTCGCCACATTTCTCTTCTTTAACAACTCTGTAAATCGTAGATTTCCCAACACCAAGCGTACTACTAACTAATTCCACTGTGTCATCAACACTTTTACATAAATGTTTGTCTGTAAATGATTTAAAATAATTAAATATTAATGTTTTTTCATTAACTGTTAAAGGACCGATTTTTTGTCGTTTACGCGGTACTTCCAAATGTTCCATGATCACACTAGAATTCACAATAGACTGCACACTGCACCTTGCATGTTGCAACTAAACGACATTTAGTAAGCTGTCAAGAATACACAACTGGACCTCCTTACTAAATGGAAAACCTACAATCGCATTTTCGGTGAAATTTGTTGGTAAGGGATTTATCTACTTATAATTCGATTACTGTAAGAAATTCTTGGAATTAAAATAAAACAAAATTGGCAAATAGGTACTTATTGAAAATAATCTTAAGATACGGCTATGTTATCTTTAATACACAGGGCTTTTGGCCTGTCCAAACCTTTTTCTATTGTTCTGTACAGCTTATGGTTATAAAAGACCAATAATAAAACCCAAAACTTGTATTAGCTCAGGTACATTTATGACAATTTTAGGAAATATTTAGATTATTCCGTAAAAATATTTAAAATGACCGTACTAAGTTTTGCATTAGAAATGCTGCTTTATTACTCTCTCATTCATAAAAATAGACCATAGGATATGAAGAAAATCTGTTATAATATACGTAGAATAAAGTTGGAAACCCATAAAAACTAGAATTACTAATTCAAACAGCGTTTGTTTAGTATTTATTGTCTCAACATCTTTATTTATTTATTTTATTGCAAAATGTCATAGTGTCTACAGAATTAAGAAATAATGAAAGAAAGTACAAATCGTTCAGCAAACCAACTTCACCTCAAATTTCTTTTTACCACATCGTTTTGCTCGATTTCCCCCTCATTATAACCCCAAATTTGTAACACCCTGTACAGTGAAAGTAAAGTCATCAGCAAGAAGGGTGATTTTGAAGTAAAATCGAATAGTTCGCGTTCAATTTAGTTTTAAGAATTTTCTATTCGCCTTGGGACCAGGGCGTTTCGTAGGGCTTTGTGATGGAAATCATGCCTCGCGGCTGTAAACCCACTTAACCAGAATGTGTGACGGTGAGTTTTGAGTTCCGTGATCCGCAGTTGTTTCATGTGTCAAAAATATCGGGGTACTGGTCATGGCGTATCCTGATTTTTTTTGGAAGTGGCTTTATTAAAAAAAGGACGAAGCAGCTAACGAGTTACGTTTGAATGCAAACAAATAAATATATATTAACATGAGAGGAGGAAAAAGTAGGTACCATGAGAGCAATAACAATGGAAAAATACTAAAAATGTTGGAAAACAAATGAAAATCATGAGTAAATATTTAAAAAATGCATATATCAATAAAGGCACTTGGCTAATTCTGGAAAGAAACAAAAAACAAACCAAATAGTTCACGTTTTAATCGAAAAAAACGTATGTAAACCTAATAACGAAAATAAAAACTTATAGTGGAGCAGAGGTAGTAGGTAATGAGAAAGCAGACGAACTCGCAAGAAGAGGCTCGGAAAACCCCCCAAACCAAAGGCGGACACTAGAGGTACCAAAGCGTACAGCAAGAGTGTCTGTAATAAACTGGATCTGGGACAAACACAAAAATTACTGAGAAAACGTCCCGGGAAACAAACACGGGAAAGAATACATCAAAGGAATCTGCCACAGAAGAGCGGCAGACCTGTTAAAGATGAACAGGAGCCAGCTGAAAATAGTTACGGGACTCCTTACTGGCCATGCGCCAGTTAAGGGGCACCTCAACAAGATGGGACTGTACAATGGTGACCTTACCTGCAGACTGTGCGGTAAGGAAACAGAAACAGTGACACATATACTGGACCGCAAAAAACAGCAAATTTTTGGGCAGCCAATAGGTGACCCAGAACTATACAACTCCCACCCAGTACAGGACCTGTACAAGCTTGTACAGGGCACTAAGGTACTAGACTGGGTATTGTAAACAGAGAGGGAAGATACAATGGGCCGACAGGCCTAAGTGTCACCGGAGGCTTCGGTCAGACGGACTCAACCAGGGGGTGCAGTTTTTTAGTGAGTATGCCTTGAAAGGAGAGTCTCACAGTAGACCTTGAGATTTTAGGCTCATAACTTCCCTATAAAGGGTTTTCCTTCACCTCCGCAAAAAAAAAGGTAGTAGGAGTAAAACTAGGGCAAAAATATAAAAAATAAAAAAGGGAGGAAATACCGAGAATAAGATATGAAGCAAATTTAGAAATCATAAATAAATGTCTCTATTGAGATTGTTAATGTTTATTCTGTAATTGATAGCATGGTTGCTTTTTTTTGATATAGGTATAATCATTTTTTGATAATTCTTTTGTGATAGTTATTTTAGTATTTGTGAAGTCAGGATTATGGTTGTCAGTAACAACAGACACATTGTTACTGACAACCATAAAGGTAAACCAGATTTAAGAAGGAAGGAAGTAAAATCTATTACTAGAATGTCCAGCTTTATTGGAAACTTTAGAATGCTTATACGATTTGTTTAATGGTTTCGGGAAAAGGATTCTGATGATTTTTGATATCTAAAGTATTAGGAATATACATAAGTATTTGCCTGTGATCAATTCGTTTATCTTTCTCCTAAACTGAGCCCAATGAAAATCAAAAAGATGTAAAATTTTAAACTAAAATAACATTTACATCAATTGAATAGCTTAATGTAATTTACAGTTGAAAAGGCAAAAATACTGGGCACGCCCATGTAACTCATTTGGTAAAATTTATCAGCGTTTTTATAGGGGTACCAGCCGATTTTGAAGGATTCTGATGAGCTATAACTCCGCCCATTCTTAACAGCATTGAGTGAACGATTAGACATATTTATTTTGAGTGCTTTGTATTTAACAAAGGGAACTTCATGTGAGTGGGCTTTAAAATGCTCAATCAGCCCTTTGGGTGCCACCATTTCGGTTTAATAACAGCAAATTGAATTCAGTTCACACATACAGATCAAATTTCTAAATTAAATAATGAGAAAGTCTGATTAATCTATATTTGTTTCAAATTCAATATATGGCCTTTGTTTATTTGTAGATTTTTATTTATAGGCAACACTTATTTGGAAAAAGATAAAAATATTCAAATTTAGTCTCCCATTTAAACACTTTTCTCTTTTGTTTTACTTATAATACTAGAAGTCTGTAAAAATAATAGAATATGACCATTGGCGCCTTGGTTATTCCCCCGTTTTACTGTTAACATAGAACATTATCAAGTCTTCATGTCTTTCTCTCCCCCAAAAGGAGTAATCTATAAACGTGAAATTTTATGTATATGTTTTATAAGAGATAATTAAAAACCCAACCGAAATAGATTTTTTATCGTAATATGTCAAAAAAACGTCAAATTCGATACAGTACACAATAATAGGAAGAACTTTTCTGTCGTTTGACTTTTTTCGTACTTTTTCGAACGGCAAACTGTCCGGAAAAGTAAAATATAGATATTTGGCTTACCTTTTTGTTTTAGCTATGTTCAATAAAATTTGGTGTATTTTATTGTCGGAATAACATATTGACTTGCTGTGATATGTGTTTAAAAAAAACCAAGTGATATTTGTTTATGTTACAATGTCAAAATAGCTATAATTGTATGAAGTCTATATTATACTGACTGAACCCATCAGCTATTCGCAACCTCAATGAAGTTCAATGAAAAAACTATAATAACACTGGTTGAGTTTATCATAACTTTAAACTTTCTGTTTATAAATACTACATGCTATTTTGCTTCGAAAAGTATTGTGTATATGTTTTATTTATTTTAGTAATTCTTACACTATATATAAATTCAATGAAACGCGTTGTGTATCTCCGCACTATAGGTACTTTCTAACACAAGCTCCATTGACATTGGCAAACTATTTAAAACTATAAGTACAACTAATATTTTTCCTTATTTTGTTAATATGTTTATATTCGAATAAAAAATATTGTATGACAACAACGCGGACGAGAAGTTTCTTTTTCGGATTCTTAAGGCTCGTTCAGACTTTACAAGTTACTTGAATTCAGGTGCAATAATTGGTGCAACTTGAAACAAATTGAAAGGTGTGAACATAATTTCACTTGAATTCAAGTAACTTGAAAGGTGCTTTCAAGTTTCAACTAGAAGGTCGAGATGAATCACAGTTGAAAGGCTCGTCCAGACTTACAAGTTACTTGAATTCAAGTAACTTGAAAGGATTAACCTGAATTCAAGTGAACGTTCATACTATTTCAATATTTCATTCAAGTCATTTAAAGTTGAAATTGTTACTTGAATGATTTATTTCAAGTTTACAATACCTCACAATTAGAACCCTCTGTGGGTGTTTAACTAAGTTGCCGCAGTGTAGAGCCACTTTCACTACTTCCAGTGACTTCAAGTTCACACTATTCAACTGTGATTCAAGTCCCCAACTTGAAAGCAAAAGTTAACTTGGTCTCCACTTCTACTTGACAATTGAAAGCACCTTTCAAGTTACTTGAATTCAAGTGAAATGATGTTCACACCTTTCAATTTGTTTCAAGTTGCACCAATTATTGCACTTGAATTCAAGTAACTTGTAAAGTCTGAACGAGCCTTTTAACACCTACCTAATATATCAAATTAAAAAAACAAATTGTGAGGTTATGTTTGTTTTATTTTCTGTTTGTATTTTTTTGTAAAATTAAGTGTAGAATGTTTTCTCTGATTTTTAGTAATCCATCCACAATTAGCTTATTTACAACTTTTATTCCAGCAGGAATCACATCATTCGACGCCATTTTTGTAACTTGAAACAGGAATCATTCAAGTAAAAATGTCAACTTGAAATGACTCGAATCAAATATTGAAATAGTATGAACGTTCACCTGAATTCAGGTTACTCCTTTCAAGTTACTTGAATTCAAGTAACTTGTAAATTCGAAACGCCGCTTTATGGTTTTCCCGCTTCGACTAACGTATCAGCCGGCAACTACATAATCGTCCGAGAAAGTAACACTTTTCATCATTGCATCATCAGCTAATATTTTATTTCACTTTTTAGCGCCATTTTAGTCATGTCACTCTGACAACTTTAGTGAAGACTCGTAGATTGCAATGATCAATGCAGACAAATGTTTTGTGTTCGAATTCTGCCCAGAACAACTTTTTCTTATTTTTTATAATTTATTTAATTATTATATAGTTATTTTTGATGAAAAATCCACACGTGATGTCAAAATCCATGAATTATAAAAAGTTAAAATGAGTTTAAAAAAATACTTGGAAATATAGTAAGAATGTCTGAAAAACTTAAATCCTAAATTCGGTTTTTTTGTCGAATAAGTAAATATGTCGGAAATTGTTATGAAAAGGAAAGAAGAAATATTTAAAATGGAAAAAATGTTTGGATAAATACGTCATATGCTAAAACGAAAATTGTAACTTTCAGACAAATGATCACCCTAGTTTTTGACGATTTCCTAATTTTTTGAAGTAATTTATATGAAAAAAATTGTGGAAAATGGTTAAAAAGAGTGAAACCAAATTTAAAAAATGTGGAAATGTCTGTAAAATTAAATCAAATTCTGAAGTCGATGTAAAAATAATTTTTTTCATGTAAAATTGACACATTATTGAAATGTAGGAAAAAAATATTTGAAAACAGGTGTAACAGTGTAAATTTAATTTTTTAGGATGTTTTTTTTTAAAAAATTCAATTTATGTTTACATCAAAAATAAAAATGAATAAAACAAAATATTTCAGTGTAAAATAATTACCATTCATTAACTTTTATTTATTTTTTTTATATCTACATATAAAAATATAAATATATACAAATATAAATAAATATATAAATTTTTTAGAAAAAATTAAGAAACCAAAAGAAACCGTTTGAGACAATATAATTTGTAAATGAGGAAATTAAAATTAAATATTGCAGTTATGTAACTCTAATTCATTTGTTACTCTGGAACATATAACTACTTCTGTTGTTTTTATTCATATACAGACCGACAGATTTGAACATTTTTCATATTCTTTTTTAATATAAAAACCTTATTTAAAATGTTCTTTATGTAAATGTATTCGCAGTCACAAACGAAATTATACAATTATAATATTTTATATATATTAAAGCTTTTATCTACATCAATAATCATTAAATTATCGTAGAAACAGCTAATCTAGATTTATCAAAACATATTCGAGTCGTGGCCTTGCATTAAAAGCTTCAGTTTCATTTGATAAATGTAAATCAGCTCGCTAGATTTTAGACTAAAATCTGTAACTCGGTGCATGTGAATCGTTGGAATTCTCATCTAACCCATATGTTTAAACGTTGAGGAAAAGTTCATTCACTTTCCCCCTATTGAATAATTCATATATCGATCTACCTCAGTCTGACCTTTCTGCTTTCCTCATATTAAGTAGCTTTTCAGTTTTCGGCCTACAATCCAAGGTCAAAATAACATTTTCTGAATATGACGGTGAACAACAAGGCTGAGGCTGGCTGCCAAAGCGTAGTTGGTGTTTCTTCATTTGTCGTCCATTAAAGGGGTGGTGGCAACTCCGGGGAAGGATATCAGGACGAATAACGATCCGGGGGACACCCCGGAGTTTCCGGAATGGGCGACGAGCGACGAGCGCGCGCTCGTTTCAGGTGATGGGCCAGGTGGTGGGCGCAGGCGCACGCCCTATCGCTCCGAATATCGGCCTTGGAGTATCGAGTGCATCGTCCTATCTGCCTTGCAAATTAACAAGCCCTTGCTTATTTATGAGATTTATGAACTTCTAACTCCTGCACTACTTCACTAGTTTCGGGATACGATGATTCGCCCGAAAGCCACTTTCGTTTTTCGGGATTATTTTTAATGGAGTTGACTTTCTGCACAAACCGAGGATTTATTAGTGTTTTTCTTTTTAATAGCGCGAGTCGTAGAAAACTCTTTTATTATTCTTGAATTTTATTAAATTACACAATTTCCTTTGAGTATGTATTTTGAAAATGCAAAGAATGAAAGTACACAATCCAAATACAATCATACATTTAAAATAGCATACAGAGTGGGTTTAAAGTACAGGATTTTCTTAACGAGCGTTTAAATGTTTGTTTTCTCACAGGAGATATTTAAAGAATACTGGTTTATACATGGCTTCAGAAAATTTTATTATTTTTTATATAGTTACAAAATAATGAAAACAATAAAATAATGAAATAATGAAAACAAACCACTTAAAGCGTTGAACTGATTGTGACAACTACAGAGCAATGCGCTTCTTATCAATAGCATGTATACTGAAAATAAAAGAATGTTATAGATAAGAAAATCAATTTAAGGAAAACGATCAAGTGTGTTTTAGACAGTGAAGCCGGAGAACCGCAATTAAGAGAAAACAAAAGAAGAATGACAAGAACTGTATTACATTTATTGACTTTGAAGTCACATTTGATTCATTCAGTAAAAAAATATTATGGAAAGTGTATGGAAAAACTAGAAACATCAAGAATATTAGTCCAAATAATAAAGAGTATTTATAGCAGAGTGTTAGGAAAAGTAGAAATAAAAGGAATTCGAAATGAAAAAAGGAATACAGCTGCAAGATAGTCTTCTGTTTATACTAATTATGGATGAAATAATAAGAAATAAGAAAAAGAACAAATAAAAATTTAGAGACTATAATAGCTTGAACACACTCAAATCCGGTATATGTGGAGGGATTACTTTACGCCCCTGGTGGGGGAATCACAATCCAAACTGTAAAGATTAATAAACATATGGATAGAAGAAATAGAGAATTGCAAATCGGAAGCTAATATTAATAAGAGTAAATACATGATTTTGTTCACCTACTTTGTTATAGGAAATGCATTTAAGAAAAATAAAAATATTAAGTAAAATGGAAATAAATATGGACAAACCAAAAAAAGGATAATTAAAATTATACAAAAATTCAATTATCTAAAATTGTCTAAAAATCGCCTAAAATTATCTAATATTGTCTAAAATTGTCTAAAATTGTCTAAGATTGTCTAAGATTATCTAAAATTGTCCAACATCAAATACTATTAAACGAGCAAGATTTGTATGTATCTATGTGTGTCCGGAGGATCTAAAAATCCACTCGTCAGAATTCAATGATACTTTCAGGATAGACTAATTCCTATCTAAATCGGCAAAAAATACAGGTCTCATGTCTGTGAAAATTCGATCTTCCGATATATTTACAGGAAAATTTAAGCTTTTAGTTTTATTTCCTATTTTACTAGTAAAATAAAGTAATTGTCAACGTCACTGACAAGTTGCAAGACAACTAATTTGACATGTTTAAAAAAATAAACATCTACTTGTCATCGCAACTGCTGTCAGCCAAAATCGTATCAAATTTTTATTTTTCAATTTAGTATTATTTTTTAATTGCAAAAATAAGTGATTTTATTTCCACTAGAAGAGAAACTGATAAATATTAGTTTCATTTGTCAGTTTTTGGCATTGACAGAAGTAGTTAATTGTCAATCATCGATCATCGATGGAGGGGTATTTCAAAGCAACGTTCAGTAACGTAGTCCCGATACATAATGTTGGTCTAGCAGTGGTCGGCGAAAACGTTGATGGAGTGATGATGGAAAAACGTCATAAGAAAATAACCCATTTTTGTAAATATCAACGTCAAGGTTTGACTTTATTTAATTTCGCCTTAATAACCTACAAATTTTGACAACTACTGACACGCACATCTCTGGGTAAACGTTAAGAATATGGGGCCGGCTGGGATTTTCATGAAATTTTCACAGATGCTATAAAACATGATAAATTCAATATAGCGATAGAAATTTTTGCGTGGAAAAATGTTTATCACATTTTTAAAAAAGAAATATATTGGGATACTCACTCCCAAGATAAACAAATTCAGTGCGTTGAAATGATTATTTAACATATTTTTCCAATACAAACGCATAGGTACATAACTTTTCTACAAAGGCCCAAGTAGCAATTTATAACCAGAATAAGCCTGAAAAGTATTAAAAAAGGAAAAAATGATCATTTGACGGACATAAATCATTTGCTTGTCAAATGACAGCCATCTCATAAATTCAAAGTTGAAAATACAACGTTGCCAATTCAATTTCAGAAATCATGGATTTAGGTAAATATTTAATGGAACGTTGAGTAACACTGTGTGTAATAGTTTTGGTTTTAATCATCTTTTTCCGAGTTAAATATTCGTATGCCTATGCTAGACTTAATACTGAAATTCGGTTTGTTAAATTTAATAAATTTTCGGGCGAAGAACATCGTGACTTTTTTTTAAATGAAAAATGTAAATGTTTCTTATCGTTATACAAAGTGCATGGTAGAATCAAAAAATTTCGTAGGTCCAGATATTTGGCTAGAATTGTCTAAATTTATGTAAAATTGGTTTCCTTCGATTTTTCAAAGTTTTTTGTTGTACTGGTTTTGAGAATTTGTATTAAATCGTCAGATTTGAGTGCAATGAATCTTTTTCCTTTATTTAATAAGTATATACTGGCTGAGCTAAAATTCTGAACTCGGAGGATTACTGAGTCATAGAAAAAACGACAATTTTTTTTATTTAGATCCTTTATTAGATTAAAAAAATTAAATATATTTTGACACTGTAGCAAAGTCTTTAAGATAATATGCTAATTTTAATACAGGGTAGAGCAAAACTAAAACTGAATTTAACTTTTTTTAATGGACCACGCTGCATATCTTATCACTAACTGCAAGTACTTTTAATAAGTTTCAAATTATATGCTTTATGTCTAAATTTATAATCAATAGTATATAGTGGGGCACAAGATTTTTATAGAAGGGATACCGAAGGTTTCGATTAGTTTTAACAACGGTTTACAAATTATTTCAAGGACATTCAAATGAGGATGTAGCTACTATCCTGAACTGAATGTTTCTTTCCACCAAACTATGATCTATTTAGGCTTCTCAAGTAATTGACAGATTAGTAACTTTATAAATTAATTCAAGTGAAATCAATTAAGCTGATATGGATATCTTATAAGACTGAAACCGGGCAAAATAGCACGAAAAATAATGGAAGTAATAAATAAACAAACTGGAATATCAAGGAAAAACTGGATCAACTTGATAAAAAGAGGAAAACCCTAAGAGGGATGAAATGGATGAAGAAAGACCTGGAATCTAAATCCCACGTTTGAAAAAAGTCTGAATTAATAGAGAAAAATGAGAGAAAAGCAACTAAATTTATGTCATATTATTGTGTTTAACAAGAAATAAATTTTATTTTTCTGAAGTGATACACAATTTAAATTTTGTATTAACATCAAGGAAGCTTGCGTTTTTCCTAACTGTAGAAACAGGTAATCTTGTTTCCTTTGCGATAATAGTAATCACTAAACATAAGAATTACCATTTTTAATAAAATAAAATTTTGCTGGATCACGTCCGCAGCTACACCTATGATGGAGGTGCAGTGTATCGAAACATTGTCTAAGAAGACATACAACTATTCGAACAATTACGAATTCTCGAATTCAAAATCACACAAAAAAAATAGATAAATACAGGAGTACAGTTAAAGTACGTGGCTCCATCTGGATTGGCTTTTTTAACCTCTGAGCAAGTGTGATAATAATAATGAACTTGATGACAGTAATAGTTGCATAAGGAATGGTATAATAAATAACAAATTTTTGTACTTTTTTCAATGAAGCGATAATTTTTAACACTTTATCTCCAATTTAATAAAAATACATTATCTATACGCAATTATTATTCACTAAAAAAAACCCTCCGTTACTGCAGTCTATAAATATCGAATTATTCTGGAATTCCTTTTTAGCATTAACTCGGATAAACTTCAGAGACTACATAAATATATTCAGTAATTGCGATCCTGAAACGTATATATTGTCAAATACTGCATCGTAAATGGTGAAAAAAATTAAACTACATCGACAGCAGACCTGTCAGTATTAAGAAGTGCACTTGAAAAACTCGATTGCGAGAAAATGAATGAATAAAATATCGAGATAAAGACCATTACGTTCCTCCGATACGTTTTCAAATTCGTGTTCATGTTTTTAATGAATGAAACTCTTTTAATTATTTTTTGTCGCCGTAAGTCGTCGACATTCTTTTTCTTTTTGCATTCTAAACATGATGAAGGTAGATTATATAACATTCTTCGCGAAGTTTCTTTCGGTACAGCCATAAATTTAAACAGACAATTGATTGTAATTTTACCCGACTGGAGAATTTGTTTTAAACCTCCTTTTATGTGCCGTTACGTATCCTTTTAATTTCAAACTAATAAATAAATAAATTTATTCATCCAATTACTTTTATAAACATTTTCAATTGTAGAGCAGTGAAATTAACATGGAAAAAAGTAAAATTACGATTATGAATGTCAAAATGAAGAAGTAAATTTACTCGATTAAAAAAATTTATTATTTTGTACCCTTTCTGGATTTTAATTTAAACTTTGTATAGCTTTTTCGTACTGATACTTTCATTTACCAGCATTTTATGGACGAAGTGAGATATAAAGCTGAAATTCTGTACCGTGGTTTTTAAGACATTCCCAATTTTATTATTTTCTGCCGGTATATACAAGCGTTAGTTAAGTGCGTCTCGAATTTACACGCCGAAAATTGTATGATTAATAATATGACATCTAAACTAAGCAGTATATATTTTATTATAAGGCAACTAAGAGACACAGTCTCATCGAAACTTTTAAAAATGGCCTATTATGTACTACTCTACAATAAGTTATGGACTTATGTTTTGGAGTAACTCTGGGTAAATGTAAAAAGTCTTTATAGCACAGAAAAAATTATCCGCAAGAACATTATAAACCTTTATTTAAGCAATTTGAATTACTTACTCTTCCATGCATGTATATATATCAAATAATAATGGATATTAAAAAGCATGAATCTATGTATGTGAGGAATAATATGGTGCACCAACATAATAATACAAGATTTAACGAAATTTGCGTCTACCATTTTCACGCTTGTCAGTTGTCATATTTATCAGGGAATATTGTGCTTCAATCATTTCATTGGTAAAATGGGCAATCCTAAATTTAATGAATTTAAAAGGGTATTATATAATTATTTATTAAATAATGCTTTCTATTTTCTTGAAGAGTACCTCAGAGACGCTTAATCTATAAATAAACATGTATTTATTATTTTGTAATTTTGTTCATTATATTTTAATGTATTGCAAATGTATGTTAATAACCAAATTTCAAAATGTATTTGTAAACTAACCTGTTTTTATTAGTTTATTTCAAAACGCCTTTAACATTTTTAGATACCTCACTTTAACACTAAACTTAAAATTAATTAAATTAAGAAAGACTTCATTTCATTCTTCTTCTTCGCTTTTATTTACGGCGCCGGTTCGCGGGGTAGCCAGTCAAAAAATCGCCTTGGTGGCCCTGTATGTAAAACTATAACAGCTCAGGTTTCAATTTAAATTGGTAAAGAAAATTTTCAATATTTGTGTGTAAAGTGTCTTTTGCATAAATGACTATGTTCTCTGTTTTTAATACAAAATGATTCAAAAAATAATCCTTTCAAATACGACTCGTCCTCTGAAATTTTATAGATTAAATTTTTGATCTTCATACTCAAACGCCTTTATTTTAGGCAAAACCACTCAAACAAACTGATTTAAGATAAAATCACTCGTCCTGCGGACTCGTGATTTTATCAATCAGTTTGTTTTCGTGGTTTTTCCAAATAAAGCCGTTTTCGTGAAAACCAAAAATTTAATCGATAAAATTTGGAGGACCTTTGATTATTTTTTTCATCTGTCAAAACAGTTAGAATTTGTGGTTTCAGCCAATAATAACTCAGGATCCTAACCAATCATTGTGATTTATACTGATAAAACCGCTTCGTCGTTTTTGTTTTTTGATTAAACTGTGTTTACCTATTTGAGATGTCAAATGTAAACATTTATCAATTATTATTATACTAAAATGTATTGCAAATCTATGTTAATAACCAAATTTCAAAATGTATTTGTAAACTAACCTGTTTTTATTAGTTTATTTAAAACGCCTTTAACATTTTTACATACCTCACTTTAACACTAAACTTAAAATTAATTAAATTAAGAAAGACTTCATTTCATTCTTCTTCTTCGCTTTTATTAAGGCGCCGTTTCGCGGGGTAGCCAGTCAAAAAATCGCCTTGGTGGCCCTGTATGTAAAACTATAACAGCTCAGGTTTCAATTTAAATTGGTAAAGAAAATTTTCAATATTTGTGTGTAAAGTGTCTTTTGCATAAATGACTATGTTCTCTGTTTTTAATACAAAATGATTCAAAAAATAATCCTTTCAAATACGACTCGTCCTCTGAAATTTTATAGATTAAATTTTTGATCTTCATACTCAAACGCCTTTATTTTAGGCAAAATCACTCAAACAAACTGATTTAAGGTAAAATCACTCGTCCTGCGGATTCGTGATTTTATCAATCGGTTTGTTTTCGTGGTTTTTCCAAATAAAGCCGTTTTCGTGAAAACCAAAAATTTAATCGATAAAATTTGGAGGACTCGTGGTATTACCTTTGATAAATCGCTTCTTCGTACGTGTTCCTTGATTAAACTGTGTTTACCTTTTTTGAAATGTCAAATATAAACATTTAACAAATTTTATTTAGCATTATCAATTATTATTCCACTAAAATGTATTGCAAATCTATGTTAATACCCAAATTTCAAAATTTATTTGTAAACTAACCTGTTTATTCGTTTATTCACACACACAACATCAGTTTTTGAATACCCAAATACTTAAAAATCCATAAATCTCTTTAAAACTGACAAATGTCAAACTCTATACCCGAATTAAGCCAAACGTATGCCTTGGTGGCCCTGTATTTAAAACTATAACAGCTCATCATGATGTTTCAATTTAAATTGATAAAGAAAATTTTAAACATTTGTGTTTAAAGTGTCTTTTGCATATAAATGACTATGTTCTCTATTTTTAATACAAAATGATTCAAAAAATAATCTTTCTAAATACCTACTTCTCAAATTTTATAGATTAAATTTTTGATCTTCATACTCAAACGCCTTTATTTTATGCAAAACCACTCAAACAAACTGATTTGAGATAAAATCAGTTTGTTTTCGTGGTTTTTCCAAATAAATCCGTTTTCGTGAAAACCAAAAATTTAATCGTGGTATTACCTTTGATTATTTTTATATGTGTTTTAATTATATATTTTAGACTAGTAACTGACAAGTCAGATAAGTTTTTTATAAATTGTAATTTTAAAAAACTTGATGGACGAAGAAAACTATCTATCTATCTATAATAAGCCCTGTTGAATTAAAATTAAGACACGATTTGGCCTTGACTTTAAGCCTAGCTGGTTAAATGCGCAGTTACAACTCTCATGTTCAGTTGTACTAAATTTGAACATTTTATTAGTGCAAATTTCAACTCACACTGCACGAATGCTAAGTGCCTAATATTTAATGTAACCTGCGCAAATGCATGCAGTTAATTCAAGTTTATTTCAAAATCAGCCCTCATATCATACAGTACGCGATGATTTCTAACTCAACAATTGGTTAGATAATATTTGTATCCCCACCTAAAGGATACTAAATATAGTACATTATATCACATTTAAACTAATTATTGGTGAAATTCTAATTCCAACTCTAAGTACAACTACCTTAAGGGTTAAATTTACCTGTTGACCGGCTTTAACAAAGTATTTGGTACATACGCCATTAATACATCCGCCTAGCGACTAGGGTAGGGTTGAAAGTTAAGGTTATTAAGGTTAGATATAAAAACATATTTTTGTACCACCACTTTAGAAAATGCGTTTTTCCGATCATTGACGGAAAATTGACATAACTGCTCGGCAAAGTACCTACTTTCCCGAGCTCTTGTGAAATGGGTATGTTAAGTATCACGGTTGCCATGACAATACCGTAGCCACCTGTCAGTAGATGTTTTTGACGTTTTGATGCACTTTGTGTATTATTACAAGTTTCTAAACCGATTAAAGATATTATTGTCAAATTATTGATGGCTGCACAAAAAATATTGTACTTTCCGAGCTTGACACGTAAATAACTATTTTTCAATTAGGAGGGCCGCTTTATTAAGCAGTCACAATGAAAATCATTTTGAAAGATATTAACTAAGAATAATTTTAATTAAAGTATTTATTTTATTTTACAATCAAAAATTGCGGTTTATTTTCATCTTTCAACATAACAATGTCACATTTTAAAATTTGTAAACATTTATGATTTGTTAACAAATAATAACTTTTAAATAACTTGAAAAGTTATTAACCAAAAGCAAGTTGCAAATTAATGTAAGTGATTAATTAGAAAATTTTTAAACAAAAGTTAAGTTTGCATTCTAATTGGTTAGCAGTGATTAGAAGAGTTTAGTCATATTTATATCTCTCATACATGTTTTCACTTGTAATCTCCCTAGAGCTTGAATTACTATCGGAAATATTTCCGAAAGCATGAATTTTTTAAAAGTATCCCGAGTCGAAGAGGAGATATTTCCAGATAGTAATTCAAGATCGTGGGAGATTCGGTAAGAAAATTTAATTTCACACCAAAGTAATATAAAAAATTATAAGATGACATTTTCGTAAGACCGGTGTATTTTTATAATTTGATACTTGACAGAAATACTATCGCTGTGGTACAGCCCAGGGTAGGAAAATACTATCGCCAAGTTTTTTGGTTTCTACAGTAACGATCTGAAACGAAAGCTTCTTATTGGTTAAAAAATGTTGGTGTGAAATTTTCAAAGCAATCTACCTGATAAATTTTGGCATGGTTTTAATTTGGTTTCTGAAATTTCTCTTTCTTTTGTTCAGGATCCATCGATAACCATGCTAAACTGATATCCCTTTTATCGATCAATGATCTTGAATGTAATGAGAACTCTGGATTATTTATAATTATTATAATAAAAAGCACATATTTCTGGGTTAGAAGTACAAAGTATATAATACAATACAGGAGTATGTTTCGATTTGGATAATAAACTGACCTAGTGTTTTCTACTGCAAAAAAATTCTATTTCTTAGTGTAGAGAGAGTTAGTTCTCTTGGCAAGTTTTTCGTTCAAGGGATTATGTATTGTCTTACGGATACCTATTTTTATCGTAAATTAAACTCCAATGCCATTGCCGTTTCCAATCGCGTGGGAATGTTTCCATTTTGTAGCGCATGTACCTGTGTCGAGCAAGAAAAATGCAAACATGTCACCTTAAGTGGCAGTTATCGTTAACTCGAAAAAACATTTCTTTGTGACTCACTTAGGATTACAGGCACTAATCTTTATTAGAATTGCAAGATTTCGGTCTATTATCAGCCATGGGTGTACTGAAGGTGTTCACGCGGCGAAAAAAGATTTTAATCATCCCTGAGTCAAAGTTGTAGTACTTAGTACTTACATGTATAAACTCAAAATAATCGTCAGAATGAATAAGTATACATTTTTAAGGTGCTTTTCTGTGCACTATAATCAATAACAAAATGTTTGTAAAGATTAAAACTAATTAAAAGTTAATCTTTCGGTTCCACCAAAAAAATTTAACAACAAAGCAAAAACTTCGTATCTCTTTCCAAGACCAGTTTTGGCCTATCAGTTGAGCCTTTGAACTCAATAATTCAAATTTCAAACACGCGTAAACTCAATACATATCATCTAAAAGATGAATTACGCAACTGTACTACCACCTATCAACAGAACTAGTAAATGAAGACCAAAAGGAAATTTGGACAACTTAATAGCAAAATTTATTAGTTTTGCTCATAGATGATGGTTAAAAGAAACAAAAAAATTGGTCTAAATACAAATCGGGAAAAAATAAAAGATAAGAAGTTTAAAAAAGATATTCAAAAACACATACAGAAACCAAAACTGAAGCAAGAACTTGAACAGGGGAGTGCAATAAACGAAAAAAACAAAACTGTAAAAAGCAGGTAGAAGAAAAAAAGCTTTGAAATGAACCCACATATCTATATACTGGATATTCCTTTATTATCGTATTATATTACAGTAATGAAGATCCTATGAATTGTTTTAAAAGATGCATTACGCAATGACGCATTTGGCAAAGCACGAAAATAAGCTAAAACTGTTATTTGGTTTGGTCTTTTTAATTTGGTCTAAACGATCATCCGTGCAGTAAAAGATTGTCTATAATATTCCTCACCATTTTCCTATTCGGTCTGCGTTTCTGGGTATCTGCGAATAATTGGCATGTATGACTAATTATGCGACTGCATTCACCATAAATCATTACCAGATTTAATAAATCTTCATTCAGCCCAGAAGACCCATTTTCACTTACAAATTGAACGAAGTTAGAAACTAAAATAATCTAATTCTTCAGTAGTTTCTTTATTACAACTGTCATTTTCAATTTTCATGGCATGCTAGATTATATTACCCACCAATTTATGTAAAATATCTTCAAATTATAATAAATCTAGCAATAACTCAGAAATACGTAACTTTAGGTATAGGGAATGCTAATACAGATTGAAAGAAAATAAAAAACTGATTCAGGTGTGATAATAAAATACAGGGTGTTTCATATAAAATTATCGACTTATTGAGAATTGAAAATATAAATATTGGACGCTCCATTCTAGACACCCTGTATAAAATATCGTATTTGACGTTTCACAGTATGCTAGAAGGATATTCTCACAATCTCTGCATAAAAGTTGAAATTAATAGCTTTACACAAATGCGTGTTTTTCAAAATTTTTTCTAAAAATCTCAAATATCTCGAAAACTGTTAAACTTAGACCTGTAGTATGTTAATACTTTTGTTCAAAATTTGATGTTGAATCTAAAAATAAAAAGGAAAATGGTACATGTCACTTGAAATAACAAAGCCCCGTAACAATTTACAAATATCTATACTTCTCTATATATGGGCCATCTATGTGACTCACCCAGTAGTAGGCATGGCCCTACTCTCATTGTCACCTGGTATATTTATTTTTGTTTTATATTCACTAACTTCTAATCTGTATTATTTTGCTTTATTCTCCAGTCTTCGGAAAACTATATGCATACAGAACATTTTCAGTTTTAGGATGTTTTTAGGTAGGATTGAGTGACCCATGTTTATATTATATTTTTCAGATGGAGTAGCCTCATATACAATAACTTATTAGTAAAAATAAAACTTTTAAGTTATTAAGTTATTTAAGTGGACAAATACCTCCTGTCTCCCCTGGGGACGCCAATGTTATCATCTAATTGTTAATTAAAGTAGGCAGGTACTGAAAACAAGCTCGTGGGCAGTTTACAAGGTGAAATTGTTGCATCCAAGGTGAAATTTAAACAATGGTTGGAATTTTTTCGTGGTGTTAAATAGCCATTGAAATTTGGACAATAAGTGTTTGACAATAGATAAACAAAAAATCGTTAGCGTTAGGTAACAATAAGGCGAAGGACAAAAAAAAATGGCGCTCTACTTAATAAAATGTAAAAATTTTCTATTAAAACTAGTTATTTAAGTAATTAATAAATCCCGTAACCCGTAACTCTATGAATGATTTCAGCATTGGCATTCTGATCTGATCGACAGAGACTGGCCGCATGCATGCAGCTCGAATAAAAGGAATTTTTATACTTAATATTTGGCATACCTGCAAAATATACCACCTAATACCTATTTCTTCAAAACACGTCTCGTGAGTCGAAAGTATAATCGATTATTTTCGATGCTCTTGTGATATTACTACTGAATATGAAATATATGAAAAATAAACTGAAACTGAAATTACTAACCAGTTACTAACTGATTAGCGATGCTATATCCGCACACACGGTCTACTCAATAGTGATCTAAATCAGTAGTCCCTGATTACAGCTGTGGTAGACAACATCAATTATTCACAATCTGACTAAAAATGATTAGCGATTCGAGTGATGATGAATCGACCTTACTTTATTACTCTTTTATTATTATTCTTGATCAGTTTCATCCCTCTTGGAGTAGCCTAGGAGCTTAAAACTATACAATACGGAAATTTTTCAACTTCTTCCAATAATTTTATATTTATTAGTTGATCATTCATTGTGAAAAAAAATATTGTGAAAGAAAATAAATAATACAATACAATAATACACACACACTTGACAGATGAAAATTAGAAACTGCGTGATTCAAGTCAAAATTGAGTCACCATGTCGAGTTGCCTAAACTGATTATTAACGCGTTACTAACTGGTTAGTAACTCACTCAGTGCTGCATTCCAGCAGCCTGGAAGCGTGCTTCTGTAACCCCTATTTTCAAAAAAGGCAATAAACTTCCTGCCAATAATTATCGTCCCATTAGCCTTTTGCCTATCGTTTGTAAGGTAATGGAGTCTATTATCTCTGAATCCATGACAAAATTTTTGCTCCATGAAGACGTTATCCCCAACCATCAACATGGGTTTGTAACAGGTCGTTCTACCTTAACAAATTTGCTTCACTGTGTTAATGACTGGTCGAAGGCTTTAGATAATAAAATTCCAACCGATGTTATTTATTTAGATTTTTCCAAAGCCTTCGATAGAGTTCCTAGGAGAAGGCTTCTTTATAAATTAGAACACCTCGGTACCCGAGGTAATCTTAATAAATGGATTTCAGATTTTATGTCTGATAGATCTTTCAAAGTTAGAGTTGGACAAGATTTTTCTCTGGAAAGACCTGTATCAAGCGGTGTACCACAAGGTTCTGTTTTAGGGCCTCTCTTGTTTATTGCTTACGCTAGCGATCTCCAGTATTACATTTCAAATTTATTATCATCTTACGCTGACGACTCGAAAATATATGGAAACCCGCTTACCAACTACCAGAACCTCCAAAATGACCTCAACAAAATTCAGCAGTGGTGTACAGACTGGTTCATCCCTTTAAATATCGATAAGTGTGTTGTTCTTCACATCGGTAAGAATAATCCTGGTTTTTCGTACTATCTGAACGGACACGTGTTAAAAACTGTTTCTTCTCACAACGACTTAGGTGTAATTGTGAATTCGACCTTGACGTGGAGTGAACATATCGCTACCGTATGTAAACGGGCAAATACGAAGTTATTCCCTATACAAAAAGTGTTCTCGAAATCGTCATTTGACACGTATTGTAAACTATTTAAAACTTTTATTCGACCTATCTTGGAATATGCCGGTCCGGTATGGTATCCAGATTTAATTCGCGAGCAAGATATGCTTGAAAAAATTCAACGACGTGCTACCAGTTATGAAGAACGGATGGTGATGGAAAATCTCACCACATTTCAAGATCGTCGCCTGCGAGGAGACCTGATTATATCGTTCAGGATCATAAAATTTAACTATGGCGACCTACAGTCAATGCTTACACTCAATTCCGATACTCGGTTGCGTGGCCATCCTCTGAAGCTCAAGAAAGAAACTTTCCATACCCGCACCAGACAGCACTTCCTTAACAACAGAATTTTTGATGTATGGAACAGTCTCCCTCCAACTGCAATCGATTCAGTGACTGTAAACCAGTTCAAAAATATGATTGACATTTGTCTTTTTAGTAGAGGCTAGTTTTTAAGTAGTTACAAGTATTCTACCATAGGTATTTGTCATTCTTTTTATATTATTAAGGGGCAATATAGGACATCTGTCCTCTGCCCTTATTCATATAAATAATAATAATAATAATAATAATAATAACCAGTAGCGTCGTCTGCGGTGTTCCATTCAATTACAATGGCCGCGACTCATCGCGGACTGGTTGGTGATTTGCGTCAGAATCACGTTTGTTTTGAGTAGCTCCATGTGTACTCCGCCTTAGGGTTTGCTGCATTAGGGACTTTATTCAGCTGTCGGCTGTGGTACCTCATCACTCAATAAGTTCGTAGAATTACATATAGATGTTGCCACTATTGACAAATTCATATGCTGTTCAGGAAGTACCAACCTTCAAATGACACGTGTTAAAATTCTATTCCAATCTGACGTTTCACGTTCACGCAACAAATTGTTTTTAAATCAATCTTTAAAATGCTTTACTGTTATACCCTCATAGTATGGTAGCTGCATTTTTTACTTTCGCGGCCCCTCGCACAGGGAAAGTATTGTGAACGCGCTAAAAAAAAAATTGAGATAACGACGGATATATCCATTTTGAGGTCCCCTAAGACGATTAAAACGATTTCCAGATGGAAGTCTGTCCGTTTGTCTGTCTGTCTGTATTCTTCCACGATAGCGTCCGCACGCTTAATCCGATTGATCTGAAATTTGGTATATGGGTTTCGGGTGATCGGGGATTGAACCCATTAGCGCAGTAGCCCTATGTACATTACAAAAAAATAAAAGACCTAAAGTTTTTATTTGGCATTTAGGTGCCTTGTCGGCTTGTAAATACATCCTGAAATTTTTAAAAGCAATGGAAAAAAATTTTTAAATTTAAAATCCAAAGAAAAAGTAAAATTGCGACCCTAAAAAATTGTTTTACTTTTTTTTGACATGTGAAATGTCTTTCCTTTTATAATATTTCAAATGTCATTTTTACTTTAAAAAAATTCGAAACGAAAGCTATTAGCTGCCCTCGCTTCGCTTCGATCGCTCGCACATGCTGCCTCGGACTGTTAAAGCTCATTTTCTGCTCTTGTGACACAATATACTATTGCTTTCGTGTAAAAACTAGAAGTTAACAAAATGTCATACGCCCCAATTGGTGAAATTCAATAGTTTTGATTTTTTTAGTTATCTAAAAAAACCCGTTAAAACGCTGTTTCTAATTGTTCCATCGATATTTTCAAAAATTTAGATGCCTACTAGCAAAAAGAATATCCTCTATATCGTTTTTCTTCAATTATGACGAAGTATAAATTTTCTCATATGCAAATGCGATGTCCTTTTAAAATAGTAGGTAGATTATTATTATTATACAGTGTCATCCCCAACGTAAGCACCATATGGGTTTTTCGACAAAAAGTTATTCTTGATAAAAGTTTGTGCATCCCTTAAAACTTAACATGCAAAATACAAGATATAGTAAAACACTCGTAATATACGAGGAGCCCTCAAAATTTGATTATGAGACAAGAGTAAAGTATCCTTGTTTTGAAAAATCTCGGGAAATGTTACTTAGAAAATGTTCAGCATTAAAAAATACATCTACAACAGTGTAGTTTTATTTTTTTGCCCATTTTTTAAAAATGACACTACGAAAGAAAAAATTTGCTAAATCAATGAGTGTGCCGAAATACTTATTTTATTTTTATGTTTTGTAATTTGATATTATCTTATTATCTTATTATTAAGTTCATGTTACAATACTGTATAATTTTGAACAATTTTCGATGTTAACAAAAAATAAAAATAACTTTGCACCAAAAACTTTGAAACTTATTTTACTCTTCAAAAAAATTGACCGTGGTTATCACAATGTATAATATTAAATTTTTTTTGAATAAACCGTCGTATACAGGATGTTGTCTATTTATCGTTTTAGCAAATTTCTTTTCGTAGTTTTAAAAAAAATGGGTAAAAAAATAAAACTTCACTGAGATTGCCATGACTTCAAATCTAGATGTACTTTTTAATGCTGAACAACTTTTCTAAGTAACATTTCCCGAGATTTTTCAAAATAAGGGTATTTACTCTTGTCTCAAAATCAAATTTTTGAAGGCTCCTCGTATATTACGAGTGTTTTACTATATTTTGTTGGTGCATGTTAGTTTTGGGGGATGCACAAACTTTTATCAAGAATAACTTTTTGTCGAAAAATCCTTAATAAAAATGTTTCCCATAGTGCGTACTTTTGGGATGACACTGTATTTTTGTTATTGTAAATTTTTTGAAAACGACTTTTAGACTAAAAGTTAAAACGTCAAAAATTAAGACATTCTATCGAAAAAGTTGTTTTTTGTCCAGAGTGACCAATAAAACGCTGTTTATAGAACAGTTTTGCATCAATAAAGTAGCACTTTATTTTACTGTAAAATAAAGTGCACTTTATTTTACTAGTAAAATAAAGTAATTGCCAACGTCACTGACAAGTTGCAAGACAACTCATTTGACATGTTTAAAAAATAAACATCTACTTGTCATCGCAACTGCTGTCAGCCAAAATCGTATGAAATTTTAATTTTTTCAATTTATTATTATTTTTTAATTGCAATCGAACATAAAATCATGTATAATATAACGCGTACATAAACAGGCTTTATGGACTCATCATTTTGTAGCCTCTCTCGCAAGCTCGCTCGGCTATAAAATTATTCGTTCAATAAAGCCCTTGTTTATGTACTTGTAATATAAATAGCTATTATTACCCAGAAAATTTTATGTCAAATATCCATATACAATTATTTGAAAAAAATCATTTTATATACATTTTTCACAAAATTTTGGAAAGAAGAAAATTCGAACTAGTTTTCTGCCAAAATTGGTCCATTTACGGGTTTTAATAATTAATGGTTACAGATGTAACCAGGAATAATAATATGGATCCTATTTAATAATACATTTTCTACGTATTTATTAATTTTAAAGTAAAAATAATTTCTAAAATAAAAAGATTTGAGTAGATTCTTATTCCTCCCATTTTAACCCCCTTGAAGTAACAGCTACCGCTCAAAAATAATATTTTTCAAATATGACAAACTTTCATATATATATATATAGAGAATAATTTTATAAAAAAAACTTGCCAAATTACACACTTAATTGTTGTTGTTAAACAAAGGTTCTGGAAAAGATTTATTAGATTTCAAAATGTTCTTGTTGTTGACAGAATAGTCCATAATGTTACATTTTTGAACTTAATTTGTTTCTTTGGATAAGCTAACTATCGATAGTAACTGCCATTTGGAATTCACTGTTTTTGCGAGAACGCAAAATATTTAATTATATAAAAAAACTCCAAGACTTGAAATTGTCGTTTTTTTTGTCATGGTTGTATTTCTATTTTTGCAAAAGTTCTTTCTAATGGCCCGATGTTTTTCAGTTAGTATACCACCAACAACACTCGGAATCATCATGGTGGAAGTTGGAGTGTACCCGAGTTGCGGCAATCAATACAAGGTGAAGACGACCGCTGAATTCTAAACAGATTTTCCACCACCACCGGGGGTTAACTAGAGTACAGTTGGACTGCTTGGGGCATCGTTCGGACTTTTTCTACAAGAAAGAAAGATTCTGCAGTCAAATGTATACAGGGTCATAACGTTTAAGTCGTCTCACTATTGATACATAACAAACACAGATGTGGATGTGAATCACAAATTGCTAAGGAATTTTATTCAATAATATACAGATCGGAATAATATATCATAAATAATGTGAAAACCACTTATTAAATAATTTTTTTTTGACTTATTTAGATTTATCGTCTTCTAATTAAAATTTGATATATTCAGGGTAATTGTAACTGCCGTTTAAGAGCGGTTTTTTTTAATTACAACAATCTATACATTTTTTTTACTTATTTCTGGAATGTACTTTAAAATATCTGCATATTCTAGCGATACCTGCTACATCAGCATCAATAGAGAGGATTTTTTCCAGTGCTTCTCTCACAATTACCAAACGATATACTTTATATATTAAGTTTGTATATTAAGTTTGGAGAACGGTAAGAGCTTTTTACCGATGGAAGACAATCGTTTGGAGGAGGAGCGAAGCGACGACTCCAATTATTATCTGACATCGGTAACCCTTACCGTTCGACATGCTTATAAGGTTTTTTGCACTATTGGGCAATAATAAACTGTTAAATTATCCATTTTTTTTATATTCAAAATTTCGATTCATCAAGATACATGTTATAGTTGCTAAGTAGTTGGTAGTTAGTAGGCATAATAAGTACGAACATGGCTTTTTCTGCTATCACTTAAAATATTGTTATGTCAATAAGTTTGGCTTTTGAGTGTTTCTTATCGATTACTACTACTATGGCCATTTCCCTCGTATTCTGTGTAGGCTTTGTTACTATTTCCCAGCACCACTTTAGGAACAGCACTGTTAATTAGAACCCAACAGTGAATGGTCTAGTGAGGAATCACACCTGGTATATGAAAATCAATTTCTAAATTTTTAATTAATTAAAAATCAGAAAATGATTTCTGCTTTAAGTGTGATTCGAACCCACAACCCTTGGATCATGAGTCCAGTGCTCTACCGCTGAACCACCCAACCCCCCTTATTGATTATTATTATAATTTTGAAAATATGAGCGACGAAAGTGAATTTGAAGAAATTTGAAGAATAGAAAAATCAAAATTTCGGTATGAGAGTACCTATAAAATTCTGAACAATAAGTGAAAATTCTGAACGGTAAGTGAAAAATCTGAACGGTAAGTAAATTACTGACCGTTCGGTTTTTCTTGACATTAGTAAATGCTCCTTACTGTCATCAAAATAGATATGGTAAACAGTCAAAAATGACCAATCGTGCAAGATGGTATACTAACACAATACTTGTGAACAACTAACGATTTAATTATTCAAACTTTCAAACTATTTTGATCAAAATATTTGGTATTTCAAACTTTAAAAAATATTGCCTAAGGATGTGAAATAAAATCACACTTGTTCCCAAGAACAAGGACATTAAAAATGTCCTACACTGCACCAGCGTCTGAATTTCAACAACTACTCCTTGGGCTATATGCACCACCAGATATTGAATTACGAAAGTCCAGACGTGGTTTGGTGCCCGACCAAGTCGGGGCTTTAATCCAAAAACTTCGATTTTGTTATGAAAGGAGCTTGCCATTCTTAGGCCTACACTGCACCAGCGTCTGGATTTCAACAACTACTCCTTGGGCTATATGCACCACCAGATATTGAATTACGAAAGTCCAGACGTGGTTTGGTGCCCGACCAAGTCCAAAAACTTTGATTTTGTTATGAAAGGAGCTTGCCATTCTTAGGCCGGTTTCGGTATTATTGTACCTCTTCAGTAATAAGCAGGCTAGCTCGACGTCCTATCCCTAAAGGATGTCTGAAAATGAATTCGACTCGCCTCGTTCTTGATAAAAGTGTTTGCGTTAGAAGACGTATATCACGAACGAGGAGAAAAGTGAAGATGGCGTTGGGCTGTCCTCGTTCGTGATATACGTGCTCTAACGCAAACACTTTTATCAAGAACGAGGCGAGTCGAATTCATTTTCAGACATCCTTTAGGGATAGGACGTCGAGATAGCCTGCTTATTACTGATGAGGTACAATAATACCGAAACCGGTCTAAGAATGGCAAGCTCCTTTCATAACAAAATCGAAGTTTTTGGATTAAAGCCCCGACTTGGTCGGGCACCAAACCACGTCTGGACTTTCGTAATTCAATACCTGGTTGTTGAAGTCCAGACGCTGGTGCAGTGTAGGACATTTTTAATGTCCTTGTTCTTGGGAACAAGTGTGAATTTATTTCACATCCTTAGGCAGTTTTGTTAAGTCCATGGTCCTTTTTTGGTATTTTTATGGTTCAAAAATTCCACCTTCGTTTTAAAGGATTTGATTTGATTCACAACACTGCAAATCAAACTCGTGAATTTCTAGGTATGGTTTACGAACATGTGGTCTTATCTTGTTACGGAGTGGTAACTGTATCAAATAATAGTAAACTTGTGGTGTATAGACTCTGCTGCTTGGCGTCATATGGTTGTTACCTCTATTGATCGTGAGACAATCCAGAATTAGACGATATGAGCCAATACACAAAATAAAACATAGTACTTTGAATTTAAACATAAATCAGGTAAATAGTTCAATATGTAGGAACACAATTTAAACTAAGTGGATGTGCCTCAAGGAAAAGGTTCAACCGATAGTCTTCAACAAGTTCTTAATCTAAATAATAACATTGTCTCTGATGAAAAGACAAGTATTTAGGTAATAATATTAAAGAGAACAAACAAACAACTCCTCGATTATATTATAGAAAATAAAGCTTTTCGTAGAAAATTGGTCAGAAGTAATTACAGCAGTATTTAAGTTTAAGTATTAAGATAACAGAAAATGTATAGTTGATTTTAAATATCAGCTATCAGGTCCGCACCAGGCTGTTATAATGGGAGCCAGGTACTTTGGGGCCCTGCGAGGCTCCAATACACCAATATTTAAACTTCTAACATGTAGATTTTATTTTGTAAGAACAATTTAAGTATTTAATGTAGCCTTTATATTAATCATCTATGACAGTTGCGAGAATAAACTTTATACTTCATATTCCTAAATACAAACTTATATAAATATAAAAACAAATGTTACAGATCATTATTCAATCGGTTTTACATTATATGTTAATGAAGATCAAACCCATTTAAAACAAAAATCCACTCTTACGTTTAATAGTTTAAATAAAAAATCTTTATTACAATCTATAACAACCGAAAAATGGAACACTGTGTATAACTGCTATGATGTAGAAAATGCAACAAAAAACTTATATATATAATACACCTCTATATTGAAAAAGCAACAACACAAGTCAAATTCAAGCAAATAGTAAAAAAAAGCCGTGGTGTACAAATGGTATCATTAAATCAATTAAAACTAGAGACAAATTGTATCAAAAACTACTATACCGAAATAAATTAAATAAACTCCTAAAAAATTGTAAATATTCTTAGTACAAAAATAAAATAAATGAAAATAAAAATTCCTCTAAACAATTATGAGACACAATAAATGAATTTCGTCAAAGTAACAAAAATAATGAAATTAAAAAAATTATACTCGACACTGGAGAAACTATTACTGATTCTAAACATATAGCTAATATTTATAATAATTATTTCACTGACTTGGGTAAAACACTGGCAGCAAAAATAGACACTTCATCTCCAAAAAAAGAAATTCAGATAATAACTTTAAAACATGTCAAAGCACTATCTTTTTAGAACCGACAAATGCTTCTGAAGTAAAAGATACTATAATGCAATTAAAAAGTAAAAAAGCTGTTGGACCTGATAATATTTCAAACGATTTGCTTAAGCACTTATCTGGAATAATTTCTAAACCTCTGTCATATCTTATAAATAATTTATATTTTGATAAAGGGGAAGTTCCAACTTTTCTCAAAAAAGCAATTATAAAGACTTTATTAAAGAGTGGGGATAAATATTAAGTAGACAACTATCGTCCAATTTCTCTAACAACAGGAATATCTAAAATATTTGAAAAAATTTTGAAAAAACGATTAACTCCTTTTCTTAAAAAATGTGACATTATCTCAACAATGCAATTTGGGTTTCAGGAAAATTTGTCTACGGAGGATGCTACTGCTAAACTGACAAGCAAACTATATAAAAGTATTGACAATAAAAAAGTCTTGTTTATGCGTGTTTCTTGATCTAGCAAAAGCTTTTGATACTGTCAATCACGAGTTTTTGCTAGAAAAATTAGAACGTTGTGGAATCCGCGGCAAAACCTTACGATTAATTGCATCATACTTAGAAAACAGAAAACAAACAGTTGCAGTGAATAATGTCATGAGTGGAGAAAGAACCGTTTCCTGTGGTGTACCTCAAGGAACAGTACTTGGACCGTTACTCTTCATTCTGTACATAAATGAACTTTTTTATTTAAATACATCTGCATCTATAATTTCTTTTGCTGATGATACTACCCTTATATACGAGGCAAATTCTTGGGACGAGGCGAAAGTTATTGCAGAAAATGATTTAAAAAACATGTTTGATTGGTTTGCTAAAAATAAATTAACTGTCAATTATAAAAAAACAAAAGTTATTCCTTCTGTCAGTTATGTGTCAAACTTACCCAATTATAGTAAATTGGAAATTGATAATATTTCATTAGACTTTGCATCGTCTGTAAAATATTTAGGCATTATCGTTGATTCTTTTTTAAAATGGGATAAACATATCATAGAAACGGTAAATAAGTTAAGAAAATTAATATATCGCTTCTACCAATTTCGAAAATTTCTAGGTTACATTCATCTTAAAACACTCTACCATGCATTAGTCGAATCAATATTACAATACGGAATAGTAGGTTGGGGAGGTGTTAGACTAACTTACTTGTATCCATTGGAAGTAATTCAAAAATGGTTTGTTAAAATAATTTTGCATAAACCAAGAACCTATCTGTCTGACATTCTTTTTAAGGAAAGTCAATTATTAGATATTCATCAACTATATAGTAAAAGTATCATTTTCTTTAATTATAACAATAAAAATTTATATCTTCTAAAACCGGATCATGCTTATGTCACTTGAGCAAAAACTAAAGGGCGTTCAAAAATTCCTATTGCTCGGAAATCAGTTGGCCAAAAATATTTTATGTTCTATATACCTAAACTAAATAACTTGTTGCCTTATAACAGTAAAAATTTATTCAAAAAGCGAATATTAAAATGGTTAATTTCAATGGACAGAATGGATTGAATAAAATGATATAATCTTATGTGTATATCTAGAGAAATAATATTATTTAATATTATTTTTTATTATGTTTTTTTCTTGGGAGTTGGTTCTAGTTATAAATTTATAGTTATATCCTTTGATGGGATGTATTAACGATTTATTTAGTTGTCAATTTTTTTTTATTAGTTCTAGGCCCATATAAATAAAATATTTATGTCCATGGACAAGCTGTTAAATCAGCTTTTATGGACATTTCTTTTAATTCATTTTGTGGCAATACCTGTATTTTCTTCTAAATTTTTTTTGTAAGCTATGTACTTTACCGTTAATGAATAAAAATTATTATTATATTATTATTATTATAATCTCAAAATTTCTTTTCTCTCTTAACTAAAAGGTGAAATGTGTTAAAAAATTTAACTATAAAACCTTTAGTCGATACGCGTCTGTCAGGATGAATTAATGCCATAATTCCATTACATCATCTTGGGGAAGTATACGATGTTTTATTTGATTTTTCCGAAAATGACAAAACAAAAGCTAAGCAGCTCTCAGCTGTAATATAAAAATTAATTAACGAAAAAAGTAAAAATTAGTTCTTAATACTTAATAAAGCAGGTATAGTTTTAAGAAAATTCGTTCGAGTGATAAAACAAAGTCTTTATTTAGAATTTAATAGCTTCTTTAATTTAATTTTCCTTGATTGAAAAACGTTTAAAATGCATACTAATCTACACCTAATAAATAATAATCCATCGATTTTCACACTATAGTTACAGGATACAGGAAAATCTAAAATCAGATTATTGAGTGCGGCAATCCTAAACGAGAGATAACTAGGGATGATGCTTGCCTAAGACATTTTCAGACAGTAAATGATAGACCCCATCTGAGGGTCTTAAACTTCGAAATGCCTTTTAATCTCCAGGGTTAACGTTCACAATTGCTGGAATAGTATACCCTTTACTTTGAGTTTGAGGCCCGAAATTGTCTTTATTAGGAAAACGGACTTCTCCGTTTGTAAGTCGCGGCAAAGAGTAATAACGAAGTAGCGGCGTGGTCTAATGAGCTTAATTTATAATTTGCGTGATACAGTGCCAATGCCAGAGAGTTTATTTATAATGAATGTATATCATAACGGTCGAAAATATTTTTCGTGTCGTATTTGTTTATGAAAAGTGAACGTACTGCAATAAATTTTTAGATTTATAGGTACCTACTTTTTTATATAGATAAAGGCAAACATTAATACTTGTAAATTATGTAGTTAATTTCTGTATAAACACAGGTAAGAACGAAAAAGAAAATTATTTGCAGATTAAAATAAATATCTTTTATTAAGTGTATTAGAATTTTTGAAAATTATTTTATTGGTTAAATAGAAATATTCAGTAGAATGTGGGTATTTTAAAAATCTAAGTGACAGTGAAGCTCTTTCAATTGTATTGGCAATTTATTGGACTTCTGACTCTAATAAAAATAGATTTGGTTGATTTTTTCATAATTAAAAACATAATTAATATATGCCAGTAGATTAGTAACAAAATCTAAGCACAGATCATTCACACATAACTTTAATGTTAAGCGGACAGATCCATTGTTGGGATAACCTAAGACATTATCTGGAAGAGAAAATTATCTAAAATATTCCACCAAGAACTAAAGAACACGATGGTGAAATTGCAAATTAAATTATAAAGAACATTTATAAAACTAATAAAAGTATGACATGTCATTTTTAAAACTAATAAAAGTATGACATGTCGTTTTCCCCAAATTTTTGTAATTTAAATCTATGTTGAGCAATACCAAAAGACTGGAACGAAAATTCAAGTAGGTGTATATGCGGGAACGACTTGCCTGAATGGATATTTTTGGAAAATCAAAGGTAAAGAAAAAAACCTGCTTAATTAACACATGGAGACCCTTTTGAATCCTCGAAATTCTGAAGTAAATGCTCTAGAAAAAAGGGAATACTTAATTGGAAAGAAGGTTCATACAGATGTCTGGTCTTTGGGTATAATTGTATAATTATATTTATAATGTTGATGCGAAACAAGTGGAGTAGCACTTAACGCTAATCATTCATTGTATTTATTGAATAAAGTATTATTATTATCATTTTTCCAAAAAGAAAGAGCAAATTGACATAAAAACTAAAAAAAGTTGAAAACTATCGTCGATCACTCAACCAAAACACCAAAGGTTCCAATTTCTCAATTTAATAAAAACTAAAGAATTATACTGGAAGGAAATCAAAATTATCTATAGAAAATAAACTGCTTATTTACAAAACCAACCTCAGGCACATCGGGACATAAATCCAACACATCCATTATAAATAGATGCCAGTCAAGCAAATAGCAAATGCCCCTGATATGTTTCAAATACCACAATACATAACGATCTGCACATACAAACCATTGAAGATGTCATTCAGGAAAAAGAAGTCAAACATCATGAAAAAATAGATAATCACTGAAACCCACTAGTAGAACAGATGATGGTTCCTCCAACCAACTAACGACTAAATAAATTGTGGCCAATAGACTTTATATAGTTATTAGGATATTACTAGAGTTGAGAGGCAATGTTATTGGACTTTGACCTCATCAAGTTATTACAGTTGTCAGCTTGTCTAGTAGTCGTGAGCAAATTAGCTCAGATCTAAGTTATGAAGGGCATGAGACCAATTGTAAGGTGCATTTAGAACCAGACCTTATTCAGAGTTGACATACAACAAAAACAGTATGGATCTTGAAGTGGAATATAAAGGTCAAATTTTAAAATTATTTGTTTTAGTCTGAAATTTTTAGGGCCTAAAACTCCACCTTTAGAATTAAATTTAAAGCTATTCTTCATATATGAAGACTGGGTAAAGTACTGTAAATATAAAATTAATTTAGCGCCTTCCTATGAATACAAGATATTAATTGTGTGCAGAAGCATAATCGATTGAGTTAAACTTGAACCAATCGAACTTAAATCAAGTTACACATTTAATGGGGTCTTAATGATGATTGAGGAACACATTTTCTAAAAGAGCCATTATTATCAGGAAATTTGGAACAAATTAATTGTTTAGTGGAAGAGTAGACAATTATTTATTTAATTGTTCACTGGATCATGCATTCGACTTAATATTTAATTTTTGCGTGTAAATGCATTGTAATAATATTGATATTCTACAGCTTTTTCTTATTTTTTAATATTTATTTTCATCAATCTAACATTACAAATTCTTATCTGACATTTTTTAAGACTATCAAAACTTAATCTCCATAAACAAACATCCCATAACAACCCTGTTAATTTTAAAGCTCCTTTTACATAATTCCCCCCAACATTTCAAAATTTTAACATCATAACAAATTCGCCCAAATTATTTCAACGTTATAATTACTTAATTATAATGTGAAAATTATTTAAAAATTTTCTTCCAATATCCAAAAATATTTTTTAATTTAATGTTCCATCTATGATAATTTTTTAAATTTTAGGTATTTCTATTTAAATTCCTTGAATAAATTTGGTTTTCTTGTATTCTTCCTTTTCTTGGTACATTTTCTTTTCTATTTCTTGTATTTTCCATTTTGTCACATTTGTTTCTAATGTTCTTATCCTTTTATAATCAAATTTCTAATATTTTCTATCTCTTGTTTTGTTTATTTTTCAATTTCTTCTTAAGTTTTTCTTATATTTATTTCTGTATTTCTTTGTAATTCTTCTTGAATATTTGCTTGCAAATTTATGATTCTTTCTTCTTGTGTAATTAAAGCCATTTCCATTTCTTCTTGTCTATTTTTTATTTCTTGTAAACTCTGTTCCTGTGCTTCTATTTTCCTGTTCACAATGGTATTTAAATTGTCAATTTTATTATTTTGCTCATTTATGGATTCTTGTATTTTTATCGTGTCTGCTTTTTGTTCATTCATCTTTTCTTCTAATTTCTTTTCCATATTATGATTTTGTTCTTCTATTTTATTATTCGTCTTCTGCAACAATGGTTCCATGTATCTAATCAACTTTTCATCTCTATTTTCCATTCCATTATCTTTCATCTTTTCTGGTTCATTCAATTTCGAGCCCCACGTTGCTGCGCCAAATTGTAATAATATTGATATTCTACAGCTTTTTCTTATTTTTAAATCTTTATTTTCATTAATCTGGCATTACAATATTGTTAAAATACGGGATTGTCAGATTTTGAAGTAATTTTTAGTGTCTTCACAGAACTTATTTTCTAAGATCACAAAATGAACCTGATTGCTTAATCGAAACAATTTTTCCTTTTGTTACATCTGAGAACGCCTTTTGAATGTGATATAATTTTTTATTGTTTTATTTCAATCAAATTGTTCCAAAATAACGAATAATTTACAAAAATGATTTTTTATTGTGCATTTTACTCCGTCAGTACCTACCCTACATTTAAAAAAGGTTATGTTCGTTCGGAGATGTGCTTTATCTGTCTGGTAATAGATTAAAATTTGTCAAAACGTATAATTGGAGAGTGACGGGTTGTTTTATCTTGATCGCGAAGCCACCGCTTCTCCGCGCTCTCTACCGCCGCCTCCTCCGTGAAGTTATCGACAAGGGGGTGAAAACGTCATCGGCCCTGCCGCAGGCGATGCCTTTGCATCCCCACAATGGGGAATTATAAATTGGTAGGGGATTTTTGACTTCAGCCACTACATTGTGGCTGACAGCTGCCACGTCGATGATAAAACCTTAACGAAGTTGAATTTTTTAAATTGAACGGGACATAAATAAACTTTATTACTGTTTCTCGTTTTTTCTTTTTGATGAAAGGGAATTAAGGGGTAACGCACAGGTTTTAAGAATTAGATAGTAGATCACAATCCTTTGTAAAAGAAACGGGAAAGATTCTTTAGTGAAACCTCAAAAAACTCACCAACTTTTCCTAAAAATAGATATTTATGTAATCAGTTACGAAATGCCTAATTTTGTGTAACTCGTGAGATTTTTTGCGAACGCAGTGAGTTCCGCAAAAGCTTACAAGTTACACAAAATTGCATTTCTTAACGTATTACATACAAGATTTTTTCTAATTTTGAATAAAGTAATAGTAAATATAGAATATTATTGATTATTTCCCTTGCCTGTCTATCAATTTTTAACCAATCACGTGCTTGGAAACGGATCTGACGTAGCCCATCAAAACAAAATAAAGCGACTATTTTTATTGCTACTGAATTTCTCGTATATTTTACCATTTTGTCTCGACAATTTTGGCATTAATAATCAAAGAATAACTCCCTCGAGCTAAAGCTCTCGGGAATTATTCAGATTATTAATGCCAAAATTAAGTCTAGACGAAATGATCTTAAAATAAACTCGAAATTTATATGCAATAAAAATAGTCGGCTATTTGTCAAGGCCTTGGGATATTACTGTCGATAAAAATTGTGAAAACAGAAATCAAGTCTGTTGACTGCTATCACTTCATGTCAGTTTGAAGTTTTGTAAATAAATAAGTTAGAACGCACGGTTTTTTATTTACTTTTACAAAATGAGTGATTCAAGTTTTGAAGAGCTGCTAAGCGATGTTGAAGAGGCTGCGGGTAATGCTCTTTCATCAGTAATTCCCAAAAAGTCAAAGGCAGTTTACGATTTGGCTTACGAAAAATTTATAACTTGGTGTGATGAGAGTAAGATAAAACATATTAATGAGAAAGTCTTACTTGCATATTTTGATGGTAAGAAAGATCTAAAAGTATCCACATTATGGACACTTTACTCAATGTTAAATCTAAATCTAAACAAGAATATTGATATTAAAAAATACACAAATTTGATAGTGTATATTAAAAGGCAATCGGATGGCTACAGTGCTAAGATGTCAAAAGTTTTTGCCAAATTTTTGTTAGAAGCTGATGACAAAGAATACTTAATGGCTAAGGCTGTAATGATTATTGGAATTGCAGGAGCTTGCAGAAAGGCAGAGTTAACATTTCTTCCATTTGAAAATGTTATAGATGAAGGAAGCCATTTTCTTGTTGATATCTCTCCGTCAAAAACAAAAGTTATACGGCAGTTTGCAATTACTACTGGTGACATTGAAAATATGAATTTTGTTGAAGTTTTAAGAAAATATTTTAAATTGCGTCCTAAGAACCTTAAACACAACAGATTTTTTGTTAAATATGTAAATGGAAAATGTACCAGAAATCCTGTGGGAATTAACACGTTTAGGAGTCTGCCAAAAGTTATTGCACTTTCAAATCCTGTTTTATATACTGGCCACTGCTTCAGAAGAAGCTCTGCCACTTTATTAGCTGACAGTGGTGCTGATATTTTAAAATTAAAGAGGGTGGTTGGAAATCAAGCACTGTTGTGGAGGGATATGTTGAGAATTCCATGTAAAATAAAAAACGTGTTTCACAAGATATACGTGGTGAAACATCTAATGTAGTGTGCGCCACTTCCCAAATAACAGCCAAATAAACAATTGTAATAATTGTGTTATCAATATTTATAATAATTAATTTATAATTTATGTTCTTATCTTGTGTTATAACAGTTAAATAAATGGAATTTTTTGTCACTAATTGTGAAATACATTTTTCCTCACCAGTTACATAATATTTTACTTTGTACAACTAGGTACACAAAGTAAGACGTTTAATAACGTCAATCAGTTCTAAAAAGTGTCACATTATATGTCAAAATTAGAAAAAAAAAATTAACGAACACCAGATATAATAATAAAATAAAAGTTGTACGAGTGTATTTGAATTTTTCAAAAACGTATTAGAAAATTCAGTGGTATGCTTAGGTCACGTGATACAAATACTTTTTTTTAAGGGGTAACCTATACACGATGACCTTTTCGGGTAGGCCTCTTTCCTCTAACCGTATAAAGTTATATACAGGGTGAGTCATGACGAACTGTACATACTAGTATTGAGGTCCCTATGGGGAATATCAAATGATCAATAAAAAGTGTCTAATGCCATTGTTTATTAATATAATTTCTTTTGATCATTACTTCTGAATGGTAAGACTTTTTCTGTTCGTCATTATCGATTTCTTAAATTCCATCAAACTTTATTATTACTGCCTTTTTTACTGTATTTCTTCATTTTTAGAAGTCATAACACTTTATTTTCCCGATTTATTCTATTTCCCTTGAATTTGAATTGATCCTATTGATATATCATGATATTGAAATTTGAGGTTAAGTTTAAAATTTCTTTTTCTTCAAACATTTAAAATAACAATATTCTCATTGTTATTGTGATCGCAGACTTATCTGAGATTATATTACTTTAAATTTTGCTATTCAGTTCTTTGCTAGATTATTTGTAAATATTCTAAATTTGTTGATGAAAATCTCTTATGGGATTAACATGTTAAAATCTGACATCTGGAATTTTATATTTTCTTTTACAATTACTACGTTAAAATTAGTTTCAAACATTATTTTCGAAATTAAATTCTGTACTTTAATTAATTAAACTAAAATAAAGTTATTTTAATAGTATTAACAAAATTATTTGTTTCAGTTTTTTTTTCTTCGTATTGAATATAAGTTTTATATTCTCTTTATTCAATTTAGTCAACCGTTACAATATATTAATACAACCGTTATAGTTAATTTCCAGAATCAGCTTTCAAAAGGTGCATATTGTTATGGTTTAAAAAATGAGACAATATTATGGGAAACATTTGAAAAGAATAAAGAAAAATTATGTAAAAGGGACTTAAAAAAAGGATGAGATGTTTGATTAAAAAGTAAAAAAATCTTAGTATTTTCATAATCATGTCAATTCATTTCAATTGGCGCCCAACGTGGAGCAATTAAATTAATTAATTTGTTAATTGCCTTAGATATTAATTTATAATTAAAAAAACATAACATGGATTTAAGAGAAGATAGAAGATCAGATGAACGAAGTATGCAAATGTTGATTGCCACCAAACAAAATATGGAAGAGATAAAAACAGGTATTAGAATGGGTCTTATAGAATATAGAATTGAAGAAAGATTTGAAGACACATATACATTTAGAAGAAACTATAAAAAAATAAGAAGTGTAGGAAATAGTTTAGAAGAAATCAGATAAGATTTGAAAAGATACAGATAAAAAAATAGAAGAAACAAGAAAATATAGTAAAGAAGAAATGATTGCAAGAATAACTAGAATAATTACAGGAGCAGAAAAATAAGAAAGTAATAGAAACAGGGTTTATTGAAGAAATATATCAAATAAAAGAGGATGGAATGAAGAATAAGAAAAATGTTAAAAATGTAGACAAATCATTTAAAGAAGAAATTTTAAAGAATAAAAACAGGAGGGAAGAAATTGATGAAATTTCACAAATCAAATTAGCACAAATGGAAAATAAAAATGAAGAAATAAAACAACAAGAGAAGGAAACAAAAACGATGTTGAGAAATAAAATTAAAAGAAATTATCACAGATGGAAGATTAAATTAAAAAAATATTTTTGTAGGGGTCATAGGAACATAGAAAACAAAATTGTGTTATATATTTTATTACCCTGTATATGATAGGAGGGTTGTGAAGGGGTTGTGGTTTTTCGTTGATGTCAGGGTGACAGGGAGATCTTTTTGTAAAGTTATTCTATTATTGGTCTTTTGGATTTATTAAATTTTATTAGTTCAGTTCAGTCTTTTACAAAATACAAGATATTAGTGAAAAAAATACAAATTAAAATTTGGTTTTCTTATTTCTTTTCAAGATAAAAATAAATTAAGAAAACAAATTTTGGGAATGTTGTTTGGTTTAAAAAATGAGTCAAAATTATGGAAAGCTTATTTTAAAAGAATAAAAAAAATTATGTAAAAGGGACATTTTAATATGTTTTGAATAATACTAAAACATCGCCCTGTACAATATATCTTTAATCGTTCATCGGTATTGTCACTATATCGAATTTTCAGAATTTTATTTTACCTTGTTCAAAATAAAAAGCTGAATGTTTGGATAGGAGTAATAGACAGACAACTAATAGGCCCCCATTCTTTTAATGCATTACTGACAGGTGCTGTGTACTTAGATTTTTTACAAAATATTTTGCCTAATCTACTAGCCAATGTAGCCATCCGAAGAATGTGCTTTATGTACGACGGGGCTTCACCATATTTCTCAGTTGCTGTTCGTCAACATGTTCATGCCATTTAAGTAGGATCCCCTGACTTTAACCCTATCGACTATTCCATATGAATGAATAGACAAAATTATTGATTCTTTTAACATTAGAAATGGTCCCTTAATGGTCAATTAGACATTTAATGTTTCGACAAAGAAGTTGTATAAAAGCAGGAGTATTTCATTTCTGCTACAAATGTCAACAATTTTGGTTTTCGTTATGTGGTTTGAATTTTTTTGTGCCTTAAGTTCTTTTATGTAATTGTCTAGTCATGTGTATTCTTAAATTTTCTTAAAAATGTAAATAAATTCGTTCCGATTTAACGCTAATTACTTCATTTTCTTTAATTTTAAAAAGATCAATCTATATTTTTTTCAAAATTCTGAGAATTCGATAAAATCACAAAAGGGATGAATCACTAAAGAAATATTATACAGGATGATGTATTAGTATTATTCAAAACAGCTTGTACCATTTGAAAGCCGATTCTGGAAATTAATTAAAACGGTTATATTATGAAAAATATAATACGAGCTGAGGTGGTATTTCAAACCATTTCTTGTCGCTTATTTAAAAATAAAAAATGCTCTACTTTAAAAGGAAATATTTTTTTATAAAATTATTGTTGTACAAAATCCGGAAACTAAAGAAAATCTTACCATAAAATCTAATAGTCGGGAATCTAAGGTGCTGAATTCGACCACCTCTATACATCCACCTAAAAAACATGTAAAATGACCTGCCGGATTCGAATTTTTTGTTCGCCCTTTGATCCAAAATGGCGAAATGTGCCAAAACATGACATTTTTGAAAAAACTGAAAAACATAAAAATAATATTTCTTGCAAACTAGTGCGTAACTTTGTTAATTGATGTCCGATCGTTTTGAATTTCGGATGATATTTTTCAGTAATTTCCTGACCCAGTTTCATAAGAATAAAAAATGTCGAAAGTCACATAAAAGCTAGGTAATTTCTTTTTTCGCTAGAAGATACAAAATATTGTCATTTTGCACTGTAATATGGTGAGTGGACAAAAATTTTTTATCTTTGGAGATAGATAACTAGCATAAGCGAGAAAAATGTTGCCAATAGAGCAAGGAAACTTTTTTACTTAAACTTTTTCTATACGACGTTTTGTTTGGGCTGTATCAAATACTATTAAACGAGCAAGGTTTGTATTGTATGTATGTGCGGATGATCTCAAAATCCACTCGTCAGAATTCAATGATACTTTCAGGGCAGACTAATTTCTATCTAAAACGGCAAAAAATGCAGGTCTCATATCTGTGAAAATTCGATCTTCTGAGATATTTACAAGAAAAGTTAAGCTTTTAGTTTATTTCCTAGCAACGGCAGACAACACAGAGATAATATAACCTGTTTCTATAGTAAATTTTTTATTATATTGTTATGATGTTAAAATGGGGCAAAATTTGTAAGTGTATTTTAAAATAAATTATGTGAAAAAGACTTAATAGATAGTAGTGTTGACAGATTTGAGAGTTTGAAGTTTATGTTAATTTGAATTATGTAATATGTCAAATGTGAATGGATTAAAATAAAGTTTATTAATAAAAAGTATATATAATTTCATTAGTATAACAATTGGCATCCCAACGTGGGGCTCTTTGAAAACAGGGCCTAAAACATAATTAAAATTAAAATGGGTAAAATTAAAGTTTTAAATGAGTTGAAATCAGTGAGTTTCTTGAAAAAAGAGGTATGGATAAAACAGGAACAAAATTAACTGAAATGGCGAGATTAAGGGAAGCAATAATTAATGAAGCAAGAGATACAGAAACATTTAGTTTCGAGTTGGAAGAAGAAACGATTAAGCCAGGGGAAGAAGTAGCAATAAGAAATATATTAGAAGAAAGAAATATCAGAAGAAAATCTGGATAACATGGAAAATCCAGACACTTCGGAAGGAGGAGATAGACAAATACAAGAGGTAAATGTGGAAGACAAAGAACAGATGTTAATGCGATTTTTGAGTGAAAATTTTTCAAAAATATCTGAAGAACAGAAGTAAATGGGGGAAGAACAGAAGAAAATGGGGGAAGAAATTAAAAATCTAATGGAAGAAACAATTAGTGATTTAAAGAAATCAATGGAGAAGAAGTTAAAAGAACATGAAATAGAATCGACTAGAAAATATGAAATGATAGAAGCGGAAATGATGATACAGAGGGAAAAAATTACCAATTTACAAGAAATTAGAAATAAACAAGAAGAAATAGAAACTTCTTTAATCATGCAAGAAGAGAAAATTATAAATTTGCAAACAAATATACAAAAAGAAGTGCAAAGAAACACTGAAATAAACATAAGTAGAACAAAGGACGAAATTGAAAAAGAATACGAAAAAGAACTTAAAGTTGATGTTGAGAAAATGGGTGAAGACAATCAAGAAAAATTGAGAAAACTGAAACAAGAAATAGATGAGAATGGAAAACAAATAAGAAATATAAAAAGGAATATTCAAGAAGGAAATATGACAGAAGAAATGCAAGAAATAACAGAAAACAGAATCAAACAGATGGAAGAAATAATACAAGACAATTGGAAAATTGCAGAAGAAGAGAATTTAAAAACAAGAAAACATACAGAACAGAATTTGAAAATAATGAGACAAGATATTGAAATGAATGGGAATTTAAATAGAAATAAAATTAAAAAAAATTATCATAGATGGAAAATTAAATTAAAAAATATATATTTTTTGGATTTTGGAAGAAAATTAAAAAAAAAATGAATTTGGAAATAGCAGAGGAAGAGAATTTAAGTATATGAAAAAAAAATGGGTGTGCTAAGCTTCAATTACCATTTGAAGGACCTTATATTATAGATAATGAAAATGGAATAAATAGTTACCGATTAATAGATCCAGTGACTAATAAAGTCCGAGGAGTATTTAATATTAGTCAATTATATAGATTTTGTTTTTAAAAGTTGAAGTTGAAGTTGAAGATTAAAATGGGGCAAAATTTGTAAAATTCGTTAAATTTTTCTTAATCATTACTTTGCAAGAAAAGTTCAACGAAATTTTAGGGAATGTTGTTATGATGTTAAAATGGGGCAAAATTTGTAGGTGTATTTTAAAATAAATTATGTGAAAAAGACTTAATAGATAGTAGTGTTGACAGATTTGAGAGTTTGAAGTTTATGTTAATTTGAATTATATAATATGTCAAATGTGAATTGATTAAAATAATGTTTATTAATAAAAAGTATATATAATTTCACAAGCATAACAATATATTTTGTTATGTCATTTTGAAAACGACTTTCATTCAAGAAAGTCGAAACGTCAATTAAAGCCCCCTTTTTCTTTAAAATAAGTGGTTTTATTTCCATTAGAAGAGAAAAAGTAGGTAATTGTCAGTCATCGATCATCGATGGAAATCAAATCATATTTTTGTGCGAGGGGTGTTCCAGAGCAACGTTCAGTAACGTAGTCGCAATACATATAATGTTGGTCTAACAGTGGCCGGCGAGAACGATGTGGAGTGTTGATAGAAAATCATCATAAGAAAATAACCTATTTTTGTAAATATCAACGTCAAGGTTTGACTTTATTTAATTTCTGACGTTTCAATCTGAAAGAATTCAATTTTAAATTTACCGCTTTTACAATGCAATAGAAGATTCCATAATAACCTACAAATTTTGACAACTCCTGACACGCACATCTCTGGGTAAACGTTAAGAATATGGGGCCGGCTGGGATTTTCATGAAATTTTCACATATGCTATAAAACATGATGAAATCAATATAACAAAAGAAAAAGGTATATTGTGATTCTCACTCCAAAGCCAAATAAATTCAGTGCGTTGAAACGATTATTTAACATATTTTTCCAATACAAACGCATACATAACTTTTTTACAAATGCACAAGTAGCAATTTATAGAAAGAAAGAAAGAAAGAAAGAAAGAAAGAAAGAAAGAAAGAAAGAAAGAAAGAAAGAAAGAAAGAAAGAAAGAAAGAAAGAAAGAAAGAAAGAAAGAAAGAAAGAAAGAAAGAAAGAAAGAAAGAAAGAAAGAAAGAAAGACAGAAAGAAAGAATTTATTTGACTACGTTATGCAAAATACATTTGTAGCAGGTCAATATAACAAGACATAATTAAAAGTAAAGAAAAAGACAAAAAACACTATATTCAAGTGACATAAAAGGTATCAATTGTATAAACAGATAATAAAGAATAAAAAGTTAAAGAGAAAAACATACAGAATACATTCATTAAACCGAAATTTAATTTACAATAGGCACTTCTAGTGAGTTATAAAAGTAATCATAAAAATTATAAATTTTTGCAGTACTCATAGTACTCCAGGACTGAGTAGAAGCACATTTCAAGACATGACTTTCTCAGTCTTCTTTTAAATAATTTCATATGTAGTGACTTTAAATTTGCAGGTAGAACATTGTACAAGTTAAGATTAAGAGAGTTTTTTGTGACTTAGACGAAATTTTTTTGTTCTTAAATTATCTGACTGTCTAGTACCGTAATGGTGAATATCAGACTGCCTCAATAAGTGTGCCCGATTTTCATGTATTTCAATAAGGCTATTATAAATATATAACGTTGGGAGTGGCATTATTTTTAATTTTTTCAATTTTTTAAAGAGAGGTTGGCATTGCTACTTCCATCATAATTTTCTTCTGTAAACGAAATATCCTAATATCCTCAGATGAGTTTCCCCACAAAATAACCCCATAATTAATCTGAGAGTGAAACAGCGAAAAATAAACATTTTTTTGACATTCCATACTAGTAATAGAGGCTAATCTACGTAGTAAGAAAATTATACTGGATAGTCTTTTGGCTATCATGTCAATAAGACAAGACCATGATAAGTTATTGTCTATTTTAATACCTAGCAATTTAACGCTCTCTGCTACTGATGATGAGTTACCAGATCTGAAATGAAGTTGTTGTGTTTTATAACCAGAATAAGCCCAAAAAGTATTAAAAAAGGAAAAATGTTCATTTGACGGACATAAATAATTAGCTTGTCAAATGACAGCCACCTCTTAAATTCAAAGTTGAAAATACAACGTTGCCAATTCAATTACAGAAATGATGGATTTAGGTAAATATTTAATGGAATGTTGAGTAACACTGTTAAATTGGACACTTGTTAAATAGTTTTGGTTTTAATCGTCTTTTTCCGTTAAAGATTCGTATGTCTATGCTAGACTTAATATTGAAACTCGGTTTGTTAAATTTAATAAATTTAGAATCAAAAAATTTTGTAGGTCCAGATATTACTTTTTTAAAAACCGAACAGTGCAACAAAGATGACGCGCATTACAATATTATTATTAAACTATAGGGCCTATAGGGGTATTTATGGATTGCGAAATGATAGGAATAATAATAATAATAATTTTTTTTACAAGCATAAATCACAATATTTTTATTACATAATTAAAACATTTATTTTACAATGCATTTTCCCTCACACTGCGGATGTCGAATAGACTAAATTTCCTTACTTGGTAAATCACTTTCTATAACTGTAATAAAAAAAATGCGTATTGTTGTAACGCTGCAGCCCTACCGACTCGAATGTCTTTGATATTTTTAAAAATTTTAAAAACCTGCCACAGTAGTAGGTACAAAGTTAAAAATTTGATTCACGGTTTGTCCAAGTAGGCTAAAACAACCACTAATGCGTTGCGAAATGAATTATGTATCGCATATTTATGATACATTTCTTCGCGATAGTATGCAAAATAAACAAAATTTAACTTTCTACATTTAAATTATAAATTATCACTTTGATGAAAGGCAAGAAAATAAAAAATATTAAATTAGTTCATTTATAATATAACAGAATTTTACTGCCGTAGCAGTTAATTATCTTTAAACGTTAATATCACCTATTAATCCTCTATACTAAGAAATATTACATTTTATTACAATTTATATCAATGTAAAATTACAATTTATTTAAACGTATTCTACTAAGAACTGCGTGCATCCCGGTAATGGCTGGTAATTATAATAATAAATACTTCTTTCCGTTACTTATTGCTACAATATTTCTTATTTATATACATATGCTTTACTTGCCCGTCTAAATAAGGAAAATTGAAAAATAAACAGGCTTACCGGATACTGAAATGGTAGTGTTATTAATTTTTACTTTCCTGCTACATATTACTTTGTATACACAAAGGAGGAAATTTTTTCGAATCCGTTACACACAATTTACAGATTATTTCGGGAATGATCTAAACAATTAATAGGTGTCAAAAAGAATCTCGCGTTGTAGTGCATTCTGTGAGTCGAAAAAATATACAAATATTTTAAGCAGAGACCAAACCACCTCTCCCCACCGTTTTCGAGGATGCTGAATACGATGGCGGTGGTTAAAATTCTTTTGGAGGCTGCCCAACCGCCAAACGGCCAAAAACCACACCTAAAATGGGGGGAATCGCATATTCCGCATCTTCCATCGGTAAAATATTCCCTACCCCCCGTTTTCGAGGATGCTGAACACGATCGCGGTATTAAAAAATATTTTCGACTTCACCCCACCTGTTGTATTTTCAAGAAGAAGAATACTTTTTGCAGCTATTTCCGAGGTCGACCGATGCAGATTTAGATAATATACTATTTTGATAAAAAGTGGTGTTTCCCACATTAACCTATATCTTAGAGACTTGGACGTTAACAGAAAACACAAAAATAAAAATAAAAAACACAACCAACAAAACCAAATTGGACAGAACAAATATAGCACATACAAAAAACTTAAAAGTGATATCAATTAATAAAGAATAACTAAAGAAGTGTTCGAAGCAAAAATCAGTAAGGAAAAAACAAGAGTAATACCGAAGAAAGGATGACAGGAAGAAGTAAAAAAAGCATTAGCCAGAAGGGGAAAAATGAGAAGAACTAACTTCTCATTTTCTCCTATTCTGCCTACTGCTTTTTTTACTTCTTTAATTTATTTAAAACAAAAAGAGTGAAGCAAGTAAGTTAAAATCGGCTAGTCCTAAACATTCAATCAAGTTTGGCTTATCGATAATTCTGAACTTGACTCTTGACTCTGATTGGCCTATCAAGTTTGGCGTTTTCAGATTTACATATGTGACAGTTAAACGTCAAATATAAATAACCACGCTAAAAATGAGCTACGCCTGTCGAGACACTAGCTGTTATATTAAAGGACTTTGGCATCAACATGATAAAAATGAATGGTTCTGATTACAAGGAATGTGTTGTAAAGACAACTATTGCAAGTACAAGCGGGTGTTCAAATAATCAAGCTCAAAGCATTGTATATAATAACTGCACCATTTATAATTATAATTGAGAAAAATTTAAGTACGTTATGTTAATACTGATTTAATTCAATATGATTTTTGATCGATGTCAATGGTTCCTGTTTATTAAACTTTATTAATGTTTCCGATCAACTTCTTGCCTTTTCTGCTAATTTCCTCTAATTCTGCCGAATTTCAGATTTTTTACCTTTTACTTTGTGAAATAGTCTAATAAAATTCCACTCGTGATTGAATGTATCTCATAAGTCTGTCTCTTATTTCATTACTCAACAGAGTTGCTTGAAGAAAACACCACTCGTCCTGCGGACTCGTGGTGTTTTCAAGCAACTCAGTTTCGTTATGAAATGAATCGACAGACTTATCGCCAAAATTCAATCACTTGTGGTATTACTGAGAGAGAGAGAGAGAGAATATGCTTTATTGTCATAGAAAAATTACAAAAATGTTATAGACAAAGCGAAATTAATCATAATAAAAATAAAAATAAATTACTAGATAAAACAAAACACAAACAAAATAACAATAACAATTGCATTGGATATGCAATATCCGTCACTATAAATTATTGTTCAAATTAAAATTTTCACATTAACTTAATTTAATTATTGCTCCTATATGCTGCAACCCAAAAGTCTAAGGCACGTTATAAAATTCTGCCACTGTGTAAAATGGTCTTTCTTGAAGAAAAGCCCTAGTGGATCTTCTGAACTTATCATAAGAATTTATAGATTTTAGCTGTATCGGGAGATTATTATACAATTTTTTTGCATTGTAAGTAATAGAATTTTTTATTAGGTCAGAGGTGGGAATAGGTAAGTAAACATCAGTATCTAAATTTCTTGTAGGATATCTACGAGTTGGTCTTTCCGATAAGTTTTGAATGTGTTTGCGAACTAAGCAGACGGATTCAAAGATAAATAGAGCAGGAAGGGTTAGAATTTTGAAATTTTTAAAGTAATTTTCACAGTGAGTCCTACTACTTAAACCAAATACATAACGAATTGCTCTTTTTGTAATTTGAAAATAGATTCGAAATGGTATAAGCTACAAGAACCCCAGAACGGTAGACCATAGCGAAGGTGAGATTCGAATAAGGAAAAGTAGGTCATTAATGCAGTAGTAGGGGTCAGCTCTTTAGAAACAGTTTTAATGGCAAAACATGCAGAAGATAATTTTTTTGCCAAGGTATCAATATGAGTGGACCATTTCAGGAATTTGTCTATATAAAGACCTAAAAACTTAATTGATTTGACCGTTAGAATCGGATTATTGCTTAGAGTTATAGGCTGTAAAGTACCTCTGTAAGACATTGCTACGGTTTTACTGGTGTTGAAACAAAGCCCATTCGAGTCAGACCAAGACTTGATAGTAACTAGATCTTTGTTTATGCTAGATTGTAATGTCTGTATATCAGAACTACTCCAGGTTACACTCGTGTCATCGGCAAATAAAGTAATTCTTCCACTTATTTTTAAGTCTGTGATATCGTCGATGAATAATAAAAATAAAATTGGACCTAACACTGAACCTTGAGGTACGCCACTGCTAATTGGCAGATTTGAAGAATCAGCACCATTAGCACGTACCTGCTGATTTCTATTTTCTAAGTAAGTTTTAAACCATTGCAAAGGAGAACCCCGTACGCCATAAATTTGTAGTTTCTTAATTAAGATTTCATGATTAACACAATCAAAGGCCTTTGCAAAGTCACAAAATACTGAAGTTGTGAAAAGTTTATCATTAAGTGATATATATATTTCATTAAGAACGGAAAACATTGCGTCACTAGTGCATTTTTTAGGAAGGAAACCATATTGATGAGGTGTTATGATGTTTTGTGTACTGTTGATAATATTGCTTGTTGTATATGTCTACATGAAATTTAGAAACAGCTTGCTTAATTATTGAAAAGTTCGCGGATAGAATGAATAGATAAATGTTTTTGAACATCGGCATTATTTCTGGAAGCTTATTGTACTGCTACCTCATAATTTTGTCATTAGCTCATCCTAGTCCATTAACTGGGATTAAGCTTGAGCCTATGGGTAAAACCATAGTGAGGCATCGCACCAAGCAACGCATGAAGCCTCGCCTCAAGCATCAAAAACAAATACATGTACTAAACGTTAACCGTTTATAGTAAAGAATCGAGCATCGACTTAAGCATCGCATCGAGCATCGCCGTTTCAGGGAATCAAATCAATTTGATTTTCAAGACTCTTCTCAGGACTGATGCCCGAAACGTGATGTATGATTGGTGCGCTCAAGGTCGTGTGAACACTAGCCACTAGCCAGCCGTATTTTGTCGGTAGTTGTTAAAGTGAAAAGAGGTAAATTGCTTTTATAGATGCCCCACTATGTGCCCTCTGATGCCTGGCTTGAGTCGATGCTTGAGGCTATGCTTGAGGCGAGGCTTGATGCGATGCTTGATGCGATGCCTTACTATGTTTTTACCCTAAGATTGGCTAGAGCTGAATAATTGTATGAAATATACTCGTTTTCTCTGCTACATCCTCGATAGCTTGAGTCATCGTCTACAATCCTTATTAAATTAAGGAGTTGATTCAGTTTGGACTGCACCCCAACATATCTTTGTTTATAGAATTTAGCCTTTTTTTGTATTTTAACTTATACATGCGTTGTCGACATTAGTTTGCCACGGTTCAGGCTGTCACATATTTTTGAAAGGTTATTTCGAACGGTCCTATGTAAAATTGAACCGAACCGTCCCTAACTATTAATCTGCTTGTTTTTTTGTCAAAATTACCTTCGTTACCCTTTTCCCTCGTGTGTTCTACCATAGGTACAATGTTGGGATATATACCTCGGCAGATAACACTTGTGCACTACTCGGTAAATAATTGTGATTGTCAAGGTCAATAAAACATTTGATTTATTATAAAATCGAACTAAACACATACAGTATTTTCTTTTTCTTTAAAATAAAACCTTTCGACTATCCCTTCTTGTTTTCAAACCGTTACAGAATAAAGCAAAAATATTAATGCAACTGTATACATTTCACAAAAATAGTTGCACGTCACCAATTACGTCATAAATTTTATTCCGTGTTAGATACACAGCGTTGCCAAATGTTTAGAATAATACTTGCATTTGCTAATAAGTATTTAAATATTACTTTTGTTTTTAATTGTATTTTCTCAGTTACAAATTATTAACTTATTTCTATATAAATATAGGTACTTACTATACATATGAATAACATCCCTAATAGTACCCTGTATCTGCAGCAATATTGTATTATTAATTGTCTTTTGGAATAAACGTTTTTTTTAAGGACATTTCAAAACTTAATTATATTTTATTGCTGCAACACGCTGAAATAAACAGGTTTTTTTAAACAAGGTATTATGTGTATTGTATTTTTTTATAAATACACGGAAATGTAAGTACAAAATTCAGAAGAACAATATGTACCTAAAATAGCAGAACGTAACCTCACTTAATTTTTTTTTTGTTTTTATTTTTTTTTTATTAATAAACACCCATAAAGGCATTTAGTATATTACAATCTGGTCAACAGTGACCAATGAGCAATTTAATTCTAGCTTAATCTAATAAAGTTTGAAACTTAAAACTAAGGTATACTCATCAGCGTTCCTTAGGAATGATAAAAAATAAAAGTGGCAACCAGGTAATTCATAAAGCAATTATACGAACTTTAAAAAACAATGAGTTCTAAACGCTGCAATTTTAACAAATATTTACTGTGAAGTAAGATCTTTTGAGTAATAATATTAACGAAATATACGTTTAAGATTTAAATTTAATGAATTTTAATGTGCATTTCAAATCAATTTCGCATGATGAGTTTTATTGTTAAATGTTCTGTATGCGATAATACTTTTTAATTATTGTAAAGTGCAACTATTTTTGTAATAAAAAAAATATATTAATCAGAGATAAATTGAAAATATTAAGTTCAAAAACTGTTTATATGTACTCCATTGTTGCCAAATTTCACTACCATGAATGTATGCTAACGAATACATACCAATCACGTGATTTCCCCTTCCTTCATCACTTTCCGTCAACATGGGACACGTCGGATTGTAAACAAGTAAAATCAAAAACTGTGACATATTTTGGTACCCCCACTTTAAAAGACTCACAGCAGACTTTAAACTATACACAATCGTCACTGATCATCACATTGTTTAACCACAATAGATGTTAAAACAGAACATTTTAAGGTTATGCGCATTTTTTGTGTTTTAGATTTTGTTATTGTTTATTTTTTGGGTTGTTTTTAGTAATTGGCAAGACAGTGCAACTATACCCTTCGGCAGACTTGAGAATACTGGATATATGGTAACTACAAAAGATCCCCTTTTCCCCGCTGAAATTCCCTGGAACATGAGACAACGTTTGCATGCTAACTCAATATTTCCATTCTTGTCTGACCAATGCTGCGGCGGTGTAACGCTAACTCCTTCGTACATACGAAATGACTACTTTCTATGCAAAAGTATGAATGAGATACGCGCTTCGGGTACGTATACATGGCGTGGCACATGACTCTCGAATACAGGGTGCAGCTTTTTTTCTTAATTAAATATTAAAGTGTGTCAGTAGGGAAAGATACAGGACGAAGCGAGTGACGCATAAAAAATTTCTCAGTTATTTTCTGCACTACCAAGACGTTTATATAGGAATATAGGTCAATATATAAAAACTTTTTATTGTTATTAGAAATTAGCTATTGAGACGAGCACAACTTTGAAGCGACACCACCGGTATTAATTTGAATCTTCACGAAAAGCATAATTTTGTTTGTTTACCTGCAAGTCGAACGTGTGTTTTGATTTTGAGCTTCGTGTATTTTGCTGTTATTTGTTAGTTAAACGTTAAAAATGCCCAATAAAATTAATACAAAGTATAGCGTTTATGGGTATACCTCTAGGAAATCTAAAAATCGGGAATTACACTTCCATTATGATCCACCCAAGAAGCAACAAAAAAGGTGTCATCGAGGAAGTTGATCGTCGTAAATTCCGGGAAAAGTGTAATCAATTTTAAATCTGAAGATTATATTACAAAATCAGGTAAGATAAAGATTAGCATTTCTGAGATTATTTCTTGATCACTACTGAAATGTTTTTAGGAATTATTTCAAACAAAATAGCACCCAAGTAGTGCAAAAAGTGTGTGCCATCACATCATTTGCCCAGTAAGCCACTTGATGTTAAAACCATTAAATGTGCAAGGAATGATGGTTAGTTAGAAGACAGCAAAATGTTGCCTATAAGCTAAGTAAACTTGTCTTTACAAACTGTCTACAGCTGTACTTTTATATATGTAAACTTAAAATCTAATTAGGTGTGCACATCATTGCTGATATTTCAACTTATCATTTTTCTAAAGGTAATATTCAGTAAAATAAAACCTTTGTCACATCATAATTTTAAATATATCATTATTATGTTCCCCTCTTGTACAACACCTGTTTTCAATAATTATACAGTTACAATTAGTAATGAATTATTATAATAAAATGTTAAATACTACTAAAACTGAATAATTCAAAGTTAGCTTTGAACTTATGTTAAAATAAAGGCTTAAAAATATACATTTTGTGTTTATTTTGAAAAAAACAAAGTAGATAAACAAAACAAAAAGTTTTGCAACAGATACATTTGATGGCCTATGAAGTGTTTTAAGCCAAGAAAAAATTTTCTTAATTTTTTATATTTTAATTTGATATTGATTTAAAAAAATAATTTTGAAACATCGAATAGGATATATTTTACCATAAATCAATTAAAAGTAGGTTCTTAGAAATCATTTTTTATTTAAATCACTTTTACAATTACAATTATTATCCTGAAAAAATTGAAATAAAATTTATCAGCAGAAAACTGTTGTATGTTTCTTTGGCATATGATTTAGCTCCCTTCCAATATCATTCTATATTAGTAGAGGTGAAGATGATAATACCTCTAGGCTATATTCATCCTGAAACACAAAAAAAAGCACACAGAAACAGAAGTAAACAATAAATTTCTGAAAAACGTAAGATATGCTAAATAAATATCCTCAATTTTAGAATAACGACACAAAAAACAGGTTCAATTGAGTCTAAATACTTACATGTACAGGTATATTATGGTAATTTCCAAATCAAAAACCTCAAACAATCACAAAAAGTCTTAAAATACTACAAATAAACCATTTACTCAGTATAACTTAATGCAATATTTACCAAAAATTACGCGTTTCGTGTGAACAGCTGATCGACGACTGTGGTGCCGCCATCGGTAATTATTTGTCTCAATAGTGGTAAAGAAAATTTTCGATATCGAAAATAAAATATTTTTTTATCATTAGAGCGGCTGCACTATAGAGATTGAGTCAAACGTACACAAATTTTGCAACCCCCAATACAAATTGTGAATTTATGGATTATTAGTTGCCTAAACTACAAGGCAGATCTTTTGTTGTGTATCTTGTGTTTATTATATTTACAATGGTTCTTAAATTTCAATTTATAAATAATAGTTCAGTCAAACGGTAGTTTAAGGTGGAAAATTTTGGTGTAATTGTTTTTAGTGGTTTATTATATGTTTTTAGGGTTGCTGAACACGAATCTGAAGTTGTTGAACAAACATTTTTCCCGTAAATATGACAAATCATCAAAAATCAACAAAAAAAATGTTTTTTAGTGATTCTCAGCTTATAACTTGCAAAGCAAGCTATTGTGGTCACAGTGGTCCGGTAGTAAAATAAAGAAGAGAAAATTATCTAAGAATTATCTCTCCCAAATTTTTTTTGTACACCGTATGGTTTCCTTGCAAAAGAGAGTTGAAACATCGAGGAACTTCAATAATTTTGGAAAAATAGCAAAAAACACCATTCATTCTATAGGCTAAAAAAAGATGTGAATTTTTGTACAATTTATATATACGAGCCCTCTTAGACATGGTTTCCATGATTTCTCCAATGCAGCATTCCAGTTCTTCTACTCCTACAAATAATCATTGACTTAATTCCAAGTGGTTGCAATTTATTAAATAAATATGAAAGCAGTACCTAATAATTTATATGTCTGTACTCATACGAGCCTTCTTAGACACGGGTTCAATACTTTCTTCAGGACGAAACACTTAAAAATGAGAATAACTAGATCGAATGACAAGTAACTTGACATAACTTGCTATTGGCGAAAAACTACTTATTCTTCTGATATTTCAACACTTTTTTGCGTGGAAACCCAGCTAGCAATTTAACTTTTATAATGGTTGTGAGAACTGCTATACAACTGATATTATAGAAACATGAAAATCGTATAACGCACTTTAAAACTATTATACAACGTCTACATAACCAAAAAGGGCCCACTTTTATAAAACAAATTGCTATTATAGATGTTCTATTAGCTGGTTATACAACCCTTGTAATATTACTATAACTATATTAAGTGATACTTATAAAACTTTCGTATGCAATCCTTATACAACAAAATTACATGTGCACTTCGGAATTGCTATACAATCATTGTATAGTGATTGTATATGGCAGCCTCGCACAATAATAGAACTTCAAAAAAAATACATATTTTATAAGTGTATTATTATGCAGCCTGTATTGCAATACGACAAAAATACAATCATCATGTTATACAGTGATGAAATTTAGAACAAAATAATGGCGTTCAAGATTCATTAAAGATGGCAGCGTACAAAGAAATAATGAAAAATCTCCGATACTCGCAGGTAACCCGAAAATTTCATTGCGCAGTGAAGTTTTCTGATGAAATATATATGTATTTCTACCTAAAAAATTAATGGGCCTCAGTTTAAATTACACGGATGGTTTATTAAAAATTAAAAAAAAAATATCGTTTTTATTGACATAGTTAGATAATTAAATTGAACAAAAAATTATTGTTTTATATATAAAATTGTATCAAAGGGTTGTCTCTACATTTCTGAAAAACTTACTTTTAAGTGATATTTTCAAGTTTAAGGGAATTTTGCATAATGGCGGCGTTTGTTAAACGGCTATACCTGTAAATAAAGATGGCGCACTATAATACAATAATTTTGTTCCATTCTCCACGTTATATAATTTTTTTGTTTTATTTGCAACTCTATATGATATTAAAGTCCGGTAATGTTGTTTAAATACGCGCTATACAACTTTATTTTAAATGATTCAACAAGTGTATCTTCACAAATTTTGCTGCTTGTACACAATACGCCATGTTTCCTAAAAACTTGGATGTAGCACGATATGGTACTACATAAAGTTTACAGAAAAATATCTATAAGAAAATCGAATAACATATGATATGCTTCTGAGAATTCGAAGATATAGGGTATCAGTACTATGTATCTAATATTACAAATCTCGTCTAATCCGACTGTCGGCCAGAAACGCCGCTTATTGTGTGTTAGTGTTATTTAGGTATATGTAAACCGAAGGAAGGTATTGACCAAAAAATAATCAATTCTTCCTCTAATCGGCACATGACAACCCTGTATTTTAAACGTTTGATAATGTCCTTTAGAGCGAAGAAACATTCCGCATTAGAACAAAATTGTCGTTTAAACATAATATAAGTATGGTATAAGGATATACAATGATATAAGTATAACACTATACAATCATTTTGTTCTGTTGTGTTGAAACTCGCTACGCTATAAAATACGTTAGAAATATAACCTATAAATTTCAATGATATTACGATATTACAGTTACTAGTTGAATGGTTATTACGAAAATATGTTTAAAATTATAGAAACAATAGAAAATGGCAAGAAGGGGTTGACAATCCTGCCCAGACTGCGAAAAAAAAACACTTTAGATTAATATTTAGCACACAATTTTGTTAAGTAATTTTCAAAATTTCCATCCTTCCAACCAGTGAGTAATCTACTCATTACCACATTACAACACACTAAGAAATAAAACAATTCTTTAAATGGCACTAAGCGATAACTATAGGATAATTTATTTCGTCTATAGTTCTATTTTGCTAGTTGGGAACCTTATGGCGTACAAAAAATGTTAAATTCGAACCCTCCTTGTGTACCATTTGACTGAGCTATAAATATAGACGGAGCCCAAGTAGCATTTTTCGTGGACGGAACGTGGCAGCCACGACATTAGAAACTTTAAAGTGTATTGCCAAAGTTTTTGCCACGTAATAGAAACGGTTCTATAACGTGGCTGTGACTAAAATGAGGAACACTTTCTTGGTGGCAGCTACCTGGTGGTGTGGTGATCGACACTAAACACGGAACTTTGTTCACTGCCCTTGTCTTTTTGATTTGTAGCTCGTTCTCTGTCCTACATATTATTTCTTCCATTTTCCTTGCTTTTCTCTAACCTGACCTTGTAGGTACGTACTGAATAATAATAAGGTATAATTATTATATTATAATGCAAGTTGAAGAATATTGTTTTGACAATACTGAAAGGCAAAAAGTTGGAACGAATCAAATTGTTAAATCGGATTTCTTACCATACAAACTTTCTAGTTTGTCCAACATTTTTCTAGCAGACCTACAATTTGAAATCTTATTAGCGATATTACTATTTACATTTAAACCAATTAATGCTTGCGATTCAAGATCTTTTTCAATCCAACTTGCATAAACAGTGACTTCTGGCTTTACTGTAATACCAGTAGCAATATCAAAGAGTTTCTTAGATTTTAAAATTAAATTTAATTTAAAAAGCCAGGAACTATACTTTACAACATCCTCAGCATTTTCTGATAGCATTTCCATTTGTGATTTTATGTCCGACATATTTACAAAAAAACTTACAGACAAAGAGAAATACAAAATTCACAAAATATGAAATAAAATAAATAAAATAATTCTTATCTTCAAACAGTGTGCAGACTTGACAATATTTACTTGAAGGGGACAGACGGTTGCTTATTAAAGATGACTGACACTGGCTGAAGTTGACGGACAGACGACGATAACCTAACCTCACTTTTTTGACATAACCTGACTTCTCTGACGTAACCTCACTTTTCTGACGTAACCTCACTTTTCTGACGGATCCGACTTTGACACTGACTTGACTAACGAAAATTTCACTTTCCAACAAATATCTGACCTGCAATCCTGGTTACTAAACGTTGATGACTAGGATTCTCTTGACTGGGCTTCTCGTGACTGGACAGGGGTTTCTCGTGACTGGGCCCATAACCTGTTGTGGTCTATATTACCTTTTGACTCTTGTTCACTCAACAAAAAAACATAAATGTTTTTGTTAATACACTCTTTATTAATAACTTGCAGAATACTTCTCTTCAAAATGAAAATGCTATCAAAATGATGTAACAAAATACAATTAAAAAATATCAACAAGAAATCACTTGTTTCTATAAATACAAAGTCATAGAAACTACCGACCCATACCAACTATAAAAAAATAGGTGTCGTGGCTCGAAATATGGGCACATGCCATTGGAATACTTCATAATTTAAGAAAAAAGTTAAAATCTGTAAATTTTTAATCATGGAAATTTTAAATACTTAGATGCTAGTCTTGCTTGGTAGTTCCCAGTGGTGAACTTTACGTGACTACAACTAGGCAAAAATCAAATAAAGTTATTCTTACTGTGTAGGGGTAGATTTAGTGATTATTACGTATTAGCCACCCAATCGAAGTTGCGATATCAGTTTCTGTCACAATAATGCTACTTGGGAGTACGGCGCACAGTACTCTACACCTCACATGTTTTAACTGAAGCAATCAGCCGTTCTTCCCAAAAGAAAAAAACATTAATGGCCAATGTCTTCATGAATGCAAGAATGCGACATGAATTCTGAGAAACATGTCACAAATGAAAATGATCCTTCAGCCTGCAAACCAATAATACATACATTAAGGAAACTGCTAGAATAACTAATACAGGCTAGAAAGCGATCCAGTATGATGTGGTTTAAAAAAGATCAGTTAGGTAAGAGGGGAAACGATAACGCTGTATACTCGAAATGCTTTCAACTTAATCTCGTGCAAGTGTATTTTGGTAGCATCAGAGGTATTGCTTTCTAGTTAAATGAATAATTCCCACCTTAATCAAAGGAAGATTCTGCTAAGAGACAGTTGCGTATGTTGTCTCGAAAAGATTGTACCGTCTACTATGCACCATTTTGTACAATGGAGTGCAACAGCTGAAACTAAATGAGCTGTTATAGTTCATCTTGCTTTGGTGATAATGCACTGACCAATAGATGAAAAATTCATTCTTATTTTTGCATTCAGTGAGGCATACTTAATTGGTTAACCAGTAGACTTGCTAGAAATAGTAGTTGCAGTTATGATTTAATTTAAATTGAATCTGCTGCTTGCAAGGGAAAAATAGCCTTTCAACATCTCTCGGTTTCAGTTTATCACCCAAGTTCCTTGTTTTTGAATAATTCCCATGTCTCTCAATCGTACCGAAAACGCTTGTTAAGACACTCCCAAGCCCTTCTTGCGTTTAACTTTTCTTCTAGTAATGCCTCTAATTTTTTGACCTCGAATTTTTTGGCTGCCCAGAGAGTAGTATTCGACGCTGAAATCTTTATTCTTGAAACGTCGAAACCATTCCTTATAAACTTCAAAAAGCATTCTATGGGCTTCAATATCACTTTTCTTCCGATTAAAGCAGAAAACTAAAACCTCCCGTAAGTGCTGCTTAGTTAACACAAAATTCGACATTTTCAACACTGCATAAAGCAAGGTTTTTCATGAAACTCAAAGTGATATAAACGGAATATTATTGGCACATGTCTAGCCTCTCTGAAACTGCCATAATCGGCAGTCACTATGAACCTTTAAAACGGAGCGAACTAATTTGTACACCTAATATAATTGTAGGAAAAAAGAGTTAAAGAAACTACAAATGTTAATTCTCTCCACTATTTAAGTAATTTCTAAATATTTGCATTTGTCACTTTTAAATTCGTTTGTTTCAGATTGTAGTGATTGCCTTTCAAACAAATTTGAACGAATATTAAAATTCTCAACTATTAATTAAAGTATATTTCATTCGTCTCTGCATATACATGATATACATATACCGAATTAATAAACTTTACTAACTTTTCCGGATTTGTAATCAACAGAACGAGATAAAGAGTAATTAATTGACACCGACCTATCAAAAGTTAGTTCTGAAAATCGTCAGTGGTCCATTGTTTTCCGACTATAGCATTTTCAGCCCGGTTGAAGGAAGCCAGCCATCCCTAATTCATGAGTTCTAATACATTATGAATCAAAATGGCATATAACAAAAGCAGCATAAAATAATAATAAATGTTTTTTAAAGCAGCCGAACTCAGTCTGGTCTGGAGAGTTGCTGATTACAATTGCTAATAAACTGTCTACTATCGCATCGTAGGAGTTACTATTCAGGGAATGGTCATGAGCAATGAAACAATATGTTTGGAGTCGTTATGGTTAGGCAGAGTTTTTATCGATTGTGGGAAAAAAATAACATCGGTTAAACATACGAGCTTTAAATGTGGCCCATCTTGATTATTTATACCGGCTGTCTCAGACTTTTAGTCTCCTAAAATTGATTAGCTGAAAATTTCTTGCCTAAATATGACTACATAATTTTACATATTAGTTTTTTTAACATAAAAAACCACAAGAGTAAACCGTGACATTGAGATAAGTAGCAATCAGTACCTATATAAATCATAGACCAAGAAAACAAAATCAAGAAGAATTGCACTTGAAAAATGAAAGGAATTAAGTACAGAGAGAAAAATATGCAAAATAGGAAGATTGTATAGCGAAAGTAAAAGCAAATAATAAAAGTGAAAAAACAGAAGTACATGAAATCGAAAAGAAAGACAGCAAAAGAAAGTACTAGCCCAAAAACATGTATTTTTTTTTTTAATTTAATTACAACTAATCTAGAAACCAGATTAACGAGAAATATTTTTCTATTAAAATCTTAATCCTAAGTGTTATTGAGTTTAGACCACTGATGTTTTCTCAGATTTATCATCACTTGGTTCTTCTACACAACACGCACTGTGATCTGCTTTTAAACCACTACACTAGCTCAAAAGGTTTGATCCACTTGAATCTTCTCACTGATCCATTTTGGTTTAGCAGCTGGATTGCTTCGACGTTATCATGGTTGTGAATCCATTCTTTATGCTTCTCTGCAAAATTTCTTGCTGTCTGCTATAATCTCCATTCCCAGATCTCTGTGAAGGTCGCTGTTTCTTACATACCAAGAGGCGTTGACAATGCCTCTCCAGTACCTTGTTCTGGAATCTTTTTATGATCTGGATATTGCTCGAGCATACACACCCCCGAAGTTGTATGCCGTATGTCCACAGAACCTGCTTGAATATCATTGATAGTTCAGAATGTCTACCTAATGGCCAATATAAATTTCTAAATTTAAGATTCTGTTCTTCTCTTTTCTTTTTAATGTGTCGCTCCGTGTTTATTCGTAAAATTTACGTGCACTGATTTATTTTCATTAATTCTAATGCGTCAGCTTTTCGTCCATGCATTGACTTCATTTTACGCTTCTTGGGGTATTTTGTTAGCTTCTTGTTCAGTTTTTCCAACTGCCAGTACACATGTGTCCTCTGCAAATGTGGCTACTGTAGTTTGTTCTGTTACTGGTGTATCAAAAGTGTATAGGAGATACTGTAATTGACTCAGAACACTGCCTTGTGGTACACCAGTCTTCATTGGTCTTAGTTCTGAATATTGATCTTCGCATCTTATACGAAACATTATTTCACTAATATAAGATTTGAATAGCAAGCTGTATTGTTCTTTAAAAGAAATTGTTTAAGCTTATGTTCGAGTCCTTGATGCCAGACTTTATCGAACGTCTGAGCCACGTCCAGGAATGCCGCTGAACATACTTTCTTTTCTTCTAGTGCTTTTTCTATTTAATCAGTAAGTTTGTGTATTTGGGCTATTATAGTGGCATACATTTCTCTAAAGACAAACTGGCATTTCTCTTCAATAATAGGTTTGTCTGTTTAAAAATATTTTTTCAAAAGTTTTGTTACGACTGTCAACTTAAGAAATGAAAGGATTTAAGTACAGAGATGGTTTCATTTATTCATATATTTAAGAGTATTGGTCTTGTATAATTTTAGATACCCCAAAGCCATAAGATTTATTTCCTACGGTTTTAGCGTTATTGCGTTTTTGTATAACATCATATCCAAGAGTTTAGTACTTTCTAGTACTTCCCATAGCTTTTTAAGAGCAATCCGGAGCTCTTGTGAAACGCAAATTTCACTTCAATTTTATGAGGATTTTCTAATATAAAATTGTATTTATATGCGCGCTATTGGGAACACTTGGCGATGGAATGCTTCTCGGCAGCATTAAATTTCTGAAACAATGAGGCTGCACTATGAAAAGATATTTAAGAAAATGGTGGGAAAGCATATTATTTAAAAACTACTTTGTTTGCTCTTAACTGCCTTAGTCAAGTCCACAAAATTCAAATATAATCCTTCAGATTCGGTTGTCTATAACTTGGAAAATAGAAAATTGCTATGTAGAGTGTAATAATAAAAACAAATTGTTTGCTTTGTTTTTATTTAGTTATTTTGAAAGCGACCTTTGAGGATAAAGTAGTAAAAAAATCTCGTAAATTAGTGTATTTTCCAAGTGATCACCACAAACTCTTTACTCACCACCGTTGACGTGCAGAGGACATTTATTGAGTTACTTTAATTGCTAATTGAAACTTCGACTAGCGGTCGATTGAAATAGGGGGATCCAAATTTTATTTGTATGATTATAAAGTAGGCACTGACTGCAGCGGCCAACCACAATACGCAATCAGTGAATAGAGCTATAGTTTGCTTTAAAATCCCTAATTGTGTTTCGCTTCAATTTGTCAATATAATGTGCCTGCTGGCTAAACATATTGTATCTTTTCACAATATCCAACACAAGTCTAATTTTATCCCTTAATGTCTTCTTTTGTTGGGTTTCTCATTGAATTGGAATTAGATTCCCCAAAATTAAAGACATTTTAATATCCTGTAAAGTTATGATTATGATTTTTAAAAACGATATCATAAAATATTCTTTCTTTATGCATTTAATTATAACTGTATCATTAGACGTAAGATATGTAAAAACGGTGGATCTGGGGTAGGATGGTTCGAAAAAAACTTTTTTATTTTATTTCAGATCGCTATAGTGTACAAAAGTTGCCATTGTTATAGACGTGAAAAAAGCACTAATTATTATTTTTTTATTAATTTGTCTTCCGGTCTCGCAATATCATAGGTAGGTAGCAAAAAATTGTGAAAAACCTTTTTTTAAGCACACCAGATGTTTTAATTGCTTTTCTATACCATGAATTACTACTAAAAGTATGTAAAATCAATATACAGGGTGATTCATAACTATTGGAACATAGGCTAAGGTTTGTTGGCACCAAAATATGGCGATTCGACCAAATATACCTTAATACAATATTGCTGTGGAATAAGAGACAGGGCGTTAAAGTGGAAAAATTGTTTTCGTGTTTTTCTGATAAGTTCACTGTATATTTATCAATTCTTATCAAAATCGGTACAGAGGCATAACTTTGTACAAGGAATATTATTTTATATATTATATCACATTTTGTTACAGGGGGCGCTACGTGAATGATTCCTTATGATGAAATTAACTGGTAGCTTTTTTTGACGAAACTTTTTAGTGATTTTGATTATAAAATATTATGTAAACATCATTTCTACATAATATTGGTACTCTTGTTTAAACACGATAATTTCACCGGTTTTCGAGAAAAATGCAATTGGACAGTTCTGAGAAGACAATAAAAAACTTGTAACATAAGGCTTCTATTTCAAGGGTTTATAAAGCAGAATTAAAAATAATTTAATATAAAAAGAGCAAACTTAAATTAAATGTTATATATGGCATCCTCCGACTTCTATGCCTTTTCTAATTCTTGTAATAAAGTATTTCAAAGAAAACATTATAAAATTACCTCTTCAATTGCGTTTTTCTCGAAAACGGGTAAAATTATCGTGTTTAAACAAGAGTACTAATATTATGTAGAAATTATATTTACGTCATATTTTCTAACCAAAATCACTAAAAAGTTTCGTCAAAATAATTTCATCTTCAGGAATCGTTCACGTGGCGCCCCCTGTAACAAAATGTAAAATAATACATAAAATAATATTCCTTGTACAGAGTTATGCCTCTGTACCGATTTTGATAAGAATTGACAAATATACAGTAACATTATCCGAAAAAAACCAAAAAAAAATTTCAAATTTAACGCCCTGTATCTTACTTCACAGCAATATTTTATTAGGCTATATTTGGTCCTATCGCCATATTTTGGTCCCAATAATCTGCCCTTAGCCTATGTCCCAATAGTTATGAATCACCCTGTATATGCACTTATACATTTGTTTCATATTTTCCGGTCGCGCAACATAGTACAAAATGAGTAAAATTAGTAGTTTTTGCAAAATTTCAAAGTTTGACTGTTTAGTACATTTTAATCAGACGACTTAGAGTTACATGTGGGAAGACCTCTACAATGGATTATTTGTCTTCTCCGTTACAATGAACTGCCATTCCGCCTCCTTTTCCAACAGTTAGATGGAAATACATCAGGCCCAATAATTTATCCCGGACCGATTGGAAAGGCCCTACCTAATTGTGAAAGACTACCAGTTGTTGATTTTAATCCTATTGATTGTGAGATTCCAAAAGTTGACAAGCGTATTCTTAGCAAGGACCAATTATACTTGCTTGAAATGTCAGAAGTCACATTCAAGATGGCTTACTACTGCAAACCGAGTTTTGCGCCTCTACATCAGTGTGTCAAGCCCTTCTGAAAAGCTGAGAGAGATTGTCACATTCATTCTCAAATGTTATAGGCCTTTGTGGTTTGCATTAAAAATAAACCACAAATTCACAGATTTGCATAGACATGTTTACAAAACTATTGAATCTACAAGGTACTTACCAGAAGAGCTGCTTCAAATTGTTGATCCCGTTTTACAACGGGATGCATGCTTACTTTGCCCATCCAGAAAATTTACTTCTAGCTATGATATGATGAAAGAAACCATCAGTGGCGGCTGGCCCAAGGAGGCAACGGAGGCTGAGCCTCCTCTGAAATATTTACACAATAGACCCTCCATTTATTTTAATTATTTTTAATTTTAGTCCTAAACACAGTTAAAGTATTTTCTCTATTATCCCAGATTTTACATGTTTGTAATATTTTAATATGGCAACAACGCGACTCTTGATAATCTTGATACTAAAACGTCAATAGAAATATTTATTTATGCATTAAATTGCACTCATTGCAACCACGCTTGAGACGCAGATTTTATGATGTCATTTCCCATAGCCAATGAGTGGCTTGGACATTTAAGTGTCATATCTTAATCATGCGCATAAAATAAATTGCTTAAATCAGTTCTCTGTTAGTGTTTGTGTTGTGTTTACAATGTGCGTGAGTGGTTTTGAGGTTAAGTTGGAATTTTTTTTAATAATTAAATTACCGAATACAAATTTAAAATGAGTCTTCCTAATAGAATTGATTGCCATGATTTAGTGGAATATTTTTTAAATAATAATTTTAGTGAGTTGAATGCAAGAATAGTTAAAATGTTATTATTCGAATTTTTTAATGTTTATTATATTTTCGGACAGAGAAACTGTAAGTAAATATTCTTACATACCGAAAAATCTTTGTTGTTCAGTTAGCTTATCCAAAAACATTAATATATGGTCATTATACATATATTTATGCATACATCATTTAATTTAGTCTTTTATTGTTATTTTTAGAAATTTGATAGCACGGTTTTATAATTATGTATGCATTACTTAGCATTTGTCGAGCATTTGCAAGTTCATAAGACTGAACTACGGCAAATTTTTGTTATTTTCCATTAGCCTCCTCTATTAGAAAGTTCACGAGCCGCCACTGGAAACTATATCCGAGAGCTGGGCTTTAGGCGTATCATAAAGGCAAAGCAAGCAATATCTGAAAATGACTATCAGAATCTTTAAACTACCAAACCTAAACTTTAAAGCTTAAGACTATAGCGAAATTAACAAAAACAAAAACACAAACACTGACTCCTCCTCCACTGTTAAGAACATTGAGTAATGATGAGTTAAAACAGTATGTGAGCAATGACTTCAAGCCTGTTATGAGTATAGATGCCTTCCCATGCCATACAAAGGCAGTTGAATGATGCGTTAAGCTAGTGACCGAAACTTCAAGTAAAGTGTGTGGATACAGTTCCAGAAGCAGCGGTGCCAACTTTTTCACACAAATACGAATTTCGATGTTTATCGATAAGACTAGAAAAGAAGAAAAGAAACATCACGTATTACAAAGTCTTCTGAACAATGTCCTGACTTGATGACTTCTGATATCTCAAGCAAGGACAATTAAAATTAACAATCAAATCAATAGTCTTTCACAATTAGGTAGGGCCTTTCCAATCGGTCCGGAATATCCTATTGGGCCTCTTGTATTTCCATCTAAGTGTTGGAAAAGGTGGCGGAATGACAGTTTGTTGTACTGGAGAAGACAAATATTCCATTGTAGAGGTCTTCCCATATGTATCTCTAAGTAATTAAAATGTACTAAACAGTCAAACTTTGAAATTTTGCAAAAACTACTAATTTTACTCATTTTGTACTATGTTGCGCGACCGGAAGATATGAAACAAATATATATTGATTTTACATAGGTACTTTTAGTAGTTAATCACTGAACGAAAAAAGTACGTGTAATTAATAAAAAAGTACATCACATCAATGGACGTCAACATTAATACAACAGCTATAATTAATACAATAAACGTTCGTACGTAAATTTTCTTAATCCTTAAGTTACGATTTTTGTACGTAAAATCAATAAAATATGAGCATAGATTTATAATCGCAATGATAGGCCTATAATAGCCGGTTATCAATGTTACCAACGATGGATATTAAGCTATGGTTAATGTTTTTAAAAACAAAGAAAAGTAAGTATACATCTATGATCTCTATAGGTACATTAAAACCATAAATAAAAAGCATGAGTCTACGATCGTCGGTTATTAACGTTAGGGATGATTGACATTAATCTATAACACCAGTACATTAAAACAATAAATAGTGAGCATCAGTGGCGTAGCCAAGGGCCGCCCCCCCGAAACTTCTATAAGTTTATAAGAAAATGTGGCAACTATATAAATCATAATTATTTTACGTTTTTGAGCCAGCGATTAAGTTATATTCAGATGATTTATAAACAATATACACCGTTATTCTACGCAGTGAATGGGATATTTGGACAGTGAAATGCCAAAAAGTAGATTCCTGTCCTCCTCAAAGTGCAGTGGATACTTTAAATGTAGCAGATCCTTGTTTGTTTCCGAACATTTTTACGCTATTCCAAATTTTAGCCGTTTTAACCGTTACCACTGCCTCTGTAGAACGAACTGAACGAAGTTTCTCAACGATGAAAAGACTGAAATCATATTTTCGGAATAATACATCTACCAATTGAATAATAGGCCTAGCTTTGATGTCAGACAAACTCGCAGAATTGCCTTTGAATAATGCTTATTCAAAGTTCAATCCTATATTAATAATTAGTTGTCTTTTAATATTATCTTAATAATTAACAAATTGTTGTTAAATAAAATAATGTATCTAAATAGCCTACATTGTATACAGGGTAAATCGAAGTTTTTAATTTAAAGACCCGACTTGGTTGGGCACCAAACCACGTCTGGACTTTCGTAATTCAATACCTGGTGGGGCATATAGCATATAGTTGTTGAAGTCCAGACGCTGGTGCATTGTAGGACATTTTTAATGTCCTTGTTCTTGGGAACAAGTGTGATTTTATTTCACATCCTTAGGCAGTTTTTTTACGCCCACGGTCCTTTTTTGGAATTTTTATGGTTCAAAAAATTTCACCTTCGTGGTAAAATTGAAGAAGCAAAAAATTTGTGTGTTCAACTGTTTAATCCAAGAAAAGTAACGAACATACAAAAAAACAATGGCGTGATTTGTCCCAATATCAATTAAATTACCTTGTGGAACGTCACTGGAATTAATAATTTAATTCTAATAATATTTAAATTATTGCCGCAAATAAGCGTGTCAAGTTTTATCAAAATCAACCAAATTGTTTTTTGAGCAATTCATAAAAAACTGTTTTGTTCTAAAATCAAAACAAGTTAGGACCCAGGATTATGGGAATAAAAAATCTTATTTTTTCCTGAAAAACCGATCCTGAACGTTTGACGGTTTAACCCTGTATATTTACCCCATCCGTGCTGAAAAAAGTATTTATAGTAAGTATTATCTACGAGAAATGGTGGGCCCCCTCCGAAAAAAATTCCTGGCTACGCCACTGGTGAGCATAGATTCATAATCACTAGTTACTAATATTAGTTACTAATAAGTTTTATTTATCAGACCTCGCTAAATTAGGTATACCTACTGGTAATTACTTTATCAAAAATATTAAAACAAAACGATATTTTTAAAAAAATTTAAAACACCTACCTAATTATTGGCTCATCTATGTCTACTGATTTGATGTTTCGCGTTTTCCCAAAACCTATATTTTCGAATTTCCCATAGAAACAATCAAGATTCAACCAACTGGAAGAGGATTAAAAAAAATGTATTAGGTAGTTATTTTTTATTGCTCTAATGTTATTGATTCACAAATAATGTGTATCCTAGGGCTTTCAAAGGGAACAGCATGTTTATAAAAACACTTTTCCAGCTCTTGTTGGGTTTAGCACAAAACAAAAATGAATGAATAAAACGACGACATAGAATTTCACACAAGTTAAAACACTCTGGATGGTTAAATATGGAAGGCAGAAGATTCCTACACTCTGCTGTTCTCTACTTTAAAATAATATCTAGTAAGACGCCAAGCTTATCTACACAGAAAAATTTTATTTCGTACAGATGTTCACAATATTAACATCAGATACAAAGGAACTCTTACTCCACCAGCATTTAGAACAGAATTTTTTAGACGTTGCTTTAGTTACCAGATATGCTTCATTTATAATAACATTCCGCGGGAATATAAACAATTTAATTTTTCGTTATTTAAAAGTAAACTAGAAACATTTTTGTTGAATTCTGATCGTTGATGACAGTTTTTTTGCATGCTTATGGAAAAGGTTGCCTAAATATTTCACATTATTTACTGTTAAGATTATCGTTCAAATATTTATTTATTTTTTAAATAGACACTGATTTTGTTTGTTTAGTTTTCTATTCTTTAGCGTTAAGTGGTAGAACAAGTTAACGATTGGGCTTGCCCAGCCGTTAATTTGAACTTCGCCCTTTGCTCCTCTTATGTTTATTATTGTATATATATATATATATATATATATATTGTAAACAGTGCCGGTCCTAGACAATTTTCTAGTGGATGCGAACAATGAAGAATATCACCAACTTTTGATTTTTACAATAGACTCTATTAAAAATACAAAAATACCGTACACCTGATAGTTTCCGAGATATTTAATTTTTTAGCTAGGCGTGCGACGACGTGGAGTCATCGGCTGCTGTGACGTCACTTTACAACGGTCGGTCAATGCGTGCTCTGCTCCCGACCTGTGTAAATGGACCAAAATTTAGCCAGATCGATCCCCCTTCTTTTTTGAGGATACTGAACACGAGAGCGGTATCAGAATTTCTCTTTTCGCCAGCCGAACCCCTAAAACTGCCAAAAATTACCCCCTAATGTGGTTAAACGCACAGCACATCATTTCACTGTAAAAAACGTCTCTCCGCCTTTTTTCGAGGATGCTGAGCACGGTGGTGGTGGTTACTTCCGACTCTCACCAACTCTTCCACCGGCCAAAACTCACCCCCGACAGGGATGTTTTTTTTTCTTTAACAGCGGCAAAACGCCTGTTTCCCCGTTTTCGAGGATGCTGAACACGATGGTGGTGTTGAAGATTACTTCTGACCCTCACCAACCCTTCCAAAAGACCAAACCCACCTCCGAAGCCGCTGATATAAAGTAAAATTCTCCCCTTTAGTGGATGAGTTTTGGCCAGTGGAGGGTTGGTGAGGGTCGGAAGTAATCTTCAACAACACCACCGTGCTCAGCATCCTCCAGTGATATTCTTCATTCACTGGCGCCCCTCATACCAGTGGCTTAGTTTGGGGGGCGTAATACCGGGGGGTCTGGGAGAATTTTTAAAACTTGAGTAGTCTAAAACGCTGTTTTGGGCTAATTTTTATTACATTGCATTAAGAAAAAAAAATTTCAATCTGTGGCGCCCCCTGGCCGCTGCGGCCGCATCCTTCGCGTACGCCTTAAACCGGCCCTGATTGTAAATTATTACTTGGTTTATAATAATTGAGAGCAATAAAGACGATATTATTATTATTATAATTATTATTCCTGGGAGTCCCATATTGTAAATTTTATATGGGTCGTCTTTCCAAATGAATTTTTGGTCGATAGGACCATCATCATAATAAGCTGTTTCTTATGATTTACATAAAAACTTACCGTTTTCAGTTGGACCGGTGTTAACATCGGTCACTACTTGTAAACTTAACCATGCAACTCAAGTTCAACAAATGCACTTATTGAACAGAATTGCCAGTTTTACTCTAACTTTCAGATTGCGAAGAAACGTGTGCCTAGAATCTATTAATTTCAATTATTTGTGTCTAGGTGCCAATATTAGGACGGGTGACAACCATTGGTCACTTTACCCTCATCATTAATGTCCAAAAAATTGACGACGATACTTTATTGATTTTACGTACCTAGAAAATATTTTTTCAGTGATTCATGGTATAGGAACGCCATTAAAACCATTTGGCGTGTTTAAAAAAATTATGCAAAATTAAGATTTTTCACAATTTTTTGCTAACTTCGATGGAATTGCGCGACCGGAAGACAAATTAATAAAAAATAATAATTAGTGTTTTGTTCACATTTATAACAAGGCCAAATTTTGTGAACTATAGCGATCTGATATAAAAAAAAAGTTTTTTCGAACCACCCTAATCTCCGAATTTATCATACATTTTGTCATTTTCCAATTGTTCTGGGATGCTAGCATAAAATTCGAACCATTGTCAGGCGCCATGTAAATATCCATCTCTGAAATTTTGGATAATATTCCTTCATGTTATTGTACAAAGCGCATTCACAGTTAATTACAATTTTCGTTTACGACATTATTTCTGAACACACATTTTGGGCATCCACTTTTCCACAATCAAATAAGTTGCCAATCCGTAGAATAATCTTTTAGATCTCGATCTCGCAGTTCCGTTTCCAATTTTTAAACCCTCATCCAAGCTCGCGACGCGATACTGCAATCAAAACGATAAAAATAAATAAAACAAAAGTACTTCATATGTCAAATCGGGGAGGGTGGGTTAGGCAATGTAGCGCGACTCTCGAACCTCAAGAAGAAAGAAGCGAGATAGAAAAAGCTAATCACGACAATCTTGTCTTTGGCTATTAAGTTAAATAGCGGTATCAATTTCAGTTCTAGAGGCATTACTACTCAAATGAAATCCCCCGTGGGGATGAAGTTTAAATTCGGGATTTCTTTTCCTCGATTCGTTTTTTTATGGGCCAGAACGACCCTTTTACATGACTGATTTAATAAATTTTGATTACTAATAAGGCCATTCGGTCGCTTTATTAAGGCATTCAGTTAAGACGATCGTTTTCGTCAATGGTGGAAACATAAAAAGGAATTTTTCTTTTGGAAAAATATATTTCCTGCTTAATTTTTTTTTTCCAGCCTTTTTATACAACGCTCTCACAAACTAAATCGAGAGGGCTAATTAAAATCAGGATGATGATTAAACGGTGTAATATCCTACTTAATATCAAATAAAATTATTATTATTCCGGTATGGACCGGAAATATGTTTAGAATTTTAGAAAATTTATATAAAAAATTTTCTAAATGTAAAAATTCTTTGTTTTATGATGAAATGCCGAGACAACAAGATAAGAGGGTGTTTAACTCCAAATCTAACCTCATTTGTTTTATATTTATAATTACTTTTTACTTAACTGCATGTGTTTTTATGTTTTTTGCTTATAATAGATAAAAAATAATAAGAAAAGATTTGAGATTTTATGCAATTTTCAATACAGATACGTCACTCATACTGTACTGATTTCCTTTACGGTAAACGATTCAAAAAGAAGAAAACTTTACTAGTTTTAAAAATGGGTTCTCGTTCTAATTACAAATATTGTTTTGTTCCATATTGTATTAACACTACAGTAACTACACCAGATAAAATTTTTATTACTGTCCCTAAAAATATGGTCCGGAGAAAAAGATGGTTTGAAGCAGCTAGAAGAATTTCAGATTTCTCAAACACTGCCAATTATTTTTGCTGTGAAGATCATTTCGATGTAAATACAATACTTGTGTTTGGAAAGGATTGAAATTTGATTAATATAAATTGAAGACATTCTGTAGTTTCACTTTTATTATTTTAAGGACACTCTATTAATGATTCTAATTTGTAGCTTAAAGAAATGATATTATTGACATTTGACAGTGACATTTAACAATTTTAACTTTGAAGTCGAGTAGATTCGTTGAACTTTGGATTCGGCTTATATCTAACTTTAGTTAAGGGACCAGTGACGTAATTTCAACAATGGCGCAATATTCAAAAGGCACATTATAAAAATTAACAAATTGCTGATAAAAATTATGAATGCAATTAAAATTAAAAAAACATATTGTGTTATTTATTCATATAGAACTAGTTATTTATAAGGTTTTAAATCGAATCTGAAACTTAGTTAAACACCCTATTCCAAAAGGCCTAAGACTTAAAACTCCAATAAAGAGCAGAACACGCCTTGGTCAGAGAGGATTCAGTTCCATAGGTTTAACAAATTTGTTTTAGAAAAAGATATAGAGGATATTAAGTCATATTTGTATAAAGAGGTATCCATATTTTATTTCGATAAAATAATCCATTGAGAAAGAATTCAATTGTACCAAAAATAGACAATTAAGAAAATTTAATGATCTAATTGAAGAAAAACGTTTTTACAACCTTAGAAATTCAAACAAAATTTAAACACAGTAATAAATATTTCAAGTAGAGATGTTAACCACACAGAAAATTTATTATTGGCTAAAGGTTTAAATTATTCGGTAACTAGGAAATACGTACCAAAATTTGATATTATTAGTTCTATAGAAAACGCTTCTCAAAATTTACCAACTGACTTAAGCAACGAATAGAAGGTACGTTGCAAAATTGAATTAGAAAAATCTTATAAAATTAATCAAAATTTAACCTCCGCTGAATTTAAAACAATTAAAAATTTAAAAAATGACAATACAATTAAGATTTTACCGGCAGATAAAGGTAACGCGACGGTTGTCATGAACAAAACAGATTATGATAACAAAATTAACGAAAGATCCAACTACTAGTATTGAAAACGAAATTTACAAAACTTTATATAAAAATAAAAAATTCCTAAGTGATAAAGAACGAAGATCTCATTATAGTAAACCTTCACATTTTTATGGTTTACCTAAAATTCATAAACAACAAATACCATTAAGACCAATAATAAGTTCTATAAATTCACCTTGTCAAAATTTAGCAAGATTTCTACTTAAAATAATAGATCAGTTGTCAGGAAATACTAATAACATTTTTTAGAAAAATTATCAAAAATCAAAATTACAAAATATAATGGTTAGTTTTGATGTAGTTAGTTTATTTCCAAATGTTCCAGTTCGATAAAACTCTTAATCTTGTGAGAAAAAAGTTGACAAGTGATAATACATTAATAAATAGAAATAAATTAAGCGTCTCAGCAATTCTAGAATTGTTGGAATTATGTATTAAGACTACATATTTTCAATTAAATAGTGATTTTTATCAGCAAAATTTTGGAATGACAATTGTGTGATATTTTCATGGAGAATTTTGAAATGGAAGTTGTAAATAAACAAAATTTAAGACCTTCTGTCTGGTTTAGATATGTAGATGATATTTTTGCAATTTGGCAACACGATAGGGAAAATATTGATACATTTTTATATAATAATTATAATTCGGAACCTACTATTCAATTGAAAATAATCAAAAATTACCGTTTCTTGATGTACTAATACACAATAATAACAGTTGTATTGAAACATCAGTTTTTAGAAAAGAAACACATACAAATAGATATCTAAATTTTAATTCAAACCACTCAATTTGTGTTAAACGAGGTATTGTTAAATCTCTTTCCGATAGAGCAAAAACAATTCGTTCAAATGACAATATTTTAAATAATGAATTATCACTTGTTAAATCTGTCTTGATTAAGAACAACTACCCAATTAAATTTATAAATCGTGAACTTTACCGAGACATCAAAAATAAAGAACACAATTTAAATCCCCCAATACTTCATTCAAATATAGTAAAAATCCCTTATATTCCAAAAATATCTAAAAAAATTATGATTTAATTTAAAAACAGTTTCTCAAACTAATAATACATTAAAATCTGATGGTAAATACAAAACCTTTTAATGAAATTCAAAATACAAAAAATTGTATTTACAAAATTCCATGCGAATGTAATAAATTTTATATAGGAGAAACATCTAGACCTTTTAATATTAGACTTAATGAACACCAATCATACATTAAAAATAAACAATTCGAAAAATCAAAAATATGTGAACTTGCACGGGATTTTGGTCATAAAATACAATGGAATTCTTCAACTAGATTATTAAAAGAACCTAATAATTATAACCGCAAAGTTAAAGAAGCAGCATTGATATGCGTAAATAATATGTTTCTAATTGTTCAGTTGATATTTCAAAAATTTGGATGCCTATTTTACAAAAAGACTTAATTGCAAAAAGGATACCCTCTATATCGGGACAGTATCATAAGTTTAAGTGGTTTCATTTAAATTACAAGAGTATTTGAATTAAAAGCAAACCACTATGAGTTATAGAAAAAAATTATTGTGCTTTTGCCCAGGGACGCATTCAAATCTAGAATGATACGTTTTCTGTGTTATTTTTAATGTACTCTGGACGTTTTTAATCCAGGAAGATTTTTAGATATTTAAGATGTTTCACAATCCCTTTAGGTCTTTTTTGTGTGTGCTATTCTTTTAATTAATTATAAATACAGTGCAATATAAAATGAAATAAATAGTAAGACTTTTATCGAGCTCTGCACAATATATTCATTTTAAATGTTTAAAGAAAGAGACCTAATAAACATCAGCCATAACAATTGTCCTAACCTCTGCCAGACGCGTCCGCTTTAAAAATGTGTTTATTGTTTTTCGGTGGTGTTCACTAACAATAGGACAACATTTTACAAAGAAAACGGCTTCTATTCGGCAACGCCAGCAGCACAGGCCAGACAAAGATACATATCTGAAATCGGCGTAAAACACTCGGTGTGCTCGAGTGGCACTTCTTAACAGGGTTATCAGATAACCTTATGGCCGATTCCCGCCATCAGGGAATGCATTTCCGACCCTGGAGGCGAATACAAAGAACGAACATAAAAGGAGCAGATAAAAAGTCAAAGGTTGAGAGCTCCCGATTTACCAGTTTATCGACGCTAACCTTCTGTAAAGCATATTCCCGGCTTCTATCGTTTTTTTAGATTCTGGTAACAAGAAACACGAAAAAAGGGATACGGAATTTATGAAGGTTTGCAGGAAGATCTCATTTTCGAACGATTTAAGATAAATTTAAATATTGTAGCCAATATATTCATTCATTATTATTTTTATTATTATTTTCATATTTTACTCTAATATTACTCTGATAAAGTATTAATAGTATATTTGCAGCAATATATCATCATAAAACATCATTATCTCTTCAAGGACGTACGTTACTTTTTACACTTGATGAGAGTAAACCACTGATTTAAAAATCATAAATTATTAGCACTAGAACTCCTAACCAATTACTTATCAAATAGAACCCAGCGCGTAGTAATCGGTAAAGACAGAGGCTCTAATACCATAGTAAAGGTGGGTGTTCCACAAGAGACAGTATTGGGACCTCTCCTCTTCCTTATTTATATGAATAACCTTACGCAAATTGATAACTTCTCTGGAAATTTTATATGCTACGCGGATGATACTGCAATTATTTTCACAGGTGAAGAATGGCAGGAGGTTAAACTCACCGCAGAAACTGCCTTGGGGAAAATAAGTTTATGGTTAAATAATAATCTATTAACCTTAAACGTGTCGAAAACAAAATGTATCACATTCAGTTCAACCGTCGTTAAACAACCTGACAACTTTGAATTAAAACTGCACACTAATGACCGTCAAAGTATCAATTGTAACTGCCCCTTAATACCTAAAGTATCCCAAATTAAATATTTAGGTGTAATACTTGACCAGCACATACGTTGGTCACAACATATTGTCCAAGTTAGTAATAGACTAAGATCTTTAATGCATAAATTTTATGTTCTTAGGGAAATTCTTTCAAAGAAAAATTTACTAATGCACTATTTTAAAAATAATCCTAAAAAAAGAAAGGCTATTTTCAACGAAAAAGTTGTATGATGAATCGAAGGTATTAAATATTAAACTACTCTTTGCTTATCAATGTATAATAAGAATATACAAAAATGCCGAAAAATTTAACCACAAAAAAACCCGTTTAACTCGATCAGTTACTAATATGGAGATTTCTCTACAATTTTTTAAAAAAGCAGTCAGTCAAAGGTCATCATCTTTCTTCGGTCCAAAATTCTTCAATACAATCCCAATACACTTCAGAAAAGTAAAAAAATTAAAAAAATTCCAAATAGAGGTAAGAAATTATTTAATAAATAACCAAAACAAAATTTTTGATATAATGGCACAATAACCAACAAACTACTGGTTCATCATCGTTTTTGTATACTATTCCTTACGTAAGTACTGTCTTTTTCTCATTAGAGAGTTGAAGTAAACCTTTACGTAGAAAATACCGTACGAAATATAACGTAATAAAATTGTATGAAATTTGAGTTGAAGTGTTCATGTACGTACGTAAAATAGATGTCAACTGTCAACCTTTAATTAATTGGTCTGTATTTTGCTTTTATGTTGTTTTATGTGAGCAGAATCGAAAAGTCAAAATTAAAAAATTTTTTAATAAAATAAGAGGTTTTATTATATCCATTAAGAAGAGTATTTGAAGTACAAAGCCACTAATGAGTTATAGAAATGAAAAACAAAATAATATATATATTGGAATTGGATTTCTTGAAATTCTACTAAAATAGAAGTTACATTTTTATGGTAAGCACGTCTTTATACATGTTCAATTAGGCTCTATTTATTTTATTTAAGGTGGAAGGTATTCTTTATGCAGCACAACTTGGGGATTGAGATTTCGAAGAAGATGAAATGGATGAGGTAATCTTGCTACATATATTCAACAATGATCCTGTTGGGAATCGAGCAGAGCTTTATGGGCGATTGAGCCTCCACACAACTGGAACAATATTTGGGAAATTTAATGTTCTGTTCAGCACACACATATTTTCAAAATTCATCATGCTGATTAAATTTTAGTAAATGCACCTAGATTGATTTTTGTAAAGTTAGTATCGCAATAGTAAAGTAGCATACCTTTTATCAAGCAAGAACAACTTTAATGTTTGTTTTATTACCAATATTTTGTTTGCATTGTTTGCTAGTTTCAAGATGTAAAAAGCGCCATCAACTAAATTTAGTTGAACATTTCTACACTTTGTAAATGTAATTTTATTGAGTATATGTTCTAAAAATGTAAAGATTCGTTGTTTTGTAGTTTTAGAGATAAATATTCTGTAATATTGTTTTGTTATTGTTATTGTGATTAATAAATAAATATTTATATAATAAAAAATGTTTTAACTTGAAAGTTTTTTATTATCTTACTGAAATATGAGAAATAACCTTTAGAAACATAATAAGCGAATATTTAGTAACTTCTATAGGAATTTCTCAACCAAATGTAATCTAATAACAGAAAAATAAAGAAATTCTTTTGAGAACTTCTAAATCACACTTAAATTCCTAAATTATATAAATCAAATGAAACAAAAACGAATATTTAGTAACTTCTTGAGTGACCCTTAATACCATGTTATTTATATATAAAATGATTAATCAACTATAGTGCCTCAACTTGTAAATAATTGTAGGTTTGTTAAAGACATAAATATTCCACAAGATCAAGAAACAATTTTTATTTAGACAGAGTAAGCACTATAGTTATATAGTCTGTTTTATAAGGGATTAAAGCAATACAATGAATTGCCTGATTTTATTAAAAACTGCAATAATTTAATGAGCTTTAAAAGAACATGTAGGTTGTGAATATAAGTATATAACTATTTTTTTTTTAAACCTAAATGTAAAAATAATACTAGCCAAGAGCTAAATTAAAGGATTATTCATTTCGGAAGCTCATAGTGGTTTGTATTTTAATTTCTCTCTCTCTTTCCACTGGATTAAAACCACTTAGTTGTTAAAAAAGGTTGTTATTGACAATAAAAAACTTTTTTAACAACTAAGTGGTTTTAATCCAGTGGAAAGAGAGAGAGAGAGAAATTAAAAGATTATTATTATTATTACTTCTATAGGAATTTGTCAACTATTATTATATATTATATTATATTATTATTATATTATATTATAACTGAATGTAATCTAACAAAAAAAAAAATAAAGAAAGTCTTTTTGAAGCTATGAATAATTTACTTTAAGTCAAAATTCAAAATTGGGACATTCGCCATTTATCGGTGTCACTCGTATATTCTTCGGTTAACGTACGTAGATTTTTAAGGTATCCGTGAGAGAACGCAAGGTTACGTACGTACGCAATCCTATTTTTCACGTAAGCGCTATTTCCAGACAAATGCGCATGCGTAGATGTCAATTCGGCTCCTAACGTTTACGTACTTGGGACAACTTCAACTCTCTATTATCTATTTTCAATAATTGTCTAAGTTTCTTCATCTCTCAACTTCAGTTTCACTTTAACTTAGTTTTTTCATATTTTTTTTTTTGTATTTTCAATATCTAGCTTTTAAGATTGAGTAAAGAATACCTAATTGAGTGGTGTAACAAAACAGGCAGAAATGCCTAGGTTAATTGCTCGATTAGGTGTCTTACGTTTCTACATAATTTATATTTTATATATGTACTTAAAAACATCATTGTCATTCTTTATATTTATTTGTATTTCTTTGTTGTTGTATAATATTGTATCACTATATACAGCAAGTACAAAAATATAGAAAATGTAGAATCTATTTTTCTGTAATTTCTGTAATAAATTTCTGTAATTTCTGTAAAAAAAAATTAAATATTCCACATATTCAATAACAACATGTTATTCTTGTAATAAGGACAGAATAAGGAATATAAATTTAAAATCCATTAAATTTAAAAAATATAACTTTGGTCTATAACGTTGTTATGGATCATCTTGTAACTAATATTAAAATTTGAAGCTTGATTGATTATGACGATGTTTATAAATTCCTCAATACTGCAGCCTTAAGACTTATTATACTATGTCAGTTACATCGTTATGTTCAGGTTTGTTTCTTTTATCAGGCTGAGTAGCCTTTTCACCAGATTTTCCTTTGGAAAGTCCTCCTGTGGGTTTACTGGCCCCAGTAGGTTATACCTCCAGTGTGTGAGTGCTTGGCATTCTAGTATGATATGAGATGCTATGGGTTCGTCTTGAAAGATGCCCATTTTATGTAGGTGTTCCCTAAGGTGACAATGTCCGGTTATTATTCTCGTGACACCTAATCGAGAGTCGTAATAAGGATTTGGGAATGCCAAACGCCGGTTCAAGACCAGTAAATACGGTCGCTGAGGCTTTCCTTGCCAGGGCGTCTGCTTCCTCGCTGCCTTTTATCTCTTTATGTCAGGCATGTCAAACCCGCGACCTGCCAATACTCAGATTGCGGCCCGCCGAGACGTTTGAAATTTTCTGTGATAAAATATATGAATTTATTATTTAAAAGTAAATTTTGTTTTTATTTGTATGCAATTCAATTTAATGCATTAATTTTTTTGAACAGTAAAAGCATGCGACCCCCAACTTAGTACAAAATAGATCATGTGGCCCGCAATATCATATGAGTTTGATATGCCTGCTATAATGCCCTGGGACCCTCCTAAATGTCACCTTATTTTGGTTAGTCATAACAAAGAGGGTTTGTAGACCGTTCCAGATCAATTTTGATCTAATTTTGTTGCATGCTAAGTCCTGTAGGGCAGCTTGGCTGTCAGAGTAAATGTGAATTGTTTTCCCTCTGTACCACATGTCAATATTCTCCCTCAGACAAAGCTCCATAGCATGTACTTCTGCTTGAAATACTGGGTGTTTCACCATATATTCCAGCTCCAGTTCCACTTGCGGTTTTTGATCCATCAGTATAACAAACCAATGTTCCTTCCCGACAGTTGTTTGTTACTTTGCCTTCCCATGTCAGCTGAACGTTGAAGGGCTTTGTGAAGTTATTTTTTGGTGTCATTTTATCACTTCTCATTTCCATCAACTGTGCCCTTGTTCATAAGGATCCCAGTAGCCATTGCATTCCAACCTGAATGCCACCATTCTCGCCTCCGCTCTGATATAAATATCAAGGTTTAGTTTGGTTTCCATTGCTGTTGTTGTGGTGCTCCTCATGGCATCTGTAAAGCAAATGCAGGCTTGAAGCTTAAACCTCCCTAAAAATATTTTTATTATTTCAGATGGTATACCTATATATGATGATTTAAGTTTCATTTCTTTTATCAGCTAGTTTGAAATAATTTGTTTAATTGGAACACCCAACTCAAGAAGCAAAAATACCATAATAAAAATTACTTTAAATTTACTTCACAGAAATAAAAAACATTGGTATTTCCATGATTATGGTATACTTTAGGTTGTCTACGAATCAGAATTCGCTGTGTTGAACATTTTGTGCATATGGTAATTGTTTATTGTGGGGTACTCCACCTAGAGAACTTGTAGTTCCAAAAACTCCTAACAGTGTAACATTCTGTTCTGTACAAGAAATTGACCCTTATGTTCAACAAACCATCCGTGTTGTGGAAGAACTCAAAAACACAAATTGAAAGAGCGAAACTGTGTTTTTATGATTGTTCATTCATAATAAGAAGTTATTAAAATAAATATTTTCGTTTAACACTGATTTTTATTAAAAAAGAGTTAATTTAAAAGTAACTATTGAGTCCGGATAACCACATCTTTGGACAACTGACAACTACATTTTGCTACAGGGTACCCAAAGACTGCAATTATACAGAGTCTCTATTATTTTCACCGAACAAATTTGTTCGGTATCTAAATTCGTTCGGTGTGTTTGTGTAGCTTCTTTGTGTTTATGAATTTTAAAATTCTGACTTCAGATATTGATAGAGCATCAAAAATTAAGCTTACGGTCTGATGTAGCCCATCGTACCTCTTCAGGAATGCCTTCAAAATGGCGTCCAAAATATGAAAATTTTGATTTTATATTCACATAGACAGATAGATCGTCAAAATGTGATATACAAGCTTATATTTAGTGTGCAACAAATTATTATCAGTTTTTTATTTTGATAATAATTTTCTTTAAATGTCATTGCATTTAAAGTAGACGCATCGTGAATAACGATTTTGGTAAAAGTGAGTAGGCCATGACTGTGTTGATTAGCAGAACTGTCAATCTAAAATTTTATAGTATCACAGAACAGATTTCATAAAAATTTTAATGTTTGTTCTTTCATTACAATTTGTTCGGTCTATGGCAATGCTAAAAGAGCATTCTCAACTGGTTTAAAATATATTCTATCAGGTCTGACCCGTATTTTATTAATATACCAATTTATAGCAACTCCTAATTGGACACTTATCACATACATAGGAAACGAGAATAGGTTATTTCTCAATCCAGTATAAATAAACATTCTCTGTAATTGAATGAAGCAACATTTGCTACTGACATCAACACCAACAATTAACGAAGGCAGGATGACAGGAGTGTTCCACAGGCTGCAGGAGCGGCGAGCACCGCCACAGAAATATACCGCAGGAACGTTGTAGAAGGCGAACCCTACGGCCCACGGCCTGCTGTAACATCTGGCTCGACATGCAACTTGGGGGATCGTTTGAGGTTTGCGGATACGAATGTGTCTCCGTCGTTTTGCGGTGCATGTGCTGCCACGAGGCGGTCGGAGTGAAGGCGGGTGAGAGACACCGAGAATAAGGATCATATTAAATTTTTAATAAAATTTCCAAAATATTGCAGTGGATTCCCCGTTCTCACTATTTCGTTTTATGACTGTGATTCTACATGCTTAAAGGGACTTTAATAAGAACTTGAGAGATATTGTTCGGAGCTGAATAAGGAGGAATGTCGAAATGAAAAATGTAGAATATTTGTACAGATAGTTGTGACTCTATTTTATTTGCTTGTGCCAAAATTGATTAAATTGCAAAGAGCCGGTGATGGATATATTTGGTTAAAATTAGTATATAGCAAGTGTCTTCCCTTGTCCCTGTTAGTGTTTTTGTAGATCGCCTAGTCCAAAGAGTGCTCTGCATAAAGCAAATTCAATTTTTTTATCGAGTGAATTAGACTAAACAAAAAATTCTCTAGATTGAAACAAAACGTGCCATGTAGAAGTTGGCATACAATAAAAACGGTTAAGTGGCTAGAATCTAAAAGTATTACCACATTATCACTGTCAGTATAATCCTATCGAAATAATAATATAAGTGCTTTATTAAAATAACAATTGAAAACTATGTAAGATAAGTATCACACTAATGCCTAAAATACCGATAAGTACGTAGACACAATTTACATCTGCATAAAATTTACTATGTTTAAAAAACACGTAAGAGAAAAGAAGAAAAGAAAAGAAAGAAGAAGAAAACGACCTAACACTATATTACTAACAATGTTTTTTTCAGTACTCAGTTTTCAAAATGGATTTAATTTTAAAAATGATTATTAACAATAGATCTATTGGTGTGATTAATCAAATGTTTTAGCTGTCTTTTGAATCCACAAATACTGCTAATAGTTTTAATAGTTTGTCGTATAGTGTTTGTGACAAGTTTAAGTAGAGTGAGCAGTAATAGTTAAAATCTTAAATTAAAAGTTGAAATTTCAAAGCTTAAAAGTTACAGTTTCAAAGGACACAAATTCATAACATAGAATTTAAAAAAAATTTAACAAATTTTTAGAAAATTTTTACAATAAAAACACTGCAATACATAATGTTAAAGTAGAATGAGCAGTAATAGTTCAAAATCTCAGATTAAAAATTAGAATTTCAAAGTTACAGTTTCAATGACACACATTCATAACAGAATTTAAAAAAAAATTTAAAATAAATATATGAAAAATAGGAAGAATACCTTTATCATCAAATAATTTTAAAACGAAATATAATAATTCAATGAACAAAATTATTTAATTTGGCAAAAATTTATCATCAGCTAAAATAGATGAAGACAGATTTGTAATTGCACAAATAATAATAAAAATATCTTCAATCATTGGAATAAGGGCCCAATTTAATTTGCCACTTAAAATTTTAAAAGTTTTTAATCTTTGATTGGACCGTTCAATGTGAACCCTAGCGGATGCAATTTTCCTATTTAAAATTGATTCTTCTACAGTCAGTTGAGACTTTTGCCTAATTAACAGTGTATAATTTTGGTGCTATACACAGATAAGAACGCTGAGTACAAGATTTATTCATAAATAGCGGAGCAAAGTATTATACTGATGAGATGAAAGTGGAGATTGTTGTTTATGAAGGTGTAACATACGAACGCAAGTAGTATAGTTGTCTTATGTCCATTATTTTTATTTTATCATGTACCTAATTCATCTGACGGATACCTCGAGTTTTTAGATAAAATGAATTTTAAAAACCTTCTCTGGATTACTTCTATACCATAAAGGTGAGTTTTGAGAGCTGCACCCCACGCAAGGATCCCATAACGAAGATGACTTTCGAACAATGCAAAGTATAACATTTTTAAATAACTTTCAGGTAAAGATTCTTTGAATTTTCTAAATTTAAATAGTATACTTCGTAATTTATTTGTTACATAAGATATATGCATGTCCCATTTCATATGGCAACCGATAATTATACCTAAATATTTGATTTTTTTTTAGGTAATATGGAAATCGAGTATTAACAGTAAACCGTTTAAAGTCAATACATTTTTTTATTTCTAATAAGTTTGTTTTAGGTCTTCTCAATTATCTGCCCTATAGAATATAGCAGTATCATCTGCGAAGCCAATAACGTTTCCACTGGTTTTTAAAGAAAACAAACCATTAATATATATGTTGAATGAAATAGGACTAAGTACGGATCTATGCTGTATCCATATCCAACAACTCTTGCAATGCGAAGTACATTATCTATTCTCACTGTTGTCTATTGGTGAGGTAACTTTTAAAAAGATTTAAATAATTATTTCGTGTAACAATATCTTCCAAGCACTGCAGGAGAAGATGATGACTAACAGTGTCAAATGTTTTGAAAGATCCAGAAATGGCTTGGTCAAAAGCAAAGCGTGATTAAGATGAGGAAATTGTAGAAACAACATATTCACCTTCTGAAGTGAATGACGTATGCTTTAAATCTTTAGCGAAAGTGGGCAAAGAAGACTGGATAAATTATTATATACTTCTAAAGAATATGAGGTAACTTTTAAAATGAGGTATTTTTTCCATTTGTTTTATTTTTTTTCGTCCGATGAACGCAGCTATATTTTGTTATATTTTAATAAATATTTTCTTATTTTCACCGAACAAATTGTGAGTAGACTGTGGCTGTATTGTTTAGAATAAGAACTGCCAACCTAAACTTGTTCGGTCTATGGCAATGCTAAAAGAGCATTCTCAACTGGTTGAAATTGTTTTAGGTCATACCATATTCTTAAAATTAAAAAAAATCATATCAATCAAGCGCTTCCGTAGTTATCGATTTGATGTAGCTACATTACGACATTAGAATTCTAATGTCGTAGCTGCCACGTTCCGGCTACGAAAAATGCTACTTGTGGGACTAAAGAATATGAATGAAATTTCATTATTTTATTTAGTTTAACTTTTATTTTATATTTTTTTGGCTTTTAATTGCTGTTCCACTCTAACAACACTCGTATATTTCCTATTTTAATTCCCGAGTGTTTCACGAGAAACCCTTGTAATTAATTTGATTTACTATTCCTATATAGTTACTATGGAAACTGGTAAACTGCTAAAAAGATCTACCTATGGACTAGACCATTTGCAAATACTACGTATAGGTACAGTTTGTTGATAAAATACGTAATAATATTCCATTATTTCCTGATCCTGATATAGGTTAATTTTTATTCTCAAATGAGCATATTTCTGCATCATTGATATATTTCTGATATCATACCTGTCTGAGCACTAACGTCATCTCAATTTTTTTTTCACGGCAACGTATGACGTACCTCTGTTAAAAGATTGAAAAAGAGAAATAAGCTTCATCATCAGCAAAATAGCTTCGAAGCTTTTAATATATTAGGTTTACTACTTTGGTTCTGCCATTTTTTTTTCGAGATTCCAGGCTTTCTTGTAAAGAACTAGTCATACATTTACGATTCAAAGTATTGTTCCTCGCTGGTCACTACTTTCTCCCATTTTTAGAAAAAACTGATCATCAGAAAACAAAAATGAGGATTAAAAATCTGAAATAAGAAAATGAGGATTAGTAAAGACATTTTTTTATTGGCCCATATGAAACTGTATGACCAGTAGAATATATTTCCAAAAGTTTTCCGCTTCATTATTAAAGGGGGCCTGGGATATTAGATTTAAATTTATGAATCGTGACGTATTATAAAATATTACTAAAAATGTTCTTATTAATTTAATAGGTATCAGAGATAAAAAATAATGTCCATTGTACCCTATTAATGTGTGCAACTATAATTAATATAATTAAACGATTAAAAAAAATTAAAAACTTTTGAAACACAAAAGCTAAACCTTCAAAGTAAAATTAAAAAATTATTTACTATTCTCTTTCTCGGAACCTTTTTGTAGAAAGTACAACATCGATTAAGAACCAACCAGACACTGACCTGAATCAGCTGACGGCAGTTATTCCGAAATACTGTGAGTTAAGTTTTTTCGGAAAGTTTAAACAAATTTAATTTACATTAAAATCACAAATAGTCAAGAAATAAAAAAATTACTCAGCAAATAACAATAACAAATAAGTAACACTTCCTATGACAGACTTACATCGAACTGGTGACTGGTGTAAGCATGTGCTAAGAGAATTTAACCCAGAAATGAAAACATCGACAAAATTAATCGCATGAGATCGCCTCGCCATTGGTTAGATTTATCTGGGAGATTTAATACTAATTATTCTTTAAATTGCAATTTCTCTGGAAACGGGTAATTATATCTTGAGATATTTTCACCTAGACACCTTTAACCCCCTTCTTTATGAAGGAAGATATGGCAATTGAAAAATGGGTGTTTAAAGAAACTGGATCGTTCTAGCATAAATATCTGGAAAAATATGACTTCCACAAAAAAAATATATTTAACATCCTAATAAGAGAACAACATTGGCAACATTTTAAGACCATCCAGAACCGTTTAGCAGAAAAAATGTTATGGACAAAATAAATTTTTTTACGCCATTTTTTTAGCGCCATCTAAACTGGTATTTGAAAAAAATCCTTTTGCAGAAAGTCGTAATAGGTATATGTTTCTGCAATTGTCTAGTAACTTTTTGTCCTATGGAATAATTGTTTTTTAAGTTTTGTTCTGTTAAAGTTAAGCAAAATTTTTGTTTTATATAAGCCATTTTCAATTTTTGGTCACTAGCGTGAAAACGATTGATTTTTGAAAAAAAATTAAATTTCCATTTTTTTTTATCTTTTGTCTGTAACGATATATGGTCGTTTGAAATTGCATAGAATTGCATTTATAACCGAAATATTATTTTTTCGGGTCAAATATTGAAAAAACGGTCATTTCAATGAAAAAGTTTGTCATAACATGACATTTTGGAGATATTTTAAGCTTTAAAATGGTTTATTGTACATCTCGATATTATCAGCCAAAAAAAAAGTTACGGACAAAAAATACATTTTTTGTGGTGAAAATCATAATTTTCTACGCCCTATAACTCGGGAGGGGTTTATTCTCATGAAAAATTGTATTTAACATTAATTCATTAAAAAATGATAATTCATAGATTGCGCGAGTTTTTTTATTTTTTTTTCTCACATTACTTTCTTCTATGGTATAGTGGAGGGCGGAAAAGTAAAAGCAGTAAAAAATAAAATATAGACATTTAAGTATGTAGTGTCAACAATATATTCCAAAAGAGAAAATGATAATTTGATCCCTGCCAACTTCGTTCGAGGTATAAATCTAACGGCACTCCACTATAATGATTGGGGCAAGTGGGCAATAATAAATATCCTACCAAACCTTTCTAACTTTGATATTGGGCCAAAAATGAAGTAATTCCACAAGGTTTCACTTTGATTTGACCTGACTCAGAAAATTGCGTAACAAATGCCATTTTTCGGGCCCCTTTCTTGGCCTAATTATGGAGACAGTTAAATATTTGTGTAAAACAAATTTAGTACATTTTCAATTTAGCAAATCCTGCTGTTTTCAAAAAAAAAGTGATAGGAATTTCTTTCACCCAGCCACAGTTCTAAGGGAGTTTTACATTATGAATTTAAATAGGAATTTAAAAAATTAAATTATTTTCTGCTCAAAAATACGCGTCTCTGAACAACAAAAATCGAAATGAGCAGACTCTCTAATCTTCGTTTTTTCTCTCTCCTCAAAATATAAACGTTGTACTTTATTACGACTTTTAATTATAAAATAAAAAATATCGCCTCCGTAAAATTTAAAAGAAAGGTTCAAGTGACTCATAAAACACGCGAGGTGCTCGCCACTTTTTAGTTGGCGCTCCTGCGATAGAAGAGGAGTGTCAATATGTCATGGACCATATTTGGAGTGCCATTACACTGTACCTATTGCCAGGTGTTTCGAAACTCAAACTGAGGTATGCCAGTATTACAATAGGGTGTAGGATAGGAAAAAAATGATAAAAAATAATTATATCCGATTGTTTGAATTGGGTACTTCAAGAATATTGCGTAAATGCAACGAGTGAGATTCTAACATTTCAAACTTACGTATTTAGTTACTGTAATAATTTCTTCCTATATTTTAAGTTTTCTTAAAAGTATTGGAGTAGAACAATGAACAATACAAGTTTATATTGAATTGTTCATATTTAGACAACTATGATACAAAAAATACTTTTAGAAACTTTTGTAAAAAAAACCAAAAATCATTTAAAAATTCGTTACTTAAAAGGAATACAATGGGATTATCTACCAAAAACTGACATTAATCATCAATGGGACTATTTCAAAACTACAATAATCGAAAAATTTAATCATTATTTCCCTATTAATATTAAAAAAGAAATTACGAAAACTAAAATTAGTTAAATACAAATAATGAAATTAAAAATGTAAGAGAGATTTAGATGTTTTATATATAATTAAAAATAGAGATAGTAGGTATGATGAAATATACAAACTTAAGAAAAAAAGAGTACAATAGGCTACTTCAAGACAATAAAAAACATGATTACTCAGAAAGACTTAAGAATTTAATTCATGTATAAAAAATCCCATAAGCCGCGTGATTTTGTCATTATGACAGCGCAAAAAGTTTGCTCTAACTTTTCCAGCGACAATAACGGAACCTAACTTTTGAAACCATGACAATCAGCATTGTAAACAAATTTTTGATGACGTTATGTCAATTTTTCTCAAACTTGCGTTGTCAGAAAAGTTTTCATTTGTGGAAATGTCGCGATTTGGAGAGTCTTCGAGTGGAGAAATTGAAAAAGCCATCAATGATAATGTGCCTCGCAATACTGTGAATTCAACTACATCAATTTGGCGACAATTTGCGATGTTTTGTTTGGAAAAAAAAATATGAACTCATTGCAGAAACTTCCACTGAAGAGTTAGCTTCTATTTTATGTGACTGGGCATTCAACATGAAGAAGAATAATGGAGAAGATTATAAAGAGAGTGCAGTCAAGACGATTTGGAACACTTCAGCAAAAATGTTACGAGAAGTACTTTAAAGATTATAAAAGAATTTTTAATTCGTTCACGTACATACAGTTTAAGAAAGCGAGCAATGCACGCGACACAAAACGCAGAATTTTACAAGCAATCCCAGAAAAAAGGAAATTTTTGAAATGGCACTGTCCTGGAGTGAAGAAGAACCTATAGGCCTCCAAAGAAAATTTTATCACATTGCTGCGTATGAATTGGCTTGGAGAGGTGGAGAAGCAGCAAATTGTAAGGTATTCTATTTTAAAATCGAGACAGACAACCGTGGAAGAGAGACTGGAAGAGTTGAATATAACTCAGTGTTTTCGAAGACAGCACAAGGGGGAAATCAGAAGTTGTCCGACAGTAAATAGTTGGTAGCAAACACTGCAGAAGATTGTGTTTGTCCAGTAAGTTTGTTTAAACAAATTATGGGAAGACGGGGAAACCATATCACATGTGAAAAGTTTTTTTTTAATTCCAAATCCTTTCTGGCAAAAAACAAATTCGAAAGGATGGTATAAGAATTCTCCTATTGGGATAAACGAAATATATAAATGGATCAAATCTTCGGCGAAAAATATTGGACTTGATATCAAGCGGGTAAAAATTACGAACCATTCTAATCGAGCTGCCGCCGTAACTGAATTGTCCAGAAGTGGTATAGGTGAACAAAAACTTGTGAAAATTACGGGACATAGCAACCCATCGTCATTAAAACCGTACCTTCAGTTAGATGAATAACATCATAGAGAAATTATTGGTTCCATTCGTACTACCATCCAGGAAACAGTTACTACCACCGCTCAAAATACTAGCATGCAGCAAAATATTAACAAAAGACACGAAAGTTCTGAAAATCAAGCTATTTTTAATAATTGTGTTTTTAACAATTGTACTTTTCCGTTAAATTAAACTAATTTACATCTCATTTTGTAATTTATTGATTAACATATTCATTAAATCGTCTTACCGAATTACACTCTAGCTTTTTTTTGAGTCGAAGTAAACTTGACACTTGACAATTTTGTTGCTATTAGGTAATTCAACTCAAAAAACTGCCAGAAAAAATGACTCGTCCTACGGACTTGTAATTTTTTCAGAGGCGGTTTTATTCGTTAAATTGCCAGGCAACAAAATTGTTATTGATACATGTCAAGTTTACTTCGACAAAAAAAAGCTCTCGTGTAATTATAAGAGACAATAAATCTAAAAGTGCGTGGGTAATAGTAAAAGAAATTAGAGGAACTAAAACAAACAAAAAAAAAATAAACATAGAAGGAAATCCTCTCACAAAATCAAACGAATTTAACAGTTTTTTTTTTGCAAACGCAGCGTTACAGTTATATATTAACAAAAAAGAACTACTAAAATGCGTAAGGGAACTGAAAAATAAACAAAGTATAAAATAAATATATTGTCGATGTGATAGCCACTCCATTAGTTTAGAACTTGAAAAACATTCTTCGATTAAATGACAAACGTTTAAATCTAGTGACCCTGCAAATTTATTTTGAATTTTTTACGAGGTTAGTTCGAAGTATTTCTGACTTGTTGATAGTAGACTCTCCTAAATAATCAAAAAATATCTACCACAGAAGCGTGTAAACATTATAGTGCTTTATGACTCACCCTATATATAAAAAAATACAAACCGACGTCCCTGAATGTCAGGATAACTCAAAGTAACAGTGACAACATCACCTACGCAGTTTAAAATAAGGGCTGAGTTGATATCCTCGATCACCGCCTAGAACCTGGTACTGTGAAATAATGCCCTAGGGCCCAGTCTTTGTCACAGGACTATATCAGCCCTACATGGGGCCATAACGAGGAATGGGAATAATAAAAGGATTAATCAAAGGATAGTTAGGTCCCTTTTTCTAGGGCGTTTGAGCATTCAATTAAAATTGGAGATTATCTGAAGGTAGAGATATAGTGTTGGGGGATAGGGAAATTAAATGTTTTCGTTCAGGCCTTTATAGAAATTTTGTCGATATTGGTAGGAGCTTGCGGAGATAATACTTAACAAGTTTGACTTTTAAAATACTGTATACGTGTGAAGTCGTGAAATTTCGTAATTATTATATTTCGACTGGCTAACTAAAGTCGTTTTCAAAAATAACAATGACACAAATAGCTATTTATATTACAAGTACATAAACAAGGGCTTTATTGAACGAATAATTTTATAGCCGAGCGAGCTTGCGAGAGAGGCTATAAAATGATGAGTCCATAAAGCTTGTTTATGTACGCGTTATATACATGATTTTATGTTCGATTGCAATTAAAAAATAATAATAAATTGAAAAAATTAAAATTTGATACGATTTTAGCTGACAGCAGTTGCGATGACAAGTAGATGTTTATTTTTTAAACATGTCAAATGAGTTGTCTTGCGACTTGTCAGTGACGTTGGCAATTACTTTATTTTACAGTAAAATAAAGTGCTACTTTATTGACGCAAAACTATTCTATAAACAGCGTTTTATTGGTCAATCGTACATAAAAATATTTATTACTATATTACTTACTATAGAAACAGATCACAAAATATGATAATATAGGATACATAAATAGCTATTTATGATATAAGTATTAAAATTGCACTTCTAACACACATACACTATTTTTTCTACAAACAGTATTAAGAATTAACCCTGGTAGAAATAAGATAAATAACTATTGAAATAAACTGGAACCAGATTAATTTAAATAGCATCGTAGGCACTATATCAAATTTCGAAGTGGGCACTTTTAGAGTTTGAAAGTTTTGGATCTGTCACTTTTAAACGTTGTGTCTTTTTGCATTAAGAACTAAAAAGAGGATACGGAAAAGAACAATCCATTTAAAGAAATTGATAAAGCGGCCAACCGAGCTACTTTGGACTTATCATCACGACTATTTGCCTCGTCTTAATTGCCACCTGTCACAAACGCGCAATTTTGAATTACAAATGGTTTCTAGATGAAAAAACTGTACAGCTCCTGTCAGTAGTTTTTTCGAGTTTACCCGCAGCAAAACTTGATAGCTGTTGTCACCAAAAATTACAATACCTTTGATAACAAGAAATTATGGTCTCCTAGGACACCAGAAAACGACGCTAAACAATTTTTCTGATTTTATTGTCCATAAATTTTGTAATATTGTTTTTAAACAGGGCTAGTCATCTTATGTAGTGAAAATGAGTCGCTTTGGAAGTGATTCTATGACTAATATTGATCTGGCGATTGAGAAAAGTGTACCGTAGAATACCGTTAAAACCCATACGTCAATAGGGAAACAGTTTACGGAATTCTGCAAGGCAAAGAAATACGAGCTATTGGAAACTACAAGTTTAGAGCAACTAAACCTAATCTTGAAAGACTGGGAATATGAAGAAAGAAAACAGTGAAATTCATTTCGGAAGCTCATAGTGGTTTGTATTTTAATTTCTCTCTCTCTTTCCACTGGATTAAAACCACTTAGTTGTTAAAAAAGTTTTTTTATTGACGTTTCGGCTTTCTATATCGAAAGCAGTTATCAAAATGACATAAAATAAATAAATTTACTAGAAACAGAACACTTGATAATCTTGCAAAAATATGACATCAACATAGTATACATAGAATAAGATTTTGAGATTGAAGATGTCAAAATCTATTTCAATCATATTTTTGTGACGTTTCTGGGAACGAATTTTTTAAAGGATAGCGCATTTGCATATTATAAGAGAATTTATACTTCGTCATAAATGAAGTTTTCTTATTAATATTATCATAAGAAAAAACCAGATAAAAAACTTATGATACTATCCCGATTAGAGGGTATCCTTTTTGCAATTAACTCTTTTTGTAAAATAGGTATCCAAATTTTTGAAATATCAACCGAACAATTAGAAACACATTTGTTATTATTTAAGCATATCAATGCTGCTTCTTTAACTTCGCAGTTATAATTATTCGGTTAAATAGTTATGAGAAAGAATTCAATTGTACCAAAAATAGACAATTAAGAAAATTTAATAATCTAATTGAAGAAAAAAGTTTTTACAACCTTAGAAATTCAGAACAAAATTTAAATACGGTAATAAATATTTCAAGTAGAGATCAAAATTAAGCGTCTCGGCAATTCTAGAATTATTGGAACTATGTATTAAAGCTACATATTTTCAATTAAATAGTGATTTTTATCAGCAAAATTTTGGCATGGCAATGGGTTCTCCTTTATCACCAAAATTGTGTGATATTTTCATGGAGGATTTTGAAATGGAAATTGTAAACAAACAAAATTTAAGACCTTCTGTCTGGTTTAGATATGTAGATGATATCTTTGCAATTTGGCAACACGATAGGGAAAATATTGATACATTTTTATATACTATTAATAATTCGGAACCTACTATTAAATTTACAATTGAAATTGAAAATAATAAAAAATTACCGTTTCTTGATGTACTAATACACAATAACAACAATTGTTTTGATACATCAGTTTTTAGAAAAGAAACACATACAAATAGATATCTAAATTTTAATTCAAACCACTCAATTTGTGTTAAACGAGGGTTTGTCAAATCTCTTTCCGATAGAGCAAAAACAATTTGTTCAAATGACAATATCTTAAAAAATGAATTATCACTTGTTAAATCTGTCTTGATTAAGAACAACTACCCAAGTAAATTTATAAATCGTGAACTTTACCAAGACACCAAAACTAAAGATCAAAATTTAAACCCCCCAATAATTCTTTCAAATATAGTAAAAATCCCTTATATTCCAAAATTATCGGAAAAAATTAGAAGGATTGGCAATAAATTTAATTTAAAAACAGTTTTTCAAACTAATAATACATTAAAATCTTTAATAGTAAATACAAAACCTTTTAATGAAATTCAAAACACAAAAAATTGTATTTACAAAATTCCATGCGAATGTAATAAATTTTATATAGGAGAAACATCTAGACCTTTTCATATTAGACTTAATGAACACCAATCGTACATTAAAAATAAACAATTCGAAAAATCCAAAATATGTGAACACGCATGGGATTCTGGTCATAAAATACAATGGAATTCTTCAACTAGATTATTAAAAGAACCGAATAATTATAACCGCAAAGTTAAAGAAGCAGCATTGATATGCTTAAATAATAACGAATGTGTTTCTAATTGTTCGGTTGATATTTCAAAAATTTGGATACCTATTTTACAAAAAGAGTTAATTGCAAAAAGGATACCCTCTATATCGGGATAGTATCATAAGTTTTTTATCTGGTTTTTTCTTATGATAATATTAATAAGAAAACTTCATTTATGACGAAGTATAAATTCTCTTATAATATGCAAATGCGCTATCCTTTAAAAAATTCGTTCCCAGAAACGTCACAAAAATATGATTGAAATAGATTTTGACATCTTCAATCTCAAAATCTTATTCTATGTATACTATGTTGATGTCATATTTTTGCAAGATTATCAAGTGTTCTGTTTCTAGTAAATTTATTTATTTTATGTCATTTTGATAACGGCTTTCGATATAGAAAGCCGAAACGTCAATAAAAAAACTTTTTTAACAACTAAGTGGTTTTAATCCAGTGGAAAGAAAGAGAGAGAGAGAGAAAACAGTGAAAATTACGAAGAACTAGTTGTGAAAACAATGTGGAACACCGTTACAAAAAAATGCAAGAGATGTATTTTGTGAAGTGGAAAATTATTTTTGATCCATTTAAAGATATTATTTTCAAGTCTAGTAGATGTGCGCCAATAAAAGGAAATCGAGCTCATAGCTTTTTCAGTCTGGACATAAGAAGAAAATGTTCAAGTGTCATTACGCTATACAAAATAATTAACAACGAAATTAGATGTCAATGCTTACTACATCAGATAAACTTTAAAATTCCCCGTCAGGCATCTCGATACACCGATTCATTCTATACTACCACGCCACAAACAAATATATTAAAAAACTTTCCTGTTCATACTATGTGTAGTAACTATAATTTAATAAGTGAACAACTTGATATATTTTATTGTAATGCGGGTAAAATTTACTTTCAGTATCAATTTTAGTATTAATATTCTCAAGCTTTTTTTCTATTGTTAGTCTTATTGTGTAATGTGTAGTAGTCTTAAGCTTTTTTTATTGTTATTATTGTGTAATTTTTACTTGATTCCTGCTCTGTAATTGGAAGTCTTTTTTCCGTAGAACAGTGTAAATAAATAAATAAAATAAAAATAAATAAAATTGGAAGAATAATTCGCAATGGTTTTAGAAGACACTCCGGCGGGACTCCAGCGAACATTTTAACTTATCGCTTCAGTAGAGCTTGCCTGGAGAGGTGGACAAGCAGTCATTTGCAGAGTTCATTATTTTAGTCCGTCATTCTTAACAGTAAACCCATCATGGAACAAAGAACAATTAAGTGGATGGACTTTCGAAATGGACTAAAGAAGCAGCAGAGAAGGCAGGATTAAATACAATAGAAATAAAAATAACAAACCACTCTATGCGGTCGACAGCAGTCAGTAACCAGTAACCTGGCTAAAGGAGGGGAGGGGGAAGAGACCAAATAATTAAAATTACTGGCCACAGTTCAGCCAACTTAATTATGCCTTATCTGCAAATGGATAATGAGCATTATTCCAACATCATAAACACCCTTAGAAGTGACGCCTCAGAACCTAAAAAACAGAAATCAGAAGATTCTGCAGCCACTCCTCGAGCTTCTCACTCTACAGCTAGACCCATCAACAACATTAATGATTTACCTACACCCAACGTTATCAATGAGTTAACAAAGATTTCAAACAATACTCCTACTGTGTACTAAAATTGCAATTTATATTTTAATTGTGTCATAAATAATTAAGTTTGTAATATTTTGTGATTAAATAATTTACCTGTTTTTCAGTTTTCAAATTAATACCTACATATTTATTATGTATGCATATATAATAGGTAGTATGTTTTGTAAGGTATGTGTATGCAGAATAATCTTGAATCATGAAATAGTCTTGTCAAATACCATTCGGGCATCTAATTTTTCCTATATAAAATTGCATACAATAAGTTTGTGAAGTGGTGTGAAGAAAAAGGCGTTCCTGGAAAGTTTACTGAAAATATATTATTAGCCTATTTAGAGGAGAAATCGAAGGTTTGGAAGTCTCATCTCTATGGTCAAATTATACTGTGATTAAAGTAATGTTACGAATAAATAGCGTCGCTGATATCAGCAAGCATTTTAAGCTTATTGCGTTTCTGAAGCGCCAAGAAGAAGGTTACCAACCCAAAAAATCAAAGATCTTGACCAGAGAACAAATTGAACAACTATTATTAAAGTGAACACCGTATGACGAGTATCTTATGATGAAAGTAGCTATTATATTTGGTACCGCCGTAGAGAGGAGCTTTACCAGTTGACTCTCGAAAACTCGAAAATTATGGGACCTTCCAGTTCAATATTGGTTAAGGTATTAGATACCAAAACCAAGGTTCCACGTAATTTCACAATCGTTGAAGAATTTTATTTGGTTTTTTACCGGAGATACATGGCTCTTCGTCCAGCAAATGTGGAACATTGGAGGCTTTTCCTAAAGTATGTGAAAGGCAAGTGTACGAAAAACCCTGTCGGAATAAATACGTTTGGAAAAATTCCCTCTGCTATTGCTAAATTTCTGCAACTTCCAAATTCGAACCTCAATACTGGACATTGTTTTCGGCGTTCGTCGGTAAGCTTACAAGCGGATAGTGGAGAATATTTAACGACAATTAAGCGGCAAGGGGGATGGAAATCTGCAGGAGTCGCCAAGGGATACATCGAAGATTCGTTGGAAAGTAAAAATTCGATTACACGAAAACTGCTTTCAGTGCCATCAATATCAGCGGATTCTACTCAAACGTCAACAAGGAATGCGGTCGTTTCAGTTGATAGACGTAGAATTGTGGAAAGATTTAATTTTTCAAATTTTGTGAATTGTAACATAAGTATTCATGTTAATAAAGAAAATACAAATTAAATGTATTGTAATATTTTTAATGCTACAAGGGGGTGTTAAAAATTGCATTTTTTAACATGTTTGTAGAATTTTTTTTTAATTTTTAAAATATGTCAGAATTAGAGACTGTTTGAAACAGTTTGAAATATGAAAAGTGGTACCTACCGCGTTTTTAATTTGTCAAAGTTATATAATGAGACGTAGTAGGAGTAGGATCACCAATATTGACAAAAGTGGCATTTTTGTTTTAAATTTAAGATTTTCAGGTAAAGGCGTAATATTAAAAGAGTGACGCAAAATTTTCCCGTTTTTTAGGAAAGGTATACGGTTAAAATAAAATATCTGGTCACCGAGCTTCGCTCTTAATATTCAAATCTACATTTTTAAGCAGCCCAATAAGTATATTTATAACATGACAAATTATTAATTAATTCGCGAAAATCACGGAGTGGGCGACATCTACTTGAACTACTGAAAGGGAGATAAATAAAAAGTTGATTGGCGATTGGCTTGAAAGTAGGCGGGAAAATTAAAAAAGCTGTCAGTGTTAATTTTCAATTGGCTGCAGCTGTTGTTGACGTTTATCAACTGCTTGTCACAGAGGTTAGTTAAATGCATTAAAAGTTGCCTAGTTTCTGGGGATTTCACCAGTAGTTTTAGTGAAGACAGTGACTTTTAAAGATAGTTCTTGAACTAACTTTTTTTTTAATCTTTGAGTTTAGGTAAGTACTGAAGCGTTACTTTTAATGCCAAGAGATTAAAAAAAGTTTAATCCCAACATATAATCTTCCTTGTTATTTATTGGTTAAATTTAATTCGTTGAATGTTAAAGTGTCAGATGCATAAAGTTTATTTTTATTTTTTGTAAATAATATAACTTCAAAATTTAATCTACGAAGTGCGTATATATATTTTATATGCTGTGACCTTATTTATATTATAGAAACGTATTTTGCAAAGTACGCCTATGGAATGTGACGTTATATCCCCACTTTTACTCTACTCATCTATCCTTTATAGTATATATTACTATAGAAACAAGTTATTATTATGTGCCGTTGCTAGGAAATAAAACTAAAAGCTTAACTTTTCTTGTAAATATCTCGGAAGATCGAATTTTCACAGACATGAGACCTAAATTTTTTGCCGATTTAGATAGGAATTAGTCTACCCTGAAAGTTTCATTGAATTCTAACGAGTGGATTTCGAGATCCTCTGGACACACACACACACACACACACACACACACACTCACACACACACACACACACACACACACACACACACACACACACACACACACACACACACATACAAACCTTGCTCGTTTAATAGTATTTGATAAGATTTTGAAAGAAAATCGAAAAAGATTTTTTCTTTTTAAGAATAAGTCAAGAATTTAATAATTTACACATTTTCTAATACTGTACCTAATACTGTAAGTAAATCAAAAACCACCCTCTAAAAGGGGGTTGCAATAAGTAGATGAGTTTGTCATTCTTTGAAAAATGACTCAAGATTTAAAAAAATGTTTAATTTGATATATCCAATACTATTAAACGAGCAAGGTTTGTATGTATGTGTGTCCGGAGAATCTCAAAATCCACTCGTCAGAATTCCCATCTAAAGTGGCAAAAAATGCAGGTCTCGTGTCTGTGAAAATTCGATCTTCCGAGATATTTACAAGAAAATTTAAGCTTTTAGTTTATTTCCTAGCAACGGCAGACAATACAGAGATAATATAACCTGTTTCTACAGTAACTTTTTTATTATATATTTTGTTATGTCATTTTGAAAACGACTTTAACTCAAGAAAGTCGAAACGTCAATTAAAGCCCCCTTTTCTTTAAAATAAATGGTTTTATTTCCATTAGAAGAGAAACTGATAAATATTAGTTTAATTTGTCAGTTTTTGGCATTGTCAAAAGTAGTTAATTGTCAATCATCGATCATCGATGGAAATCACATATTTTTGTGCGAGGGGTATTCCAGAGCGATGTTCAGTAACGTAGTCGCGATACATATAGTGTTGATCTAACAGTGGCCGGCGAAAACGTTGGTGGAGTTATGGAAAATCTTCATATGAAAATAACCTATTTTTGTAAATATCAACGTCGAGGTTTGACTTTATTTAATTTCTGGCGTTTCAATCTGAAACATCTCTAGGTAAACGTTAAGAATATGGGGCCTGCTGGGATTTTCATGAAATTTTCACAGATACTATAAAACATGATAAAATAAGTATAGCAATAGAAATTTTTGCGCGGAAAAATATTTTTCACATTTTTTTTTGAAAAAATATATTGGGATACCTACTCCCAAGACAAACAAATTCAGTGCGTTGAAGCGATTATTTAACATATACAGTGTGTCCCAAAAAGTTTTATACAAATGGACAAAAAGTTTCTTACATTTCACAAAAAAAATTATTCTTGATAAAAATCTCTGCATGACTCACGGTCATTTGAAGGTCTAATTGAGGAAACCTAGAAAAATCTGAAAAAATTCTTACAAAGGTATTCAGTGTCGCCGAATCCGAATCCGAGGTCCGCTTGACCTCATTAGGTCAGCTCCTGGACCGGATCTGACCGTAAAATGACCTTGACCCTGTCCTGGAGGTCAAGCAGACCACGGATTCGGATTCAGCGACCCTGAAAAAATATGTATGATTTTTTTCCGATTTTTCTAGGTTTCCTCAATTTGACCTTCAAATGACCTTGACCTGACCTGATGAGGTCAAGCGAACATCAGATTCGGATTCAGCGTCCCTAAAAACCTTTGTATGAATTTTTTCAGATTTTTCTAAAAATTTTTCCTCAATTTGACCTTCAAATGACCTTGACCTGACATGATGAGGTCAAATTTTGTACCTGATTATGGATCAACAAGTGATGCAGAGATTTTTATCTAGAATAATTTTTTTTGTGAAATGCAAGATACATTTTTTTGTCCATTTGTATAAAACTTTTTGGGGCACACTGTATAACATAAACTTTTCTACAAATGCCCAAATAACAATTTATAAGCCTGAAAAGTTTTAAAAAAGCAAAAAATGTTTATTTGACGGACATAAATAATTTGCTTGTCAAATCACAGCCATCTCATAAATTCAACGTTGCCAATTCAATTTCAGAAATCGTGGATTTAGGTAAATATTTAATAGAATGTTGAGTAACATTCTTAAAATGGACACTTGTCAAAATGTGCTAAAAATATCTGTAATAGTTTTGGTTTTAATCATCTTTTTCCGAGCTAAATATTCGTATTTCTTTACTAGACTTAATATTGAAACTCGGTTTGTTAAATTTAATAAATTTTCGGGCAAATATCGTTTTGGCGAAGAACATCGTGACTTTATTTTTAAATGAAAAATGTAAATGTTGTTATACAAAATGCATGGTAGAATCAAAAAACTAAAATGAAGATTATTCTTTTTTTTGCCAAGTATATTGGATTACCAGACATACTGTAATTGTACTATTGTTTCTATTTTATAAATTGACGTAATAATTTTAATTGTAATCCATGGGAAAAAAAGATGCATTATCTTTCATTTCCTTTTAAACGCGTACTTCTTCAATGTCTCTTCACCCAACGCTATGACACTTCATAAAACAATGGAACACCGCCTTTATTATACTTCCATTATTTCATTATTTACATAAAACAATTGACAACCAATCAAATTTTTCCGCTTGAATGATCACAGTTTGCCAACTTCGTATGTAGAAGTTTCCAGGGAATTCGGAAGCAAGTAAATTTAATTGAACGTAGTTCGCTCTAATATAAGAGAATTCCAGTGGCGGATCTAATTGGTTGAATTTTAGTTGATTATTCTATTAATAAAATTTTACTTCTGTCGGCACTTCCAAAACGCATGGTAGTACAGTTTTTATGGGATATTCGATAAATATCAACATATCATCGTAAACCACTATCGGAGGATTTGATAATTTTGTAAAAATAGATTTACCCAAAGGTGCAGGAAAATAATCAAAGGTAATACCACAAGTCCTCCAAATTGTATCGATTACTTTTTTTATCTGTCAACACAGTCAGATTTTGTGGTTTCAGCCAATAAGAGCTCACGTTCCTAACCAATCATTGAGTTTTATACTGATAAAACCGCTTCTTCGTACTTGTTTTTTGATTAAACTTTGTTTACCTTTTTTGAAATGTCAAATATAAACATTTAACAACTTTTATTTAGTATTATCAATTATTATACTAAAATGTATTGCAAATATATGTTAATACCCAAATTTCAAAATGTACTTGTAAACTAACCTGTTTATTTGTTTATTTCAAATCGCTTTAACGCCTTTAACACACACATAATCAACACAACATCAGTTTTAGAATACGTCCTAAACACTTCAAATTACAGTACAACTGACAAATGTCAGTCTGAACGAATTAAGCCAAACGTAATCGCGCTTGCCTTCGTGGCCCTGTATTTAAATAACTCAATATTTGAATTTTCAATTTAAAAATTGGAGGAAAAATTGATTATATTCTTTGTTTTTAATACAAAATGATTCAAAAAATAATATCTTTCAAAATACCACTCGTGCTCTCAAATTTTATAGATTAAATTTTAGGTTTCCACACTCAAACGCCTTTCTTTCAGGCAAAACCACTCAAACAAACTGATTTGAGATAAAATAAATTTGTTTTCGTAGTTTTTCCAAATAAAGCGGTTTTCGTGAAATTTAATCGATAAAATTTGGAGGACTCGTGGTACTAAATTTTTGGTTTTCACGAAAAGGGCTTTATTTGAAAAAATCAAGAAAATAAACTGATTTTTATCTCAATTTATTTGAGTGGTGTTGTCTAAAAAAAGGGGTATGAGTACGGAAACCAAAAATTTTATCACTTGTAATCTCCCTAGAGCTTGAAATATTTCCAGATAGTAATTCAATCTCGTGGGAGATTTGGTAAGAAAATTTCACACCAAAGTAATATAAAAAACTATGACATGACATTTTCGTAAGATACCTATTTATGGCACAAATGAAACATGTTCCTTGAATTTTAGTTACATGGAATAACTAAAGACAAATTAATAGAACCTTCAGCAGTCCATTTAAATTTAAGTTTTGCTACTAAAATTTACCGCAAATATATTTTTTACAAATATTCAATATTCGTGATGATAGCGCCTTTTTCTTTTAATTTATAATAATTATATTGAGTGTCCATATATGCGAAAAGAATATGTTCCTAGGATTTTAATAGTATGAAATTAACATTTGTTGGTCTGTATTCTATTAGTTTTGAGTAATTTGACACTTGACAGAAACACTATCGCTGTGGTACCGCCCAGGGTACCCAGGAGGAAAATACTATCGCCAAGTTTTGTGGTTGCTACAGTAACGAGCTGAAACGAAAGCTTCTTATTGGTTAAAAAATGTTGGTGTGAAATTTTCTATAAAATTTAAGAGGACGAGTGGTATTTGGAAAGCTTTTTATCATTTTGTATTAAAAACAGAGAATATTGTCATTTATGCAAAAGACATTTTACACACAAATATTCAATATTTTCTTTATCAATTTCACACAAATCTATTCGCCCCCTATTTTGACCTGTTAAAAAGCTGTTATAGATTTAAATAAAGGTCTACCAAGGCATGCGCGAATGATTAAAATTTCCAGTGATCAGAGTGTATTCATACGTCTACGTAAGTTTTTAGTTGACGACAGGCTAGATATGAAACTGAGATTCAAGATGATAAAATGCTATGTGTGGTCTGTTCTTCTATATGGTACGGAAGCGTGGACTTTGAAGGTTTCGTCGATGAACAGACTCGAAGAATTGGAAATGTGGACTCTTCGCCGTATATTAAAAATAACTAAAAGACAGAGAACTACTTGAGATTATCAAACAGAAGAAGATCTCATATTTTGGACACACATTAGAATGGAAAGTTGAGGGCAAAAGAGGTATTGGCCGCAAGCTACGCAACATCCGGCAATGGACGGGCATTCACGACTTTGATTCACCCAGACACGCTGCAAATAACAGATATACATCGAATGTGGAGGGCGCCTACTTAGTTAAGACTACATGGAACTTAAGAGTATATTATAGTCGGCGCAGACTTCGGTTAGAAAATTTACTTCAAAACAATAGATCATATTTCTGTAAAATGGCAACATCGTAAAATTGCATCGGTACATTTATTCAATAGCGTCTCGGGACATCTACAAAGTTATGATTCACCCATTTTGCGCGATCCAACCAAAGTTAACAATAACATTTAGGCCTATAAATTCACCTCAGCAGAGCACGGAGAATTCTTAGTCTTTTTCTAATAGATATCATAAAAAACCACTTAGCAAACGGGTGCAATAAAAATCGCATTAACATTTCAGTTTTCTTCTGTAAATTTAAAGTGTAAGTTTAAAGTGTCATGCATTTAATAACTGTAGTCTTAAATTACGTGACGCTCTGTTACGACAACACTTCACTAGCACTGTTTCATAGACTTTTCCATGTATATTGCGCTCTGGTTCTGATATTGAAGGTTGGTCTGCGATTTGGTTTGTCCAAAAAGATCCACTGTTCTTCACCTACTACAACTCAATGCAAAAAGCCTTTTCTCTTGTGTCTGGCAAGCAAAATTTCACAAGTGGTTTTTTGTCTTTCGACGTCTCGTTTCTTTAATTTATATGGAATCCACTTTCCATCCTTTTGGATCTTTCTCAATGCGTATAGAGATTCAGAAATGGTGATGTGCAACATTTAGTACTTTTGCCAATTGTTCTAACGTTTGATAAAATGTTTGCAAATCTGCATTTTCAAGCTTTTTGACTGCCCAGAAACCATCGTTGATAGGTGTTTTGGGTTGCAGCATATTTACCATAAGTTTCACAATTAGAGTATTTTGGCCATATCATGAGGAAAAGCCAGTACAAAATTCTCCAAAACCTAGTTCAAGGCAAAGTTGATGGCCAACAAAGGCCTGGGAGAAGAAGAATTTCTTGGCTGGCTAACTTGCGAAAATGGTTTGAAGCAACATCTACTGAACTGTTTCGATGCGCAGCCAATAAGATCCGCATAGCTATGATGATAGCCAACGTCCGTAATCGGATAGGGCAATAGAAGAAGAAGATCTATGCTAAATTAGAAATTAAATATATGGGCCTAAAGTTAGAAATCTCCAATTTGTTCCCACTTTTGAAAAGCGGTTTGATAACGCCCTTTTTCAATATTTGTGGGAAGACTCCATTTTCCAAACAACTGTTGAAAATATGTGAGTAAAATTTCTTCCGTACTCGTTGCATGGAGAAATATACTTTCATTATTTTTAGTGTTTTCATCTTTGAATGATCTAGGGGTTTCGATTTTACTGGCAAGCGTTTGTCCTATCTCACTGTAATGTTTATTAAATTCATCAGCTATATCTCGTTTATTCGTAATGATATTATTATGCCACAATTTCACTTCAGTTATTTCTGCCTTGGGACGTGATTTATCGCAAATCTAATTAATACTTTTCCATTGCTCTTTTGATTTATTTTTGCTTTTATTTATTTCATTTTGGTAATAGAGTTTTTTAGCTTTTTCTGTGAGTTTACTTAATTTTCTTTTATACTTGTTATACATTTCCTTGAGCTCTTCATTTCGAGGGATTTTCAGTAATAGTGAACATAATTTTTTTTTCGTTTATAGGTGTTATAAGTCCAGAAGTAATCCATTTTTTTCGAGCCTTATGATTAGTTTTGTTTTTAGTTTCAGTTGTACTCCTGCTTACATAATCTTTCACATTTGGAATGTACGTCATTTTGTTCATAGATATCCGCCCAATATATATCAGGTCCGTTTCTTTGCCCTAAAAATGCTGCACCAAGGCTAAAATGCTGAACAATCTATTTCTTTGTCCAATTAGTGCATCTCCAATTTGGTGCTGAACCGATGCTACACCGATGCACGTTTTCTCTACCCACCTGAGACTGTGTTCTTCCTACACTAGATATACGCACCCATTATGTCGGTTTCTTTTTTAAAATAATGAACTAAACATTTCGTAGCTCTTCGTCCCCTCCAAGCTAGTTCATACGATGCAACGTAAAAAAATGTTTTGCAATCCACAAGGAGTATCTTCGTCCCAATAGTTAAAAATTTCTGTATTAGAAAGTGCTTTGAAAGAACTTTGTTTGTGCTTTTCAGGATGTTTTTGTAAAATTTTTCTTTTTGCATCTCTTGAATTTCGAGCATTTTTGAATTCTATATCATGGAAAGGATCAAAGGACCTGTTATACTTATTGAAGTAAAGTTCTTGAACTAATTTTGCCGTTTTATTCCACATTGTCTTTATTACTGCTTCTTCATAATCATTTCCGTTCTTTCTTTTCATGTTATAAGCCCAATCTTTTAAAATCAATGCCAAAGTAGCTGTTGTAGAAGATTGATCCAGAATATAATTTCTTTCTATGGTGAAGGTCTTAAATTGTCTCCATATCGACTGATTACTTATTAGAGTGTTTTTGGAAGTAGTTTCTAAATTATTTTTTATATTTTGCATCTATAATATTTTACATTACGATACGCATTTGAGAACTCTAATGTTTCATTAGATTACGCAACTTTTGTGTTATATGGTTGGTAATATGAATCAACAACTGACATGAATTGACATACTGATAATTGAAATTAAATTTCAAATCCGTCAAATTTTAAAAATTCTACAACAGTGCTACCAACTCATTTTTTTAAAGCAAACTTCTCTATAATATGCAAAGTATAAATTTATTAAAAAATTAATAAAATGGCAAAGTATAAAAAGTATTATAAGCAACTTAGTTCATATGGCTGTTATGACACTTGTCCTTTAAAAAACTCATCGCTGCGCGATTAGTTTTTTAAACTTGGACTCGTGTCATAACAGAATGCAATATGAATTTTGTTATTTCTGCATCAGAAAAGGTACTAAACCGATGATTTTTCACTCATCTTATATAACGCGTTGACACATTTAGTAATTATTTTGACAACTACCTGAAACTTGCTAAGCAAACAAAAGCTACAGTGATTATTAATAAAATTTTAGATCGACAGTTCTCATTCTAATCAACAGAGCCACAGTGTACTCACTTTTACCAAAATAGCCATTCACTATGCGTCTACTTTAAATTCAATGTCATTTTAGACTTCCAAATTTTCATATTTTGGACCCCATTTTGAAGGAGTTCCCGAAGTGGTACGGAGGGGCACATCAAATCCTAAGCTTAGTTTTTGATGCTCTATCAAAATCTGAAGTCAGAATTTTAAAATTCACAAAGACAAAGAATCAGCACACACACAAATCGAATTCAGAACAGTTTGTTCAGTGAAAATAAAATATGTAACAAAAATGTTAGATTGTTGAAAGTTATCACAGAGGGTTAATCGAGGTAGAAAAAATGATGCGCGGTGTCAAAATTAAAAAAAAAAAATTTCGAGCATTTTGGGTAATACTAAAGAATCCTTTCTACACCACCACGTTTCTTTAATTTTGCAACACTCATCTACGCAACTAGTTTTGGTGCTGCACCTGTCGGGTGTATGGTGTTACACCAAGTATTGAAAGAAGCAGACCTATCATTTCAAAGGTTTGTCCTATATTGGTCCAGCTCGTCGATAAGACTTGTTAAAAAAAGCAAAGTTTCGGCGACGTTGCCATCATTTACAAAATCACCTCCGACACCCCTGGGAGTATGGTCACGCGGAACGGGTTGAGAGTGGCGAAGTAGATAAAATAATCCAAAACTGAGATTATGCGAACGTGCGGTGAATTTAAATTATGGTCTGATTGATCGACGAGCAAGTGTGTTGACGTCTGCCCAAGAGCAGAACGGGGGTTGCTCTAACTAACTCACCCCCTTCGCACAGCCAGTTAATTCATAACTCCAATAGTACGGTCGTGATGGCAGTGTTTTCGGTGCAGCACTCGCCCAAATTATATTATTAAGGGCTGACGTGTGTGCTTAAAGACTGAGGATATTAAACTATTCTATCTATGATTGTGCATTGTCCCTCTTTCTGTATTTCCTTTTGACTTTTTGGTTGGTGTTTAAGGGGAAAGGATAGTATAAAGTCTTTTTCATTAATCCTACTGATTAAAATGAAAAGGAATTGTTATAAATTGTTATAGTTGAGATATATTTGGAAACACTGGTAATGTGGTCAAAAACATGTCACGTGACTAAGAGTGGTATCGATCCACCATAATGAGGAAGAAGATATTAATTTTAATAAAAAGTGGTTCTGTTATCAATATTTTATTTATTTATTTTGATCACAAAACAGTATACATTAATATATATTAACAATATCAAATTAAATAATTATAACAAATTGTAAAAACAATAATTCTCTCAAAATAAAAAGAGCTGAAAACAGCTTTGACCCAAAAGAGGATCAGCTGATCTTAGTTTCAGCCTTGAGGAGAAAAATATAATAAAAAGTAGAGTTCGTAAGAATCGCAAAGTTATATAATGATAACTATATGTGTACAATATGTGTCCACCTATACTGAAATTGCAAGGTAGTATTGGTTGTTTAATTTGTAACAGATTGTAGACTGCTTGACAAAAACTTTTTAAAATTGCGTTTGAATTTTGCAACAGACATGGATTTGAAGTAGGAGGGAATATTATTGTACACTTTATAATTTTATTTGGAAAGTAAAGCATTTTACAGCATTTTTTGGTTCAAATAAATTTTTTGAATACACTTTGTTACATGGTTTTTGAATCGTAGAATAACGTCAATATTTACTCCCAGATTTCTAGCCGATAAACTGGCTTCTGTAGATGTATTCTTTACAATAATATTTAAATCCCTTTTTACTTCATCGTGCTTGCTGCCAAATGTTAGTAACTCTGATTTTAAAGCATTAATCTGTAAATTGTGAGCTTCGGAACGGGCTATTAATTAGGTAATATCATTATTAATCATTATTTGTTGTATTTTCTATGTCTTTATAGTGAAAGGAAATATAACGAAGACTAGCAGGAATGTTACAAGTACATAATAAACTTTCAATTAACTTTGATAAAACTGTATACTTATCATTTATCAGTCTTGAAACATCTTTACCAGATTACAGCCTAAATATCCAAAAAAAATTTCTCCATAAAACCTGCCAAAAAAATAAAATATTTAGGAATATACCGGGTGTATCAACGATGCGTGCAGAGAGGATAGCTGCTTCCCTTTTGAAGATAGGAAAAAATGTTTCAAATAAAAGTTGTAGATAGCAATGAAAGCTATGTTCCAAAAATAACTACCAACATACAGGGTGTCCCATAAATGTGTGACTTATCAAAGTTATGTTTTTTTAAATGAAACACCCTATATATTTTAACTCGATTGAATTCCTTCGGAAGAGTGCTTCTCAAAAATATAGGGTTGTATGGATTTATACCAGGTAGTTCTGAAGTTATGGTGACATTTATGTCCCAAAATGGGTTCATTCAACACCAAATATCACAAAATCAATAACTAGGAATAACAAAAACTTTTCACCAAATATCCTCGAAAATGTTGTATTTTGATTTCATATTCATAAATTTACCGAATGGCACTTTTCCCATACAGGGGCAACCAAAACTCGGATCATTTTTTTCCCAGTTTTTTCAAATGGAACACCCTGTATATAGTGCCATACCAGAATAGTCAACACTATGAGCTACCAGAAAATGTAGGGTTTGCCTACTTGATTTTCACCGGAAATGCATCTAATTCTTAAGGAAAGTATGAAAAATGTCATAAAACATCGAACAAAATAATCTCAAAAAAATGTAAAAACTGTCATTTTATAGTAGATGTTCAGACAATCATCCGTTTTGAGCTATGCACAAATTAAGTCTATCTACGACTTCAGTTAAAGTTGATCTTGTAGTAGAGCGAAGAAATCCTCTAATTCTATATTTCCTTCAGCGTCGTTGGTTTGCCGCTAATTTATTTTTTTGTTCACTTCTTGTGTTTCACATTTTCTGTTTCCACAAACCACTCCTTCGAAAACTCTCGAGTCGCATATCGAACTGCATACATTCTACTGGCTAAAAGCAGTTTCTGTAACATCTATCCAGAGTGTAGATCACTTTATCAATTATATCAAATCACCTTTTTTAAGGAACATTTTAATGTTTCAGGAACTGTGAGTGAATTTATGATTTAAACCTAATATTTGATTTCGATCATGTTTACCATTTCTTCGGTGGATAATTTCATTTCGAAAGGAGAAAATATTAGATTTAAACTATAAATTCACTTCTATAATAAAATGTCATGTTTGTTGACAGTTCCAGTAACATTCAAATATTCCAAGGGTGATTTGATATAATTGATAAAATGATCGACATTCCCGATAGATGTTACAGAAACTGCTTTTAGCCAGTAGAATGTATGCGATTCGAGAGTTTTCCAAGAAGAGGTTTGTGGAAACAGAAAATGTGAAACACAAGAAGTGAGCACAAAAATAAATTAGCGGCAAACCAACGACGCCGAAGGAAAAATAGAATTAGAGGATTTCTTCGCTCTACTACAAGATCAGCTTTAACTGAAGTCGTAGATAGACTTAATTTATGCATAGCTTGTTTATTTGTTAATTTTACCGTCTCTTTTCTGACCTAATGGCCTAAACTGGACGGGACCTACAGTTTATCGTGGGCTCCGAACCACGGTCCTCAATCACCTTAAACCCAGGACTATGCCTTTGTCATGCAGGTGATCTACCGACTAACAAGTGTGTAATTGTGTCACCAACCCCTATCAGTTCCACGAGATATCCGATCTCATCCGGCCTGTTTACCGGCGTGAATGAAACTGCGTATGACACAAATACCTTTTTGCACTTGCCCAAAGTCTTATCAAAGTCTATCTCCCCGAACAGTGACCAAGCTGAATCGGCAGACGCCTTCCCAACTAGGCCACCGTGTCCGGTTATGCATAGCTTAAAACGGGTGATTGTTTGAACATCTACTGTGAAATGACGGTTTTTTATATTTTTTTGACTTTATTTTGTTCCATGTTTGTCCATCATTTCCTTAAGAATTAGATGCATTTCCAGTGAAAATCAAGTAGGCAAACGCTACATTTTCTGGAAGCTCATAGTGTTGACTATTCTGGTATGGCACTATATACAGGGTGTTCCATTTGAAAAAATTGAGAAAAAAATGATCCCGAGTTTTGGTTGCCCCTGTATGGGAAAAGTGCCATTCGGTAAATTTATGAATATGAAATCAAAATACACCATTTTCGAGGATATTTGGTGAAAAATTTTATGGCACTATATACAGGGTGTTCCATTTGAAAAAATTGAGAAAAAAATGATCCCGAGTTTTGGTTGCCCCTGTATGGGAAAAGTGCCATTCGGTAAATTTATGAATATGAAATCAAAATACACCATTTTCGAGGATATTTGGTGAAAAATTTTTGTTATTCCTAGTTATTGATTTTGAGATATTTGGTGTTGAATGAACCCATTTTGGGACATAAATGTCACCATAACTTCAGAACCACCTGGTATAAACCCATACAACCCTATATTTTTGAAAAGCACTCTTCCGAAGGAATTCAATCGAGTAAAAATATATAGGGTGTTTCATTTAAAAAAACATAACTTTGATAAGTCACACATTTATGGGACACCCTGTATGTTGCTAGTTATTTTTGGAACATAGCTTTCATTTCATTTTTTCCTATCTTCAAAAGGGAAGCAGCTATCTTCCACGCACGCATCGTTGATACACCCGGCATATAGACAATCATCTTAGGTGGAACTCTCATATGGAGTATCTAACAAAAAAACTCCGCAGCATTTTATTTAGATTCAAACAAATTAGACAATTTTTAAACTACAAACAGCAACAAATTTTGTATCATAGTTTGGTCGAGTCACACCTCAACTACGGCATTATTGGTTGGGGAGGGGCATCAAGAACTTACCTACAGGCAGTTGAAGTCTCCCAAAAACGATTTCTAAGACTAATGTTTAACAAACCTGCAAGAAACTCCAGCCATCTGCTGTACTCTGAAACAGAAATATTAGATATTTAGACCAGTGCAGATAATTTTTGAAACCAAATAAAATAATAGTAGGATGAAACTCATTGGAAAAGGAAGAGAATATGACAAAAATGATAGGAAATAGTAGTTTACCTAACAAGGGAAAAGTCACTTTACGCACGTGTTAGGTACACTATTTTTTCTACTAGCGTGCGGAAAAAACCCAAAAGTTAACATAAAGAAACATTTATTATTAAATACATATCAACAAATTAATTATTCTTAATATTAATATTAAACGTGCAATTTGTAGCATTCTGCAAATTAATTGCAGAGGATGAAATGTTTTCCAATGAAGTCAGATTTCGGTTTTCCACTGCTTTGTCAGCACTAATTGTTGTAAGCGTGGCGATGGGAACTTGGCTGGAAGAGGTCATTTTGGAAGGCTTTACTGGCGACAGCTGCTGACTAGTGGAGGGCCAGCGACAGCGTTACTGAAGTTTAATATTTTATTCGATAGGCTCTTTTAGAAACTTGGTGAGCTTTCTACATAATCTTCTGCGACGCTAGAAGATTTCCAACCTCCGAGGCGTTTAATATTTGTTATTCCTTCTCCGGAATCTGCAAGCATTGTGGAGGCCGAACGTCGGAAACTGTGGCCCGTATATAATTCAGGATTTGGAAGCTTGCAATCTCTGATGGCATTTTTCCGAAGGTGTTTATTCCGATACATTGTACAGTGCAAGTTCCTTTCTTATGTTTCACGAAAAATCGCTTATGTGGGGTTTCAGGCTTTCTTAAACTCACATACTTTCTAAACAAATTTAGCAATTTTCCATTTTCAGCTTCCTCAGAAATCGCAAAGCTTCTGAAAGAGTGGTTTTTTGTGTCTGGGATATTTATCAATAAAATATTTCCTTTGTCATCAATATGATCTAAAGACATCTTTGTTAATTCTTCTCGCCTACATGCGCCCGCCAAACCAAAAATCGTAGCGACTTTTATATGAAGATAAATTTTGTCAGGCGCTTCATTTATAAACTTCTTTTGAGAAAATTTTTGCCTTTTTGGGTCTAAATCCAATGTTTTGTTTTTTTATATATGCCGTGATCTTGAAAAACTTGCTTAAATCGACGTCTTTTTTGAGTTTAATTACAATTTTCAACATTGAGTACCTGGACCAAAGAGTGTTTGGCTTGCATGTTTTGGAAATTTCAGCGAAATAAGCCAAAAAAACGTCTTCTTTAAAAGTTTTAATTCCCTTATTCTGGCACCAGTTTTCAAACAAAATATATTACTTTTCATACCTATAACGGGATTTTGATGGTAGTAGACCCAAGTTTGCAGTTCTAGCCGCTTCCAAAACTGACTCTGGCAAATCTTCGTCTGAAGAATCCATGAAAAATTATCTTCTAGAAAAAGATGCGACGGTAAAATTGGTTTTGACAAGGTAGTGTTTTGACTGACAGGTTTATTTTTTCTTTGTTGCTACGGTGATTCAAAGTGACAAATAAAAAATGTCAGATGTTTATTATTATTTGACATTTATTTGATGAGGCTTATACTAGGGCCAGTAAACAATTATTGAAACGTACGTTTCTTTTTATTAAAAATTATAGCAGAATTCTAATAAGTTTCTTAATTTTTCAGTCAATTTGTAAACTACAACCATACAAATATATATTTTAAATATTCATATGTCAGTATACTCCCCAAAAACAAATTTACTAGCGCGGAAATAGTACATTGTTTACCTAGTAGTAAAAGCGATACATTCCCGGACGACAATGCAAATTGTTGGCCGAGGCGTTAAGCCGAGGCCAACAAGCATTGAGAGTTGGGAATGTGCTTTTACTACGAGGTAAACATATCATTTTTTCTGAAATCGCAATCAACATTATTACAAATTAAGAAATTTTTATAAATGCATAACAATTTTTTCTGACCATCTAATTACCTATGAAATCGTATCCATGACAATCACTGTTCGTTTATTGTTATGAGAAAAGTCAGAGATTAACTACTTAGTTCGGTTTAATACCTACGTATACTTATAATCACTTTTCAAGTAGAGTTCAGCCCATGTTTAATAATTGTACAAACTGCAACATAACTATAAATATACAAAAATAGTTATAATAATATGTGTTATAATATATTTAATAAGTAATAATAATAATATACGCCCTGCAATTTTTTGTTTTTCAGTATCTTTCTGTTTATTCCTAGAGCTTGGTTTCCTTTGAGGATTCTTTCCTTGACATTTTCTCCGCTTACTAATCCTGTCATCATCCCTAAATAGTTGAAGGTGGTTACCCTTTCGAATTTGTGCTTTTGCACTTCTAGGTATTCTTGTGGTGGTATTTTCTCTCTTCCTATTCGCATGTATTTAGTTTTGTTTTCGTTTATTTCTAAGCCTAGTTCTTTCGCTTCTTTGTTCAGTTTTTCTATTGCTTTTTTTAGATCTTTTTCATTTGTTGTTATTATTATCAGATCATCGGCATACGCTATAACTTGTATTTGGTTTGTTATTATGTTTCTATTGTTTAGATTTACATTAAATATGCATGAACTTTGGAAATAAAAGTGGTTTTATTATCAATATAAAAGAGTATTTTAATGAAGTACATCATTATTCACCCTGTATAACACAATAAACAAATATTCCTTAAATTACAGTTTTATCGTCTCGCGTCCCTGTTTCTTTTCAGACTTCAGTGAACTACAAAGTCTTTTCAACCGCGGTTGAGAATACTTCTACTCCAGAAACAAAAGTGTGGAACACATAAATTATCAGTCGCATTCATTCTCGCAAGACTAGCGGGAAATTAAATATCAAAGTCGTCTAGCAATTTTCCGGTCACTATCTCACCCTCGTCTCAAAAAAATGTAATTTAAATGTCCCTAACCGAAAGTGTCATCTGCAGTGTAAAAAACAGGACTTAAGGAAGGTCATCTGTATATCTTCCCCTGTCGTACCGAGACATACTTAAGGGTCCGTCAAATAGATTTCCCTAAATATATGTGGAAATGAAGAGCGGGAGGGTTTCTTTCTTTTTATTTGACTCTCAAGTGGAGACTTTAACTTTAAATAACCCTCGGTAGATACAGTTCGTTGCATTCTTTCTTGTGTTTTGTATTTTTTTATGGTCGCTTAATGGGAAATGTTCATTTCAGGATAGGGAGGCAGATAAATTTGTTGTTGAAGATCAATAATCTGGAACTTTTAGAAAAAGTTCTTAGTTCGAGTTTGAGTAATACGTAATGTGACATTACACAATAGTTAGTGTGATGTAGTAGAAAAATGATCCAAATTCGAACAAACGAAAAGAATTTATTTAATCCACCTTTTGTGCGGTTTCTAAAATGCAATAAAAATAAATTAAATAGGAGCACGAAGAAAATGAAATATTTTGGAACCAAAATATTTTAAATTGGGAGTAATAAAACTGTACAAATGATGTGAAATAAAATCACAAGCTCCCAAGAAATACGACATTAGAAAATGTCAAATCAAAGTTGTTGGGTTTAAGTCCCGAAAGGATTCGGGTTCCACCTGCGTCTGGACTTATGTAATTCAATACCTGTTGGGGCATATAGGCCAAAGAGTAGTTGTTAAAATCCAGACGTTGGTCAGCGTGTGACATTTTCTTGGAAGCTTGTGATTTTATTACACATCATTTGTACATACTAAATCAAATATTTTTTATGTCAAATAAGGTGTGTAAGATACGTACTTTACGCACGGTACACTGAAAAAAAATATTTGGATCACATTGTGAATTTGCGTAGATATTGACGGAAAGTTTACAGTCCCATAGCTGTAAAAAAAATTACCAACAATAACTAGTGATTTTTACAGTACGTTGTGAAAAAAATTGTGTCTTCTCAGATATATTGTGAAATTTCATATAACCTATAGAATTCACAAGTTATGCCAGTAATAAAACTCATTTTTTTTGTAAAATGCTACACAAAATGTAAAATTGCGAATGAGAAATCACAGATACTTATTGTTTACAGTTGCAGTTACAGTTGCATTGTGAATATCTAAGATTGCAATTAAATCGTCTGTCGCTTGATTAATTCGTTCATCACCGGGCCAGTAGCCTTTTTATGGCCTATTAGTTCATTTGTGAATCTACTGTGAATAAGACAAAATGTGTTGAGTGTATTGTATTGTGGAAAGTGCCACTGTAGGTGAGTTCATACTCTTTTATTTGACTGCACGCTTATTATAACAGGAATAATCCTTCCTCAGTTTTGTATATTGTATTGTATATTTTTTACAGCTTTTCTTGTATTATGGCTATAAAGAAACAGCACGTGGATATTACCTAAAAGATTGGTTTAATATGCATATTTTTACAGAGTTATCTTCAGAAAGTAATGCAAGTTTCAGTCAAAAAGTGTGTAGGATACAGAATCTCAGTCATACGATGAAACTGATGCGAACATAGGAAAAGAAGTTACACGAACAGCAAAGAAAAATGTACTTTCAGCTACACCATTTCCAGGAGCCTTTGATAAGGAAAACAAAAGTGACAGTGATTATACTTACCTCATTTGTTAACGTCGATTCTTCTACACCTCTCACACCAATCTCCTGTGATTGAATAACAGCAGTAGTAGCACACAGGTACGGTATTATTTATAATTACTTTGAATTAACATAATAAACATAACGTTAATCTCAAAACCTTTACAAATTGATGGTTAAATTGTCATAAGTCAGTTGCTAATGATAACTAATTCACTGATACATAAATATTTTTTTAGGAGCTATTCCCCTCAACAACAGATAAAGAAATCCTAAAATGCGTTGGGAGTTGGGACCAATTTAGCCACGGACAGTGATCGAGACTGAGGTCCCAGGACAACAAAAAAATGTCTTATAATGTATTTTTTTTAATAAATTGTCAATATTGACCACTTAGTGGTAATGCATTATGTTATTTCAATAGTGACCCAATAGTGAATGGGTGAATGAGGTACCCACTAATTATGCAAACGTAAGTATTTATTTCTTGTATAATCACATCAATTGAGAATTTGTATGTATTGTATTTGTATTAATAAAGAAACAGTTTTTTCTTCAAAAATTATAATTTATATTGCTCTTTCATATTCTATTTTTTTTTATAATTTTTTGTTTGTTTATTTAATAAACAAATTGTTATAAATAAATAAATTTTGGCGTTATATTTTTTATTGAACAAAATAAAAATAAGCATGTTTCATTTTTTTTTGATTTTTTAAAATTACTCAAGTATTAAAATTAAAAAAAATAAATAAAAAAATCCCAAAAAATGAGACATGGTTGTTTTTATTTTGTTCAATAAATAAACAAATGAAAAATTATAAAAAAAAATTCTTCAGAATATGAAAGAGCAATAAGTATAAAATATGATTTTTGAAGAAAAAACAGTTTCTTAATTATTTTTATTAATTATTCTTATTAATATTTACCTAATACCTTACAAAAACAATATATATATATATATATATATATATATATAAATTCTCAATTGATGTGATTATACAAGAAATAAACACTTACATTGTGAATTCGCCATATTGAATCATTTCCACAATTTAATTTCACAACACGTCTGCATAATTAGTGAGTACATTCACAAACTTATGGTGAAAGTAACATGTGAAATCACAATGTTCTTTTAGTTGAACTGTGATTTTACATTGTCATTTCACAAGTTTAGAGTAATTTCACATCGTGGAAATACAAATAATATTAATTTAACAATTATTCTGGAATTTGCTCAAACCCACAGCGTTCACTGTGATTTCACAATGAATTTGGGAATTTTCCAATTTTCTGGTGAAATTTTACAACTACAAAGGTAATAATTACAATAAATATCTAGGGCAACAAATAACCCATGATATTGACTGGAATTTCACAAAACGCTTTTTTCAGTGTATGTAAAACAAACTTTAAAAATAGAGAAGGAAAAAGAAATCTAAGAAATAGTCCTTGAGGTCCTAGAAAGAAGATGAAAAGGAAAAGATATGAATTTGTTTACCTTAACAAAAAGCAACGGACTAAAAAAGATTATGGTTTCTTAAATTACGTCTCCAACTCACCGTCCAATCTAATTTAATTCCTTTTTTACCTTAGAAAACCAGTTGATCGAAAAAAACATATTTCTCAATTAAATTACAAAATTGTATTAGTTAAAAGTTGAAAATTTCACGTTTCTACATTAACTATTCCGATACTTCAACAAACGTTAGAAAATTATTGTAGTAAAATTTGTTTAAAAAAAATATATTGATGAAATCTTTATGGCCCGATAGTCACTATATCCTTACGTATAAACTCATAAATTTTATTTCTAACTATTATATTTCCATACATCTGATAAACAAAATTTCTTCCCCAATATTCACCACTAAAGACTCTTTCTTATAATACTACTAGATACCAGTCTATTTTCGACCAACTTACAAAAAGATTGACAGACTTAATGCAATTTGGTCATATCTCGACAGCTCTTGAATAGCGTAGCCGGGGATTTTTGTTATCTTGGCAAAGTGAAGATGGTATCACTGGAAACGATATTGGATGCACTCAAACAAAATGTATTGCTCATTCTTTTAGAGTCGTTCTACCTGACATGACGCGGAGTAAATTACTTTCAACAATATTTTTGATCTCCGGGACATGATAACGGGAGAAAGAATTATGGGTTATTTGTACAAAAAAAAGGTTAATTTAAGGAAATTAAATGAAAAAAATGAGAGTTCAGTTTATGAGAAATTGGATGTCGTTAATGTTAACAGTGATAAATGCGCTATGGTCAGATATTATGAATTTTTAAAATTTTATTTTTAATGGATGCATTATTTCAACCTAAATAAATTATAAGAAACGTTTCAAAATACACCAGATTCTCTAAAAGTTGGATATGAAAATAAATATATATTTATAAGTGAGTGAGCATATACAGGGTGTTAACGAATATGTGTTACAGATTTTTAGGACATGTAGGACATGCAAAAATAGATTTTATTACTTTACAAGAGGTGTAGAGCGTTATCGATCGAATATCGCAACACCCTGTATTCACCATATGTTTTTGTAAGTAATTAACTTTATTTGAAACATGCTCCTACTTTTCCAAATTGTGAAACATCACCCCTGTATCTAGAAACTACATCCAAAAGCTTAACCTCAAACCAAACGCAAATAAATTTATTATTTATACAAACAGCCTCCGAAATCATATCTGCAGCTGCCCTATAATATAAATTATGTGAAATGAATGTAACAAGAAATTATTAGAGGTCTCCGGTTATCAATAAGGAAAGATGTAACGTCATTAGGGGATTGACCAAGGGTCACATCGAGAGTAGAACGTAATAAACTGATGTTCGGAATTCCATTTAGACTCACCCCTGCATCTTGAAAGTCATCCCTTCGTGTTGTTTACACAATCATTGACACTCCCAAGCTAAAGGCCCATCATTCTCTTTTCTCCTGTCCGTTTTCTTGTCCCTCACAAAAGATTTATGGTGGTCTTAGCTATTAGAACTTCTTACATGCATACTTTGCATTTTAAGGATGCCCACTTTAAGAAAAAATTCATTGAAGTAATAGGTAACCAAATTAAAAAGAACTTAGTGAAACATCAAAATGATAACATAAACATCAATACACTATTTTATGGTTTAAATACTAAAAAATCGTTAGTTTTGTCTCTAATATTTCGTAAAAAAATCAACTGAATCAGGTAAAAATCAAGAAACTTGTGTGATTTTATTAAAAAAAATTTTAATTTTATTTTTAATCTGACAAGTAATCAATTTAGTAAATAAATTTATTAATTATCATTAAAAACAACTTTTGAATAGATAAGCAGGTTTAAAAATATACAGTGTGTCCCAAATATGTTTACATAAATGGAGAAAAAGCTAATGTGACATTACAAAAAAAATTATTTATGTTAAAAAGTTATGCAGCACAAGATAATCCATACTCAAGCAAAAATTTTTAAAAATATTTGTTGCTATGTATGCAGATTAAACCAAAAATAATAATTTATATTAATCAGCAATGGAAAATTCTTTGCAAAAATACTTTTTGGGGCATACTGTATTTTAAAACCAAGCCAAATATAAATGCAAAAAATAACTTATTGAGTTAGATAGATATTTTATAAGTAGAATGGTTGATACAGATATTTATTAGAACAAAAATTGCCCAAAATTATGTGTTCACACAAAACCAACTGTAGCATTAGTGTTCATTGCATCAACAATAATCATTTTATTAGCTGCAATGCTTTATTTTTCTACCCTCACCTTTATACCTCACAAAATTAAGAATTCTTTTAGGCAATATTTGACTTTATTGATCAACATCTTCTTCTTCAAGGGTGAGACACTCATTCCAAAATATTTTATAATATTTATGGGTCGTATAGCGAATGAAGTTTCAATAAATAGTGAATAGCAAGGGACCCAGCACAGTTCCCTGAGACACACCACTCCATAACTGATTAAGTCATTACTGTGCTTTATATTATGTATTTTGTCTTCTTCATTTCTATCAACAACCTCATTAACTAACTTCCATAGTTTTTTGACGAATCCCTTTCTTTCTGGACTTTCTTATTATAATAATTTCGTTGAGCCTTTTTAATCAATATTTCCGTTTCTCTTTTATTGTACGATTGAGGTATTTCAATTTGTTAACTTTTTTCGTGGCATATGTTTCCCTACTAGTTAAACCTTCCTTATATTTCTCTGTATACAAATTTTCTCTTTTTTTCATTTGTTCTATATCACCCCAAAAATAATTTAAAAATTTTTCACAAAAATCTTCAAGATTTTCACACATCTCCTCGCTAACACGCTACCACATTGCTGCCTGTCCTTTAAAAGTCTTTTCTATCCATTTTCTCCATTTTCTATTTCTCTTAGTACCTTCATTTTTTCTTCTATCCCTTTTATGTACTTCATTGGATGAAGTCTGTTGTCCCCAAAGAATTGCAAATCATTTTCATTATTATTTCCCATTATTATAATTTTTTGTCCACTTGAAGCTTGATTTTTCTTTAATTTTTCTTCTAATTCTTTGAACGATTCTGTGCATTCCTTCTTATTTTCCTGAATATCTCTTTTCAATTCTTTTTGATTCTTGTCCACTTTTCTAGCTACTGCATTAATAGCAAATTCTACTTCTTCTCTAGTTTCTTCTATTTTTCTATCTATTTCCTTTTCTTGTTTCTTTAATGTCACTTCAACTCTTCTTATTAAAATTATCATTTCTTCATTATTCTTCTTGAATCGATTTCCCATATCCGTTCATATATCTCCAATTTCGTTTTTAATATTGTCTTCCATATTTATTTTTATTTCTTCTTTATTCTTTTGTAGATTTTCCATCAATTTTTCTTGATCTTGTCTTCTCTCTTGACTCATTTTCATTAACATCTGCATTAATTAATTCATTGGATTTCTATTTTCATTAGTTGTCGTTTCTATAATAATACATTCCAGATCACAGAATAACAAGTAATGTCATTTCCTCCATGAACATAATTTCTAACTGTTACACACTACAATACCTACAATTTTTAATTCAATTTCTTTTTCAATATAAAATATTTATACATATAGTAAACACTGTACAATTTTTTGATACTACTACGCTTCATCAAAAGTATCTCAGCGTTCTGTTTTGTTTTCTCTATGTACTATTTTATATTTAGTTTATTCTTTAAAAACGTATACACAGATCTTACAATTTTTATTTGATTCTGCATATAACAGTAAAACAGAATCTAAAAGGGGCACGAAACCGAAATAAAACCGTTCGGGAATTGCCTGGCAAAAGGCTAAATTTCTTATGGTGATCTTTCACCCCAATTTGTCGCCGCCGATCCGCCTTACCCAGACTGGACACGGTCCAGAGATCCAGTCTATTACACTAATAGCCTTATTGTTGGGGAAAGAATGACTTTAAAATACTTCTTTTTACCCTACTAAATTCCCGATTGTTCTGACATTGTGTTCTAGACAATTGCCTTCCAGAAAACTAGTAATGAATCAAGTGGATACTGCTCAGTCATTTCGTTTTATACCGAACGGATGCGAATTGTCTTGTTTCTGTTGATTCACGATAGATCATTTCCTTTGCGGTATTAATTTTATAAGAAATGCATTTTATGCAAACAATATTTTAATATATTTTATCGTATCGACTTCTAAATAAATATAACAGTGGAATTAGCATTCATTAGTAGATATATGTTTATGATCAATCAACACTTTTATATTTGAGAAAATACCATGACAGAAATTAAAATAAATCAGTACGCAATTAATAATAATATTTATTCACCAATAATATTTTACATAAATAAAAAAGTGGAAATTAATATCGATACTCAATAAGTGCAAAGTGCTTGTTTAAAGAAAATAGTAAGTACATAAATAAAATGTATTGCTCATTTAATTAGTCGAAATGTTCGAACGTGGTATTCCGACATATACAGTATGTTCGCGTTCAAATTTACAAGACCGGGCCTGCCCATTTTCCAGACATTACGTCATAGTGACCAACTTGCACCGACAAGGGTTTCTTTATATTATTTTTTATTCATTTGTTATATAGACTATAGACAGTCAGCGAGCGAATAAGCTCTTCATTTGTTTAAACTATTAGCACCGCATCTAGTGATAATTGGGATTTTCTACCTAGAAGTCAGTACGTTTCATGAATTTTAATATTAATTTGTTGCTTCTTAGCTTTGATATGTGCCTTCCATGTCAGTTTTCAATCTAGATGTAGTCCTAGATATTTAACTTCGTCCTTTTGGGGAATTACGGCATTGTTTACGGTTACCTGGGGACAAGTATCGTGTCTTGTGGTAAATGTGATTTGCGTTAACTTTAATTATCCACTTATTTTGCCATTTCTGCAATAGATCTAGATGATGTTGCAAGTTTCTAGCTGCACTGTTTGGATTTATGTCCGATGGTAGAATCGCAGTATCATCGGCAAAAGTTGCAATTGTGGTGACATTTGTTGTTCGTAAATCTGCCGTGAATATTAGATACAGGTATGGTCTCAAATCACTGCCTTGTGATACACCGGAGTTTATAGGCTAATAGGAGGATATTGTGTTCTCAAATTGCAAGTATGATTTTATTATTAGGTAAAATTGATCAGGAACTCTTGATTTCAGTTTGTACAGAAGTCCAGTGTGCCATATTCGAACTGACTTTAGTGCGCTCGTCGAACTAACACATCAGATACAAGCAAAAGCACACAAATCCCCGAAAGCAACTGCCGATAAATCCAAATTACAAGCAAAACCCCATAAAAAATAACGTGTTGTAATCTATTATATGCAAGTACGCGCGCACTGTAATGTTGCAGATTTTTTAATTTTTTGTTATTCTTTAGTAATGAGTAAATAATAAAAACGACTGGCGTCTACTGTTGTTTATTCTTCTTGGGTTTTATTGACAGTGTAAAGTGAAATAATTTTGCAGATTATTTTGTATTTCTAGTTGGTTTGCATCTTTTGAAGTTTTTATAATAGAAGAAGTAGAAACTAGTGTATTAGAAATTAGTACAGGAAGTAGGAAGAGAAATAATGAGACGAATCGACAGAAGGCTCAAAAGCAAAGAGAAGAGATTTCGAAAAAAATTAAAGGATTATCAAAAAAATATGGTAGTCACCCAAAAATTCAATGAGGTAAAATTGGTTAAAATATCCACATTCGAAAACTTCCATTTCACCAATGGTTCAGAGAAATTTGAAAAATTTTTGAAAATAAAATTTTCTGATACAGATTTGATTATAATAGAAAAATATTAAAAATATTTAACACGGGACATTCCGAAAAAGAAAAAGAAGTCTCTTCAGCATCTGCTAAATCAGCAGTTTGATAAGGATTGGGAGGAGTTACAGGTCCTTTAAATATATAGGCGGTTTCCTTATTCTTATTGACATACGGGGCGAAAGCTCCTAATCAGTTTCAGAATTCGTGGGAATTTCAGGATTTTGTATGAGTCTCTCAACTGCTACACCCGGTACCTCTGGAGCATCTTCCAATGAATTCCTTTCAGAATCACCAATTTTGAATAAGCTTAAATCTCCTCTTGGTACTAGGTGTTTAAGTGAGACTGTTGACTCTTTACCATTCTCATGGTCTTATTAAAGCTCAATCAGGATTTATTTCAACCACTTCAACATCTTCTCCAAGTGGATCAAATTTACTGAATCTTAGTTGTTTCATAAATAGCACCATTTGTTATTATTAACCAGGAGGGAATCGATCTTCCAATTCTTCGTGAATTTTCGAGTTTTGAGTGCCAAACTAAAGCAGTTTATCCCTTTGTATCGTTCCACCTGTCCGTTTCCTTCTGTCTGGGTTGTATGGCGCAGTTTCACTATGCGTTATTCCATGAGACTGCAGATATGTCACTAGCTAAATTCATGGTAAAATGGCAAAGAGCTAGTTTAACAACAGTTGAACTATTAACAAGAAAAAGCAAAGGTGAACTGTGAATATTCATCTATAACTGTTAATATATACTTATGACTTATAGAGCTTGGTAACGGTCATTTAAAATTTATGTTTAATGGCTCAAATGCAGCCATTGCTTTTACTAAATGTCCAGTAGGGTTTTTCAGAATTTCGGCTTTATCTCAGCTTAAATGGGACATTCTGTGGTCATCTGTTTAGTCTAAGTAATTATAGGACAGCTATTTGTAATAACTAATTATAGTTCTTCGTTTTCACCAGATTCAAAATATGTTGCATAGTGTTTAACTTCTATAAAACTTTGTAAAACTCTTAACTATTAGAAACAGTTGTCGGTTTCATAATGATACTATTTTCTTTCTAGCTAATTACCTTTTCGTTCTTTACACACAAACAAACAGGAAAGTTTTGTTGACTGCAACCCCTACTTTTGTTTTTATCTACAAATCTTTATACCAATCAATTATTTTACTTCGATCTAGATGTCATAAAATTTGACCTTTGTTCTTCGCCTGATTTTAGGAAAGCCAGCATATCTTTTGTCATCGTAGTACAATGCGTATTTTAATTATGATTGAAGTCGCATATCATTTCCTGGTAGCGACGATTTATTTGTTTGGGAAATGTTTGAATGCCAGGATACGCCGCGCATAATGAGTTTTGACTTTTCGCCTTTGGAGGGCAAGGCTGTTAGAAATTAGAACAATAGCGTAAAATGAACTCAATTTATATTCATTTGGAACAATCAAAGTGATGAGTATCTACAATTGTGAATACTAAAAGATTTCTGAAGTTAGTATAGACAGAAAAAATCGATAAAAATTAAATAGTAACCGAGGTCATTTCTCTAGGATATATATGCCAAATAGAGTTATTTTTTGTTTGATGGTCATACATAAGTTACTTTTCGCGTCCGGATCACCATATCAAATCAAATCAAATTTTCATTTTCCAAAAATCAGCCACATATGTGGCTTTGTCATTTGCGAGTATAAGGTCCTCCTCACTCATGTTTGGACACACGGCAAGATGTTGTTGGTGGTCTTGAGTTGCGCGGCATTCACAGTTGTCATCCTCTTTATAGCCTCACTTTTTTAGGTTTCTGTTACATCGTGCGACTCCCGTCCTCAGCCTGTTCAGCGTCCTCCACGTCGGGAAAAGTAGATGATTTCCAGGGTCCAGCTCTTCACCCGCTATAGGTTTGTTCGATTTGCTTTAGGCGTAATCTCCAGGGGTGTTGTCGACCGCATAAAGCTCTTCCGAGACTTAAGTCTATGCGGTTGCATTTGATGCCAATATAGGGGATGTCTCTGGTCGATTTCTTGTTTTTTACGCTCAGTCCCCCGCTATTGGGCATATTTCCTCCACCGGGGTCGGTTTCAAACAGCCAGACACCATGCGCACTGTCTAGTTCAGTGCCACGTGTGCGCAAGTGCATACCGCACAGCTCCAACATACAGCCTGCTGGTGCTTCTTGGGCAGTTACCAATGGGCCTGATGATAAGAGAGCGAAGCTCACTATGGGGGTTAGTAGTAGAGTAGAGGCAAGGGAGGCCTGCATGGTCGAATGACAGAGGAGATGGGCAGTACATGGGGACACGGCGCAGTGGGCCAAAAGACTTGTCCCAGATGTGAGGAGATGGTATGACTGTCCTTACCGTAGGACTGACTACTTCTTCTTACAATTCTGGACGGGGCACGGCAATTTCACCACCTATACAAAGCATATTGGAAAGACGGAGGGAGACATATGTAGGTACTGCCCAGACAGGAACACTCCAGAGCACACCATCTTCCGTTGTGGGAGATGGACAGGAAGAAGAACACTTGTGGAGCGGGAATTAGGGGAGGGCTTTACCCCGGACAACCTGGTAAACCAAATGACAAACAGCAGACGGAGGTTCGACCTGGTGTACGAGTTCATCAAGGGGGTCATGAAGAAGAAGGAGGCGGAAGAGCTAGCCTCGCAACGTTGACGAAACGCTGAGTAAGCTGAACGAAATAACCCGGTCTTTCTGAGGTCGTGCTGAGGTTTGGTGCGGTAGGAAGGGTTTGCACTACTCTAGCTGGAGCTAGAGACCCCGAGTCCCACACTCCCAGCCGCGATAGAGAGACAAAGCGCTGGGGTAGCCATGAGAACCTCACCCGTCAAAAAAAAAACACTTTAGTGCCACGTCAACGTGCTCGGTATGAGCGGAATTGAACCATATCGGCGCAGCATATTCCGCGGTAGAAAAACAAGAGCAAGAGTAAGAGCCGAAGTCCAGAGTGTGTGAGTCAGAGTTCGATCCAGGCGTATGCCTAGGTATTTCGGTGTGTTGTTATGCTCCAGCTCTTGGCCCTGCCATGCCACACTTAGCTTCCTGTGTGCTTCCTTGTTTCTAAGATGGAAAGCAAACACCTGTATCTTAGTGGGATTAGCTTTGAGGTGGTTAGTAGGTAGTAGGCTGCTAGATCCTCCAGAGCGCGGGTTAATTTATCCTCTGCGTATGCCTAGGTATTTCGGTGTGTTGTTATGCTCCAGCTCTGGGTCCTGCCATGCCACCCTTAGCTTCCTGTGTGATTCCTTATTTCTAAGATGAAAAGCACACACCTGTGTCTTAGAGGTATTAGCTTTGAGGTGGTTAGTAGGTAGTAAACTGCTAGATCCTCCTGAGCGCGGGTTAATTTATCCTCTTTGTCGTTGAAAGTTCTGCCTAGCAGCTATTGCCGTATCATCGGCATATATGAAACGCTTTGTCTCTCCATTTATTGGTTGATGATTGGCGTAGATATTGTAGAGGATTGGCGCCAGGACGCTGCCCTGGGGTACGCCGTTTTTCTGAGTCCTCCACCGACTATTCTTGGACTGTAGTGTTACAAAAACCCGTCGGTTTGGTAGGAAGCATTCTAGCAACTTATAATATATTGTAATATTTTATTTGATTATAAGAAAGTTCTTGTTTTTAATTTACTTTAGTTTTAATTTAATTTATTTAATTAGTTAATTTAGTTTTAGTTTTAATTTAATTTTAATTTTAATCTCGGTCAGCGAGTTCACAAAGATTTGTGATTGGTTACGATTTTTATATGCTTTATTTGCAAATTATTAGAATAAAGTCAAACAATTATAAACAAATAACTTTCAATTATATTATAAAAATTAAATTATCCATTCATACCCAACTATACTAATTACACCTACAACTACTTAAAATTATTAAAGTTCCAATTAAAAAAAAACACTTATACAAGTTCTTCTATTTATTACACTTATTTGTCCAACCTTTGTGTTTAATGTAAGTCCCTCTTTCTAAATTAAATCCTACTCTTATCCTCTTCTTTCTTAATTCATCTGTATCATTCAGTGTTTCGTAACTAATCAACAACCACCTTCTATTTTTTCCTTTTTTTTTAAATTTTCAAATCTAGTAAGACAATTTCTTATTATATTTTGTGTTGGCAATACTGTTTTTTTAATTTTTTTAAAGTTGAATTTAACTATCTTGTACCTTTATAATTTTGACATTTAATAATTTTGTAGGTTATATTTACTTTCTGTGATTATAATATTTTATTTAAGGTATTGTACTGTTTATTTACTAACTTTATTTTAATTTTGACTCTTATAAATTTTGATAATGTACCTAAATTCTTTAAAATATTTGTGTTAATAAAATTCCATTTTAATATACATATATACATAAGTGATGCTGATCTTTACCATGGGCCTATGTCGATTATATTATCTGAAATTGTCTTTTACCGTCATCCTAGTTTATGCTACATATTGATGTTCACCGCGAGCTTTGTCAATTAAATTAATATGACGTTTAATGGATGACGAACAAGATATAATGAGTGAAAATCTGGTAACGCTTAATTTTATCAGAAGTAGACATTTGGCATGTATATATAAAATAGCGTTAGGAAAATTTTGTTTTAAGCTTAATCCCTTAAAAATGAAATATAACTTGCTCCATATAAGCGTTAAAAACAATATATGTAGCTGTCATTCAAAAGGGAACCAAAAATATTTAGTAAAATTCCTTGATTAGCATATAGGATGGTCTAGATTTAATTTTCACACTGTATAAAATTTTAACAAAGTATTTGTATGATACAGCCTTTAAAGGGATCAAAAATATTTACCATTTTCGACATTCTTTATTTTTCTTTTAATTTCTCGACAATAAATCAACAAGCAATCGTTTCTTTGTTTACATGTCAAAAGAAGAATCAATCATCGCCAAAATGATAAATTGATTACTAAGATCGGCCACGTAACAAATTAACGAACCGTGTGATATCTAAAATCGAGAAGGAAGGTGGAGGTGACGGGGGGGCTTAAGGGATATGAAACCAATTTGTTAAAACTTTAAGTAGTAATACAAATTTTAGATATTTTCGTTATAAAGTTCCATGAAAACGCTAGAGTGATTTAATACCACAAGAATTTAAAGACTGACTAAAATATAAAAGACCAATAATGTTGGAACATCTGAATAGCATAATGTAAAATAGAGAAAAATTATCAATTTTAATGTTTAATAGTTTACTTACGAAAGCCAATAATAATACATATAAATTCCCAAATTATGAAAATATCTGTATAAAATTCTCCTTGCTCACACAACAGATGTATAAAACAGAAAAAATTTAAAATAAAAAAGAAAAATTAAAAGACAAACAAACAATTGTAGGAGAAAAAACGAAAATTGCAGTGAACAAACAATAATAAGAGTAAAAACAGGCTCCAAATTTTACACTTAACCCCCAATTGCTACACTAGTGCGAAGTCTCACCTGCCAAATTTTCAAAACCCTGACATTTCTTGCACATCTACTTTCAAGAGTCTCCCTACCAAGACAAATACGAGGGTAGTCCCAAAAGTACCCGTCCTAACAAAGAAAACACAAAAAATTTGGGAAAAAATATTTTTATTTCTCCTTCCTTTTAACACGATACATTGTTACCAGGGATGTTGAATAGCTTCAATACATTGCTTGAAGAAAACACCACTCGTCCTGCGGACTCGTGGTGTTTTTAAGCAACTCAGTTTACAAAGGCAAATCTAGCGAAAATCCAAAGACTAGCCTGCGTCTGCATAACAGGTGTAATAAGAATGTGTCCAACGGCCGCCATGGAGGTAATCCTAAGCCTTACACCCCTCTATATAATGGTGGAGAGTATAGGGATAAGGACAACCTACAGAATGACCAGAGAAGGATCCATCAAACGCAAGCATCGACTCCTTCCTGGAAATCACCAAACCTGGGATATGCCACAAGATGAGATGACAAAGAAGTTTAGCTTTGTGAAAGAATTCAACACAAAGCTAAGTAACAAAAGCGAATGGGACAAAAACAGCATCCCAAAACTTAAGAGAAGTGCCATTAAATGGTACACAGATGGTTCCAGAACAACAGAAGGAACAGGAGTAGGAGTATATGGGCCTGGAACCAAATATTCCGAAAGTCTAGGCAAATCTCCGAGCATTTTCCAAGATGAAATCTACGCCATCGGAAAATGTGTCCATTTCAACATAGAAAGAAAATTTTGAATTTTGTAGACAAGAGATCATTATCATGTCAGACAGCCAAGCAGCCATTAATCAACTCCAAGATGGTTTGGGAGTGCCTAGAGAATCTAAATGAACAACACTGTTGGGGGTTCCGGGACACACTGGAGTGGAGAGTGATGAAATAACAGACGTACTCGCAAAAAAAGCGACTGAAACACCATTTCTGGGACCTGAACCCTTCTGCCGAATAAGCACCAGTACAATACTTGATGAACTTGGAAAATAAGTAAATAACAAAAGATCCTAATACTGGATAGGACTACAAGGAATAAGGAATATGTTTATTAAACTTTATTAATTTCTCTGATCAACTTCTTACCTTTTTTGCTAATTTCCTCTAATTCTGCCGAATTTCAGATTTTTTACCTTTTACTTTGTTTGTGAAATAGTCTAATAAAATTCCACTCGTGATTGAATTTATCTCATAACTCAACTAAGTTGCTTGAAGAAAAAACCACTCGTCCTGAGGACTCGTGATATTTTTAAGCAACTCAGTTTCGGTATGAAATGAATCGACAGACTTATCGCGAAAATTCAATCACTTGTGGTATTACTACTGAAAATTCAATCACTGATAATTTCCTAAATTTTGGTGAATCAAAGTGTAGGCATTTCTTATCAATATGCACGAATCTCACTTAGCTTTAACAAACATACGACAGTATTCTAGGCAGCAATTATCCACAATTGTCTATGAGAAAGCTCTTTTCGAAGTGGGTATCGCGTTTTTTTACAGTCGGTCAAAAACAACATGTTAACGTTTCACAGCAATATTTGAAGCTGAATTTTATACATATACTATATTGTGTGCAATATTACTCCTTTTCCACTCTAAATAAGGAAGTAATATAAAAAAGCCAAATTTTTTACCAAATTTTTATTTTTTATCGAAAAAGAACTTGTTTTTATACTAAAACTATATTAAGAAACATTGTCCTTTCAAACTTGGCATTGTATATCAATCTTCCTCGTAACCATCACCATCAACTTCTGCAGTGGGCCAGATGAATTTTTTCAATATTTTTCTTTTTTATTGGGACTTTTCCGATATATGCCATTCTGCTCAGAAGAGGCACGTCATCAACCTTCCTCATTAGCTTTTGTTTGCAATTTCACTTCTTCTATTCTTTTTTAAAATCTACCAATTTCTCCTATACTTCTCCTTGTATGTGACCTTTTAAATTTTCATCGATTTTATCTCCTATTAGACATATCTTCTCTTCCAATTCATTCTCTATGTCCTGTCTGATTCTAAACACCATTTTCTTGAATTTCTTCTCTTAAATTTTTCTCTTGTCCTTTTATGTTTACTTGTATATTTTTGATTTGCTCCTTCTGCTCTTCTTGTTCCTTTGTAAGTTTTTCTATTTGTTCTAGACTCTTGTCTGATTTCCTGTTCATTCTTTGACTTTCTTGCCGATTTTCATCTAATTTTCTATTCAAATCTCCGCTCATATTATTCATATCTTCCTTATTTTTTTCTAATGCCTTATTCATACTTATCAAAAATTCCATTAATCGATCTTCTCTACTTGTTTTTCCTTGTCTCCTATCCTACTGTTCTTCTTTTGCTGTGTCTCCTTCATTACCCATCAGCGTCTGTTCGGTTTCGACTCCTGTTTCATCTCTCTGAATGTTGTCTTCACTGTTCCATGTATTGCACTTGACAATCTCCCATTCTATGTCTTCTTTCTTCTCGTTCTTCCTCTTCTTCTACGCTCCTAAATTTATATGTATCTACTTCCTTTCCCTCTGCTTCCATAGCTTCAAACAATCTTTGAACCAATACCTGTTTTACTCCTGTCTTATCTAATTTTCTCTTTTCTAATTCTGCTTTTAATTCTACCGTTTTTAATTCAAAAATCGTTTTACCCTCCATTTTATCCTATTGTATTGCCCCACGGTTTTAGTTGAGATGCCCCACGTTGGGCGCCAATTGTTATGTTTATTGTAAATTCTTAGATTTTTTTCTTTTTAATAATCTTTATTTCAATTAATATCTAACATTTCAAAAATCATCTCCTAAACAAACATGCCATAACAACCATCACCTTTTCGTTTTTATTGTCTCTTTTAGATTTTTTTTTATTCGTTTAAATTACACTTCCTCTAATTTTGTCTCATTTTTTACACCTTAACAATATGTAACCTATAAGAATCACATTGACTGGAAAACAGATAACATGTTCCTTTGTCAACTCAACCGTATTTTTAAAATTTCGATTGCACATTTGTATATGATGTATAATTATCCTTCTTTCAGTAAATCAATGCGCCGACGTAAATTGAACACATTTGCTATCTCAGTTTAATTTTGCATTATATGGAATATTATCCTTTTTCAACTCACCGGTTCAAATATAATCTCTACCTGTACTTTAAAAATCGAATCTACGCCATTGTATCTACTTTCGGCTAATCGAAATCTAAAAGAATAAAACAAAAATACCGCCATAACAAATTGATAAAAAGTTAACTCTATTCAAAACGTTTATGAATGGGGGTATTTAGTCAACAAAATAATAATTAAATCGGACACAATGGTCAGAAGGCGTGTAACAATTGGTCTTAATCGTGTGGCAATACACGTGCCACAATTACCTGTCAAATTTTATGCAAAGTCATCATTCACAACAGGGCGTCCGACTCAGTCTCTCTGCCTTATTTTCATACATTGGATTTCAATGGCCATATATACGTCTAGTTGTTTAACAAGTGGGCGAGTAGACCGCAACAAAACTTACACGCTTACACACAAAAAAATTAATTGTTTCCTTCCAAATAACAAACATTAAGTACTATTTCAAATGTTAAATATAAGTGGTTAGTTTTTTTTGGCGTTGAGAGAATTAAAATATCCTAAAATAAATATAAAACTGAGACAATAAGAAAGAAACAAAAATAAATAATCTTTTTTGCGAATGCGAATAATCACAAGGTCAATTATTGGAAGTGTGTGGAATAAATCTTGAATTGCCGTGTTTTTCGCAAGGGCAGTTGTACGTTGCGTACTCGAGAGTCGGCAAACCATCGGTGCTATTTGTTTTATCTCCGGAAGAAAAGATAAAAAATATTGTACATTAATGCAATACATTATGGTAGAAATTATTTAATTTGTCACTTTATTTCATTACATGGTCGTACCGTAAAAGGAAGATTTGGTCTCATTTTCTTCATTAGTATACCCGTGCAAAGCAGGGACGGACAGCTAGTACTTAATAAAAGCTTAATTTTAAACTATTTTTATTTAAATGTATTAAATCGCATTCCTTTTAAAGCTTTTAAACTTCCTAAATTTTTAATCAATAATAATCTTAAATAACAAAATTTGGAAACAAAATATCTGCGTGGGCAAGATTAAATTTCATTCTAATTCATGCATTTAAAATTACCAAAACAACCATCTATCTCTATGCACCTTCTTTTACCCCACTCCAGTGTGCACACAGGGGAGCTGCTTTTTGCCATCTACCAAGGTTTTAAATCTCTAAGTCCACAAAATAAAAATGAAGCAATATATTTTGATTCGCTCGCATCTATTCGTTCCGTTCGAGCAATATATATCCAGCACCCCCACAATCATCTTGCATCACTAGGAGTTTCGGTAACGATGATTTGGACCCCTTCACATATTGACATTCAGGGGAACGAGATGGCTGATCGTTTGGCAAAGGAAGCATCACAACCTGACTTAGCTTTCAAGAGAATTTAGTTAGCCAAAGATCTAAAGACATATTACAATCGTTCCATCCACAACTCATGGCAATAACGCTGGACCAGTCGCAATTCCAAGTTAAGTGAAATTCGGCCCAACATAGCCCCTGTGTCTACTTGCCTCCGATGACCAGGAAAGACAAAATTTTAATAAGACGGCTATGAATAGGACATACTAATTTAACGCTCAAACACCTCATGACCATGGAAGATCCCACATTGTGCTTGTGCTGCGGTAGTGCCCTTAGTGTAAAACATGTCCTAATCGAGTGTCCACTATACCAGGGGTTCCCAAACTGTGGTATGCGTACCCCTTGGCGGTACGTAAGACATTGTCAGGGGGTACGCGAGCAGGAATATGACAGAGGACAACCGACAACCGATCAAACTTTAACTAACATCGATTACTAAAAATAAAAATTATAAAATAGTAATTTTATATATTTAAGTCTTTTGTTCCATTTTGTCTTTGAGTTTTAGAATATGAGAGCGTTGATAAATACATATGAAAACATAGAGAAAATGCAAAAAAACAAACTAATGATATGCATACAATTTTAGCTTTTAAAAAAATACATCCATCAACAAAAAAGGTAAGATACCAGTTTTTATTTTAGTTTATTTTGGATAGGTAAAGTGGGATACGCCATAATATATAGTACATATTAAGGGGTAGGCCAACGGGAAAGTTTGGGAAACCCTGCACTGCACCATCTTATCACATAAAGTGCAAAACGAACTATCCGACATTCTCAACTCGACAGACCACTACGAAAATATTATAGGTTACCTACGGGACACTGGTTTATATAACAGACTAATAAATTTTTAAAGAAAATTAAAAGAAAATAATTTTCTCAGCGTCATTCTCAAATTATTCCACTTGCGACAAATAACAGAAGTTATTTACAAGTTGCACCACGACTAGACTGGAAACAAATACTCCTGGGGCATTGAATTAAACCAGTCCAATCGCGTGTTGGAAGCCTAAAAGCCACAACCAACACTTTGATTTTGTTAGTCAAGGCGCCATCATTCTTAGACCGGTTTCGGCATTTTTGTGCCTCATCAGTAAGAAGTAGATAGCTCGACATCGTATCTTTAAACGATGGCTGAAGATTGTGTTAGACTAGCCCAGTACTCGATACAATCGTTTAAAGATACGATGATGGCTCCTTGAATAACAAAATCAAAGTGTTGGTTGTGGCTTTTAGGCTTCCGACACGCGATTGGACTGGTTTAATTCAATGCCAGGAGTAGTTATTTCCAGTCTAGTCGTGGGGCAACTGTTATTTGTCACAATTTGTCGCAAGTGGAAGACTTTGAGAATGACGCTGTGAAAATGATTTTCTTTTAATTTTCTTTATTTTCACAGAACCCACTTTTGAGATTGGATATTTCTTTGTTGTTAATAAATTTTGTTTTGCATATTTTATTAATGGTGTATATTTGTATTTAGTACTAAAATGCATCTGTGTCAATGACCTTATAGAAGTCGATATACATTAATTCTAAATAAAAAAAATACCAAAATACTTCCTAAAAATGACAAAAGGTTGATATAGCCGAAATGTTTTATTTGTCATGTGTTGCGAGGTTCCTTAAAAATTTTATAAAATTAGCATACCCCATTTCAGATACAGTACCGTTTGCTTCATTCAAATCGACGCAATAACAATGAAGTTAGACACTACGACCTTTCTGGCAACGCCACGCGCATGTTTTATGTAAAAAGATACAAACGCACTTTGGATTTGGTACATTTTAACTTTTAACCTTACCCACTATAAAATAACAGAATCGCACTTTGGATTGGGTCTGAATTTGGATCACTTAGTAAACTTTAAGAGAAGTACACATTTATGTATTGCTTATATTTTTATTAACAAAATAAATAAGTATTGTCATTGTTACATGATTATGTATTATGTATGAACGATACATAATTATGTATTATGTACTATTGGATTATTAGAGGCTTCTTTCCTATGGCTGGCCGTCCTTTCTTCCTTTTTTTTGCTGAGAGGTACTTTTCCGGTGGGCATCTTTGCTTGTATCGTAATGACTAACAAACCTAGAGAATGTTTGCATACGTACTCTTTCCAAAAACTTGAGCAAGTGCACCGAGACGTCACTTTATCATTTTCAGTATACAACGTTATTTTCACTAACTTCTGAGATTTACGAAAAGTATCACAACATTCCCATTTCAAATGAGTACCTTTCCAGATTTGTACATCTTCTTGGATCAAGACTTATTGATTTTGAATAGAAAATTATTTTTTCATCTTCTTTTTCTTCAAACATTTGCGATTTTAATTTCACCCACTACAAGCATCTGTCCAAATGTTTGTTGTTAATTTTACAGTTGTAGAAAACGGTTTGTTATTGGGATTTTTTCTAGAAACTGACCCATAGGAAATCGTTCTCTTAGGGTCTGTTCTTTTTTTATGAAGGAATATATTACTCATTGCGTATACTAACTGTTCAAAGTGCTATGTATCGTTTTATTGTGCAAACCGTATTTAAAGATCGTGATACAATATTTTGAAGCGAATCAAGGGCGGATTTACGGGGGGGGGGCGCAGGGGGTAATTACCCTCCCCCCCCATGATTGTAATTTATAAAAAAATTTATAAAACATAATACATACAAAACTGTTTTACACCATAAAGAAAGTGGTGCTTCTTATAACGCAGCTTCCTTATTTTACTAGACTTTTAATAGTAGCAGTTTAAAAGTGTTTTTTTTTGTTTTAACCATTTCTAAGTACTTTCCTAGTCTCCTTGTGATTATAATTTAGTATTAATAAAGTTTTTTTTTAAACAGATCGACTTGAAATTTATTGCAAATTGTTAGGAAAGGTGTTTAGTTCAGAAGTAGAAAACTTTCGATAGTGGCGTTTTTTTCATCAAAAAGTGAGGGAAAAAAAGAAAATAAACTTGCGCAATCAATAAATTATCCTTTGTTAATGAATTAATGTTAAATACAATTTTTCATGAGAATAAACCCATCCCGAGTTATAGGGCGTAAAAATTACGATTTTCACCATAAAAATCGTACATTTCTAGTTTTTTAAATATACCCGAAAATCTGATATTATTACGTAAAAATTTATATGAACTAATTTTATGGCCTTGAGCTAACAATTAAAATAATTTTTTTTATTTTTCTACGATTAATACGAAGGAAGATCTGGCAATTGAAAAATGGGTGTTTTAAGAAACTGGATCGTTCTAGCGCAGGGGTTCTCTAACTGTGGTACATGTACCACTGGTGGTACATTACAATGTTTTAGTGGTACAATTTAACATTTAACATTTTGTTTTCAGAAACACATATATTTTTCTTCAAGTTTTTGACTTTAACGGCTCTAGCTTTAATATTGAAATGACGACTTATCCAAAAACTTCGAACAATTTCGCGACACATTGATTTTTAACGGCGAAATGCTTTTATGGTGGTACATATATTTTTGTTTCATATTTATGTGGTACAAAATTTGAAAAGTTTGAGAACCGCTGTTCTAGCGTAAATATCTGAAAAAATATGACTTCCACAAAAAAATGTTTATAACATCTTAATGAGATAACAACATTGGGAACATTTTAAGAACCAGAACCGTTTAACATAAGCAGAAAAAAAGTTATGGACAAAATAAATTTTTTTCAATTTTTTTACGATATTTTTTTATCATCGCCATCTAGACTGTGGTATTTGACAAAAAAATCCTTTTGCAGAAAGTCGTAACATATGTTTTTACAATTTTTACAATTAGTAATTTTTAGCCCTATGGATAATTATTTTTTAAGTTTTGGTCTGTTAAAGTTGAGCTAAATTTTTGTTTTTTATGACATTTTCAATTTTTGGTCAATACCGTGAAAAGTATTGATTTTTGAAAAAAAAATTAAAGAGACAAGGCTTTGAGCAAATGTTCTTCCGAATAATTACCATTTTTTTTATCTTTGCGTTTATAACCGTCAAGGTCATTTTTTCGGGTCAAATATTGAAAAAACGGTCATTCCAATAAAAAAGTTTGTCATAACATGATATTTCGGCGATATCCTAAGCTTTAAAATGGATTATTCTACATTATTTAATATTATCAGCCAAAAAAAGTTACGGGCAAAAAATACATTTTTTTTAGAAATGTACGAATATTGTGGTGAATATCGTATTTTTCTGCGCACTATTACTCGGGAGGGAACATTAATTCATTAAAAAAGGTAATTTATCATTTACGAATTTTTTTTTCTTTTTTTTCACACCCCCACCTGCCACCACTCAAAACGCAACTAACGAAAGTTTTCTACTTCTAGACACTTTACTAGCAATTTGCAAAAAAATTTAAGTCGATCTGATCAGTTACTAGTTTCTGCTCGATATTAGAAAAAAAATTACTAGCTTTCTTGGACTACTTGGTAAAAAAAAGCTAAATCCGCCCTTGAAGCGAATTAAGTTTCTTTAAAGTCGACAATTATTACAATAAGTTATGGTTATTATTTTCATGTGGCAAATGTGGCATATATTATTTTTTGTACATCCCCTTTAATGAAAGTTTGAAATATTTGTTTAATGTTTATTCATTTGTTTTTAAAGCGATTTTAGTCTTTTTTAAAGTGAGTTTAATTCCAACCCTTTATTTTATGTTACCAACGTAATTACTTCGTCTGTATCATTACTACGTTGTTCCTCTACTTATAATAACCTTGAGCGTTAAAGGAGTTGATTTGTGTTTCCACTATTTTATTAAATTTTTATATAATATAAACAATTCCCAAAAATTACGACATACTCCAAATGAAATAAAAATTCACAAAACTCAGCCAACTACGATATTTAAAGAAAGAGAGACACAAAACGGGATGGACAGAGCAAGAGCACGAACAAAACGAACGTGTTCGAGATCTTCATGGTAGGGAAGATTAAAGTAAATGCAGGGTGAAAATTAAATGCATGATAAATGATTGTCAAGTAGAAGCAGGCCATGATCAATAGAGCAGAAAGAAGTGCACATTATACAACGACAGTAAAAAGAAATTTCATGACGCGAGAAAAATGGGAACATGAAGTGTATGAATGTTTGGCAAGTAAATTTGGCTTGCTTTTATTTATTTGGAAAGTCATTGTAAAAGGGAAAACCCGCGGAAGTCTGTTGTACGCGATGACATAATGAGATATGGCAGTCAATGTCCTGTGATAAATGAGGAGAAGAAAAAGCAATGATAATAAACTAATTTATAGTTTGGCAAGTAGAGACATCAATTTTATATTATTTTTATGTAAATTGAACATAAGAATTACTAAAAAATATACACCATGTTTAAAGAACCCCTCCAACATCTCCTTTATCTTTTGAATCAGGTAGGAGAGTAAGAACTGCATTTGAATCTGTAAGCGGTAATCATGACAATGACTATGATGTTTGACAAATTGTTTTTTAATTAATTTTTCGAAATAATAATAGGCCGTCGATTTAATATCTATTTTTGAAGCGGCTGCCTGACAGATGTAGTCAATATACTGAAGAATGATTGTTCTGTATGCCTACTTACAAAATTGATTTCATTATCAGCTCTCGTTTCATTGCCATATGTAGAAGATCCCTACGCATTATCTATATATTTTCGCTTTTATTTTTATGCATATCTCCAGATACTACTAAACTAATTTGTTCGATAGGCGATAGTTTACCTATTATTTGAAGAATGTTGACCTATAATTATTATGCTTTTTTGAAAAATATCTGACAAATCAATTCTGTACCTGATCACCCCAAAGAACAAATGCGTAGTTAGTGGAATCAATTTCAGGTGAATACAGAGTGTACATATTTTCCAGTAACTTTATAATAAATTGTATATTTGTTTTTATCTTCCGTTTCTTTCTCACGACTTCACTTGTTATCAATCATTTTATTTTCTATCGTACAAGTTATAAAAGTGGCATTTACGACATACACAAAAACAATTGAACGTCTCCCCGTACTCTCCTCAACCACTTTAGCGACCAACCTCGAGCAATAACAGAAAACGGTATATAAATCGTAAATAATGGATATACGGCACACATACACACGTTCCTGGAGCCATATCTCAAGCAGGAGCTCCAAGGTCGTCGGATATATCTTGATTACGCCGCAGGAACAGCAGGAGGGTGATGCATAAATACAGGGACGCAGGAAGGGGGCAATTTCATAATTAAAATAATATTATATTTTCAATTAATTGAATGTAAAATATTTACATATTGAGTTCTTTTGGCCTCTCAGAATAATTTAAGATCTCAATGTTAAAAGATGTTTTGTTCGTAAACGAAGTAGAAATATTTATTGATGAATTTTCCTGTCGAAAAAAATTATTTGAGAGTATTAACCAAAAGAGTCTATTTTGATTGAGAACATTCCCCACTCACAGACTCTTATTTACTGTAAAGGCTCGTCCATACTTGCAAATCGTAAAAAAAACCACCGCCTGTACGTACCTACATACCCATACCTACGGCCTACGGCAAAAAAATTGCGATGAAATAAATGATGACACCTACGTCATTTTTCGATTTTGATATTTAAGGGAGGTTAGACAGTAGATTTTTGTGTTTTCTTTATTCTTAAATATTCAAAATTTCTATAGGCAAGCCCCGCATCGATGACGCGACGCGAGCGCCGCTCTACCGGCCGGTAAAAACAATAATTGATTGTCGATTTAAATCGATCACTTAAGTTTAATTGAAAAACTCGCTTATTTATTCTTATTAACCGTCCACAATGTCGGTTTTGCTAATATGTGGATTCAAGCCGGTAAATTTAACAATTTTTCGAAAGAAAAGCCTCACTAACGGCAAGAAACTCGTCGAAAGCCATTATGTTTCCGGCGTCTACGAGTTAAAAATTGATGGATCATCTGAGATTATAGGAACTGTTTTGCACTAAGCCCTAAGCACCAAAACGAAAACAAACCTTTACAAGCCAACAATCGAGCTATTTATATAATTATAAATAACAGATAACGACAAGTTACAGAAACGTAAACGTCACTGATCTTGCAAGTACACAGGGTCGCATTAAGGGTGTTATAAAAAAAGTATGTAATCGATTTCATAAAAAAATATAATTTTTGATTTTTTAATAATACTATTTTCTTTGTAATATGTACGGCGTGTTTACTTCAGTGACACCATATGGAAAACTTTTTTTAAATTAATTTTACGAAAAAAAGTTACTCTTTATAAAAAGTTCTCCATCGTATAAAACCCATGATGAAATAATAAAGGCTCGTCCATACTCATTCAAATAAACGCAATTTTTCAAATCGGAAAAAAACCGCCACATCATTACAACTGAAAAAATGTATGTTAACAGTGATAAGATGAAGTTCAAGGAAAAGAATCATTTTTCTGTTGTGTAATGTATTCTATGGATAAGCTGCAACATATAACGATTTTATTCCGATTTGAAAAGTTGGGATTATTCGGATGAGTATGGACGAGCCTTAAGACATTAAGATTTCTAGATGTGCCGACCATAAATGTATCATTAAAAAAAATCATATATACAAACTGCACTTGCAAAGGAGGAAGAGAATTCTGCAAGCATACAGCAGCGGTCTGTATCTAAGTCAATGAAGAGAACAACAATGCAGTTGCAGGTGTATCCAAAAGGGAATAGAAGTGGCAAATCTATGGCCATCAAAAGTAAATCAAAAAGAGGGAGTGAGACCTACGGGTGTAAGGACGTCAGTAATGTTTCTTCTGATCACTTGGTGGAAAATGTTATGCTAAGCAAGTGTTAGAAGACGAAAGATGCAGAGTGGGAAAAGAAGATAGACTGGCAGAAGAGAGACAAAAAGAAGACATTTTATTAGCGTTATTGAAAAATTTATACGATTTGCAAAGTGTTAATGCCAAACAATACCTACTAAAGAGTAAATTTTTTTCGAAAAACTAATAATATAATACATATTACAATGAGAATAGAATTTAATGTATTATTAAAAAATCATAAATTATATATTTTTTTGAAATCGATTACATACTTATTTTTATAACACCCATAATGCGACCCTGTGTACTAGAACTGTCACTTTTCTTTATCTTGGAAATATACCACACAATTTTTGTCGGACCCGGTCGCCCAGATGTCGCGTCGGGAGATGCGGGGCTGGCCTATTACATTCTTACATTTGCATTTTTCTGTTACGGAATATTTGACGAACACTACATTCAATTGTTACATTTATAGGAAATATTACAATTCATACAGTGTTTATACAATCATTATTTTACAAAAAGACACATAATGCACCTAGATCTAAGGTCGGTATATGTGTACTTAACTCTTATTTTATAGAATGTTTACTTATATATTACAAACACATAAATAAATTGGATGTGAAATAGGGTTTATCAATTACATGTTCTTTTATTTTTCTTTGCGTTTCGCAAAGTCCAGAGTGTTAAGATTTTATTAATAAAACCACAATGTATTATTTTCTCACAGATGTCATATATACAAGAGCAAAGAATTAACAAAGATAAATTCAGTAATTACGTATTATTACTTTTGTGTAACATCAACACAGAGACTGTATAAACGGTGAACATCGTATAAATTCAACAGATATTCTCCATAATTGCCTTTTAAAATGCCAATGCAAATGAAAACTGAAGTTTTAGGTTAGGTGAATAGAGAAGGTACAGTGTAGTCTGATCTGTCTGATATCTTTATTTGTTTGGGCCCTTGGTTTGTCCGAATTCGCAAAAAGTTAAAAATATTGTAACTTTTTGCGGCAGGTCTGCCATTTTATTCGCAGAAAAATTGTGTCGCTCGGATAAGTATGTTTGCCCCTTAACTGTAGTTCGAAATACAGATATGTCCAATTAACTGTGTCATAAATTTACTGCTTCACTTTCAAATAGTTTTTTATGATATCGAGAGGGAAATGTGTCATTTTACAGATCGCGTTCAATAAACATATAAGCAAATTTCAATATCCCTGTAGAAACCTGAATATAATTTTTATATCTATAATATTTTACATTATGATACGCATTTGCGAACTCTAATGTTTCATTAGAGTACGCAACTTTTTGTGTTAAACGGTTGGTAATATGAATCAACAAATGACATGAATTGACGTTTGTCTTGTTATTTATATCTAATAAATCTGTCAAATTTTAAAAATTCAACAACAGTGCTACCAACTAATTTTTTTAAAGCAAACTTCTCTATAATATGCAAAGTATAAATTTATTAAAAAATTAATAAAATGGCAAAATATAAAAAGTATTATAAGCAACTTATTTCATATGGCTGTTATGACACTCGTCCTTTAAAAAACTAATTAGTGCTAATTTTTTTCAGTAGGTGCATTTGTAAAAAAATTTGAGGTTAGACAAATTCAATGAAGAAATAAGTTGTTTTTAGTGATGATTTTTTTACTGAAAACGTATTTCGTACTTTGTGAAGAAAATTTAAGAGCACCCTCTATGAATCTAGAGGAGACGTTGTGGAGTGTGTAAAAATTATATTTTAATTATTAAAAAACGTTTTATTATTGATATTAGAAATGTTTTGAAAGTTTATCTTTGGATAAAATATATTGTTAAAAAACATTTATATATTTTTTGATTTTATTCTCAGCTATACTGTACAATAACTCGTCCGGCTTCTTTATGGTCAATAGGTAAAGACATTTTTTTAACTGTTATTTTTGTTTAGTACAATTATACCTTAAAAAAATGGGACCATTGGGTACAAAAATATTGTCCACAAATACTAATAATAAGTTTAAAAAAATTGAAAATCAAATAAATGTATTAATAAATAATGAAACATAACCTCAATTTTTTAGTAAAGCAAATATTTGGTCGTCCTGACAAACTGTCAATACAGAATCTAATATTCTGATTTAAAACATAAATCACTTACTTAACAAAATACTGTTTTAAAAATGATAAAATCACTGATAATACTATATTATCTAACAGATCTCTTATTATAGCTGAGCCCAGAGTTCGCAGCCAAGGCGAATTGCCGAGACTCGGACGTGTTGTATATACTATTTTTTTTTTCAAGCAAAAAATAAAACACTTTTTATGTTATTTTCTTAATTTTCTTTATAAACAGATTTAATGAAATTAAATGTACAATTTCCTGCTCTTCTTCTGGTTGCCACATTTTTTACTCAGGACTTCTTAAATAAGCGAACTTATTCAATTCAACAAACTTGCGAACAAGGTTCAGTTAGGTTAAACTGTCAAACAATGAAGGCATAAGGCGACTCGATCGGTAAGTCAATCTGTTTACACTGGAATTCGATTGACAAATTTTAAACAATAGTTCACCCTCCATAGTTTAAGGAGCTCTTCGGTATTTGCCTTTAGAAGGTAAAAGCCTTAACAATTCAGAAAAGATATGACTAGTCGAAGTTTTCAAAAAAGAACATCATCAGTAAAGTATCAAATATTGACTCATAAGTCAACACAATTAGGAGTGCGGATTTACTAGACATAGTGAGAAAGCGAGCTTCCCTCATTGGACTCTCCTCCACACCTATAAAACTTTTATTAGGGCGATCCCGGACTACAAGTCCATACTCTACTCCTCTATACCCAATCACATATCAAGATACGCCAACAGGACCATACAAGGAAACAACACACTCAAGATGCCTTACAAACAAGGATACAGGAAACCAAAGAGGAAACTCCCACAACATAACCTACGAATCATCAAAGAAGCCCAGGACCTCTCAGATGAACTCGCAGAACTATTAGAAAACAATACAATAACATTAATTAAGCCACTGTAAAAAGTTCGGCACTATGTTTTCTGTGGTTTCCCTAGGCCATTGCACATCAGAATTAGTAACTCTTAACAGGATTAACAGCGAGCCAGAGCCTTCTCCCAAACTCCAACAGCTAGTAGGAGCATTTGTTGTTAACCATGTCACTAATTAAATTTTTATTTCAGGCCCTGAAAAGGAAAAAAATCCTATAGAAGGGGATTAGAATACAAAACCTTAAAAAAAACAATGTAAAAATTTGAAAAATAAAATATTTTAAACTAACCAAATTCATTAAGTATAAAGGTTATTAAAAATACAGAATTAAAAATTACAAAAAAAATCAACGGATTCAATATAGGATCCAGAGTGTGTATATAATTTTCAGTGTTTAGAGAAGCTTAAAAGAAAAACTTTTTCCCTTGCGAAGATTTTTTCCGGCAACTACCCTGACAGAACGAGAAAAAGGGGATATGGGTGGAAGGAGAAGTGCGGCGTACGAACGTGATGCGATCTCAGAAATATTTTACCGAATTGCGAATAAATCAATGTACATCGAACCGTCACAGATATGCCAGTTTATTACTCCCGGCCCGGCCGTCGGCCGTGATAAATACTGCCACGAAATTGGGACACTTTATCAAAGGAAATGCTCGGGTATGTCGGGTTTCTTTTGCCAAAAGAGGTATGCAAGAAATGACGAATATTTTTTCATAAATATTTTTTTCTATGTACCTACATATGTGTGTTCCAAATATCCGCGAAAATACGTTGAAAAATTAAAACAAAAAAAATTGTGCAAGTAGTTTTATATATAGTGAGTCAAAAATCGATATAACTTTATCACAGATAGGCGAAAAGTTATAATTACTAGTACTGCAAATATTTTAAATAAAATAATTATTTTTGATCAAAAATTTCTTTCTTTAAAATGAAAATTTGTTAAAACGAGAAAATCAGGACGGGATAAGTTCTCAGGTTACCAGGAGCCGTTGACTGTCATCTGATCAGGTGTTCAGATAGTTGGGGCCCTTTTCGATTTCTATTCCTTATCTTATGATTCCAGATTTGAAAAAAAAGGTCCAGGTAAAGGTTTTAGTATTGTCGAAATCTATAGTATGTATGGGATATGATGTTGGGCTAGAGTATTCAACCAAAAACTTTTCTACCCTAAATCAGAGGAGTCGCAAACAAAATCAGCAAAATTTCTTATACATCAAGGCCATCTTTACCTCGTTCCTATATAGGTCAAACCAAACGACGCTTCTACATCCGATCCAAAGAACATACCAATTCAGCCAGGCATTCGGATACCAGCTAAATATAGCTAAATATCATATCCAAACTGGAAATATTATAGATTTTTACAACACCAAAATCGACCTTTTCTTTCAAATAAAGAATCATACAATATAGAAAAATCATCAGCGTATGCATCATAACGACTATTAACTATTGAGGAGTCTACACTGTTGACATATAAAACAAACAATATTGGCCCCAAGATTGATCCATGTGGAACTCCCATATGTGTATCCGGGCTTATAAGCCACGGTCGAAGTGTTCTCCCGTACTTCTCGACGATGACTGATCCGACGCAGTTTTTTTTAGTTTAGTTTACTATTCGTTATCTTTTAGTAGTGTGTTACATCTTTCTAGGACATTTCATTTTCCTAATCCCTACTATAGAAGTTTTCCTCCTTTTCAAGGTAGAGCGCCCTGATTACAATAAGTAACCTAGCTAGCTAATTCCTATGGGTGTTCTGTGCACGCTTAATGTGTTAGTTGTGTTGGTTGGGGCCTGCGTAGGCAGGAGCTGTTTCTCAGTGTAGTCCAAAAATCGCCAATTTTGCTATTTTAAGCCTTATGTTTGAGGAAAACGATACCCAGTATAACCCGACGGCGCACACCATTAAGAAGCCCGGCTTGAGCGCGTTCGTCCCTCAAGTGGAAAAATCGTGGTTTTTCTCCTTGAGAGAAGGCCATGCCCAAACACTACACATACCCCCCGGAATCTTTCAGTTCCGGGTCCTCTTACATTTATCCCGCTGAAGGCAGTTATAGGGATATTTGCTAACATTCTATGTTTTAGGGGTAGCGTGATGCACTTTTCTCCCTATATCTCTGTGTCTGGTCTTGATGTGCCTTTGTCAGTTAGTATGGTCCTGTCGTGGCGGTTAGTTTTTTGTGTTTTTCCTCCTTCGTGTTTTCCCTTCCCACCTTATCCCCCCTTGTCCCTTGTGTGTTCCCCTTTCTCCCCCCTTATCCTTTCCCTTCCCCCTTTCTCCTTTCCCTTCCCCCTTTCTCCCCCTTGTCCTCTTTCCCCCTTTTTTGGTGGCCAAGGCCGGTTTTTTTTACCGCCGCTCCTTCTCTTCTTTGCTGTTACTCCTGCAACAGCCGACGTTGGCTAGGGTAGTCCGGAGTTGTACGTCGATTCGTATCTTCGGGACTCCCTCGTCATTCGAATGTGGTTTCCTTAAATCCTCAGATTTTGTTCAAAAATTAGATCAACTTATGGTGACTTTCGCAATCAATCGTAGTTAGTGTTGAGGAGTTGCCTCCTCGGTCTCTTATGCTTTCCGTGGTCATCTGCAAGGTAGTCTGTCAGTTCTCTCAGCTGTTGGTTGGGGTGGTTCCTCAAGTTTTCAAATATATTCTTTGCTCGGTCATTCATGATGTCCAGGACCCTCTTGGATTCTAGATCTTTGAATAACCATCTGTTGGCAACGTACCAGGGTGCGTTGACAGCTTGCCTCAAGCAGATATTATGTTGGGCTTGAATCTTCTTCCTAGTGGAATCACAGACTTGTCCCCACGCAACCGACGCGTAGGTGAGTACTGGTAGAATAACTGCATTAATTAATCTAATTTTTGTTCTAACCTCTAGTTTACTGCGCCGACCGATTAGTCATTGCATCTTCGCTCTTGCCCGTTTGGCTTTGTTCATCGCAGACTGTGAGTGTTCGTTGAAGTTTAGTCCTTGGTCTAGTTTAACCCCTAGATATTTCGCTGTACAGCTCAATACTACGTCTTGTCCGTACATTTGTAGTTGTCTGTCTGGTGCGTGTCTTCTCTTCTTGGACAGCACAGCCTGGTTTTTCTCCGAATTGATCTTCCACTTCACACACCATTCCTCCAGATTGCTCAATGCCTCTTGGAGATAACGAGTTATGTCAGGAATGATTTCTAGTCGTTGTGTTTCATCTGTAAGTCTTTTCAAGATTACTCTTTCTGCGATTTTGCTCATGGGTGGCAAAAGACTAATCGGTCTGTAGTTTTGAGGAAATTTTATGTCCTTGTTCGGTTTTGGTATCATAAGCACGTCTGCTTTCTTCCATCTCTTAGGAAAGTACTTCAGTCTTAAAACTGAATTCACTATTGTGGTGAAATAGACAATAGCTGTCCGCGGCAAGTTTTTAATAGCCCTGTTCGAGATTTGGTCGCAGCCCGGTGCCTTCTTCGCTGAGACAAACCTGATTATGTACCTAACTTCCTCTGGTGAAGTTGGAGTCATAGTCACATTTTCCTCCTCGATCTCGTTACCTAACCTTTCTATAGCAAATTCGACCTCCTCAACAAAGTCCGTCGGTTGTATTTATACTGGTCTGGGCCTGCACATGCGCGTGACGGTTACGCATCGGCACACACGATGTATGACTTCTTCCTTCCTGTTAAAGATGTTGTCGTGCTTAAAGATCTCAATGGCCTCTCTAGTTAGTCTAGGGTAGTAGTGTTGCGATTGATCTAAGATGTCCACTTCACTAAACAAAATTTGGTGGCCTTCTGAAAGTGCGTGTTCTGTCACCGCTGATTTTTCGGTTTGCCCAAGTCTGCAACTTCTGTCGTGCTTGGCGAGCTGATAGAGGATCCCGTTTGACTTTCGCTGATCTCAAGCTTTGGTGAACGGCGCGGGTCGGTTTAAAGACTGTCTTGATCTTATGTTTTTCTAACATCCTTCCGATCCTATCCGTGAACTTGAATGGTCCAACCAAGTTTTTCTTCAACATCTTCTGTTTGATGTCTACGACCTTCGGTGTTTCTCGGGCGAGTTGCTCTGTTGAACTGTTGTCTGCTGTATCCGTTCCATCCAAAGACCCTCTCTAGGTGTTTAAGCTCTTTTTCCAACTCAGATGATTCACAAATCGTTCTGGATCGCTCCGATAAGGTTTTGGCTAGGGTGATGGCAGATCCACTATTGAGGTAACGGTCCACGTGTGTTGCTTTCCGTTATACGGCGTAGGCTAGTGCCCCATCTGGTTTCCTTGTTACCAGTACATCAAGGAATGGTAGGGTTTATTGAGTTTAAGTGTTCCAAAAAATGCCGCAATTCATCTTTGCCGTGGCTCCAAATTACGAATGTTGGTTTTGTTGTCTATTTTAAAGTTTAGAGATACATATTGTTGTTTGTGTTTAAGAAAGGTTAAGATCAATTTTTAAAGAATTGTCTCTAATTCCTTATGTCTCCAGTACAAACAATAACAATTTATGATTGACACAGTCGAGTGCCTTGATTAAATCACAGAATATCACAACAGGACACTCGGCTGATTCAATATGTTGAATAATTTGGTTATAACATGACATCATGGCTGTTGCTGTTGACTTTTCTGATTTGATATCGTTTTAAAAATGATAAATCGAATATCGATAATCTGTAATTTTCCATCGGAATATTTTTTTTAAATAATGGAAACACTTTATTTGTAAGTGTTTGGAAGGAAATGCACCGCATTCGAATGACATGTTTATATATGCAAGATTCGATTAAATTCGGTTACTTTTATTTTATCACTGTTATGAAAAAAATATATAAAAATAAGTAGTGTAACTTTTGTTAGATTTTTATGTCTATAATAATTTTATTTTCAAAAGAATGAGAAATGCCCCGTAGCCAATGATTTATAGAAGTTAAGTAGATCATTTTATTAGTAGGTAACCCTAGAAACACTTCAAGAGAAATAGTTGTTCTCCGTTATTCGCAAAATAAACACTTAAAACAAAAAAGCAGAAACGAATTATGGACACAATTGACATCTTACAATTACGTCTTCTACGAAGTGTTACACTAATAATACGTTTGCTTCCTGAAAACTAGTCGTATTCTATTTAACTTTATGGCAACCTCGTTATCTTCATCGTAAATATAAAATTCGTATTTATTTTATTATTCTTTATCGAGTAATGAATAGTATATCAGCGAGACGAGTTTTCAGGAATGCAGAACAAATGTTGGCCGCAGGCGATGGTGTCCTCTATCCTGCCCGTTGGTCGATTATGAAGTTGTACCGCATCTTTTCGACATAAGTGTCTGTCTCAGAGTATATAATTATGAAGATAATAAATTTTAGGTGATGCGCAAATGTCTGAACATTACAACGTTTATAATCGTTAGACAATCATGTGTTTACTAGTACTATGAAATTTCTTTGATATAATAATTTATGTTTTCGAGTGAAAATGTCTGTGTTTAGGACATAGTTTTTGCAGGTGTTACAAAAAGCTTTAATTGTGGCTTCAATATCTGCAATGGGTGTGTAACATTTAATTTTTGACCTCGTTTTTTATTAAATTTTTTAAATGTACCCTTAAGCCTTTTCTGCAACCATCCTACTTTATACAAATTCCTATTCCAGTGAAAAGCAATTAAAATCACGGAACAGACCTCGAATGACTTAAAATATCTTTCATCTTGTCTTTCTTTAGTGCTCTAGTTATATAATCTAACGATCGTATTTTTTCAAAGGTTCTATGAAAATTTAATATTTCTTTTTTTTTAAATTACATTAACGTGTTCGTAAAACTATGGCCAATCGCACGGGAGCAATTACATTACATTAATTATATAATATTCATAATTTACAAAATGATTGTGTTAAAGAGTTTTTCTACGCCCACGTCAGTACACGTTAAAAATCGCACTGTCAACATTCCTTGTAAATGACATTTAACAATAACATGAACGTAATGAGATCTCCTAACATACACGTGCTTTTTGATAAGAAAACTTAAATTTCTTAATATAATCAAATTGCAATCAAATTTTTATCTACGTACCACTTTATTTGGACTACTTACATAAATTTAGTCAATTGAAAAACAAAAACTTTTAGCATTAGCGAGATACATTTTGAATTAAAAGAGTGATGTCCCTAAATGTCGGCAACACATTATACAATTTTTCAAAAAATAACCCGCGTTTCTATAGAAATAAACGTCATGTTATTTTTTATATTGTCACAAAATATTGTATCCGAAGATTTTCTTAACTTTACCTACGAATATGTCTGAAAGTGAAAGTGATGAAAGTATGAGCACTCCACCGGAGATTTTAGAAAAAGCTCAAGCTGCTACACATGCTTTTTTACCGCTAAAATCTAAAGACAGGTATCAAATTACCTATCGAAAATTTATGGATTGGCGACACAAGAATAACGTTAAATCCTTTTCGAAGAATGTTTTGCTTGTGTATTTTGAGGAAACATCAAAAATTATGAAGCCATCTTCTCTATGGGCCATTTATTCGATGCTGAGAACTACACTAAACATTAATAATAACATTAACATAGCAGATTATTCAAAACTAATGGCCCTACTGAAGCGGAAATCGGATGGATTTAGAACTAAAAAAGCGAAAATCCTTTCTCCAGAACAAATTAAGTTTCTGAAAGATGCCCCAGACGATAATCATTTGTTGTCAAAGGTAACGAATTAAAATATTGTGTAATTATCATCACACAAAAATGAGTTTTTGTTTACAGGTTATCCTCATTATGAGTGGGCATAGAAAAAGTATAGTACGTTACTCGAGTTGTAAGCCCATTAAACACTCGTAAAATGAACGCACTCGCCGCTGCGTGGCTTCGTGCGTAAACTTTTTCACTTCGTGCGTAATGGGTTACTTAGCACTCTTGTTACGTAATATACTATTATAATTTGGGTTGTGTGGCTTAGGATGACTTTTAGGTTGTGATTGAGCTTTAGCTGCTGCCTTCTTGCACTACATTGGTGGCTTTCAGGGAGGATATGATTAATTGTTGTCGGCACTGACATCTTTGACAGCAAGAACTGGGGTTTGATGTCATCAGGTGAGTTTGGTGTGGCCAATACGAATGCTTCGAATTATTGCAAGTTCTTGTCTAGAGAATCCAGTAGGCCCCATGTAAAGAGGTTTGAAGGATGTTTTTGTGGAGTTCCAGTGATTTTTCCATAAAGAACTGGTAATTTCGTTGCCAGATATGCCGATGTGAGAAGGTACCCAAATAACGTTGACTGTAGTGTTTAGGGAACGGAGGAGGTGATAAAACAGGGGGTGCTCGGTGTATAATTCCTGGATAGATATTGGGAGAAGCTAGAGAGTCTATACAACTTTTTTATTTGGATGGTCGATGTGTTTGAAGGCTTGAAGAATACTATATAGTTCTCCAGTGTGCACGATGAATGTTAGAGAAATAAGGAAAGAGCAAATGGGATTTTGGGATGTAGTGACTGAACAGCCAACGCCGGAATCACTTTTCGAAGCACCAATGTATAATACCAGGTCGAAGCGATTAGTGTGAATAATATCTAGAAACGGTTTGATAATGAGCTTTTAATATTTATTACTGTTTAATTTGCAGAAAGAATATATAATCACTCATTCATACCCTTAGTCGTTTTCCGCAAGCATTCTATTTTATTCAAATTCTGATGAAATCACTTAGACCTTCCCCAAGGGATAGAGAAAAATCAAAACCTTTATTTATTTTTGTCAGCAGGATTTAAAGTCAAGAAGTTGTTATATTATCTGTTCTTTTGAAAATCTTAAATAAGTAAAAGTTGGATTTCACTCTATGTAAGTATGTTTTATTTTGCTGTCCTTAGAAGTAGGTACTTACATCCATCTTCAAGCTGCAAAACTAACTACTTTCGGTCAGAAGTTTTCTCTGAATTTCATGGGCTAATTTAAAAACAAGTTTAGAAGGTTTAAAAATTGTCATTGCCTTCATTTCAGTTCTAAAAGATTTTCATGTCCACTCCAAGGTATTTAACTGTAAGATTGGAAAACTTAATCATACAAAAACAAATCAATATTTTTACTGAAACAAAAAACTCAGAAAGGTATATTTCTTTTAACTTAAATGATATGTTTTAACATGATTATGGTTTGTTTGTATGAAATTTAAGAATGAATGAAAACAGTAAAGTAAATTTAGTAGGTATATTCAAATTCAATAGTTTTAAAAAAATATATAACAGTGTATTGTTAGTTCGATACGGATGTTCACCTATAGCCCAGTTGTAAGAGAGTTTGACCTCACACAAAATGAGATATCGATGAAACTTGGCAATTAAGTATTTGAAGGGGTGTAGAAAACAATAAACTTTGCTTCTCTAAAGTGTATGCTAACTTCACAATTTCGAAAATAAAATCGAAAATTTGTTGTTTCCATTATACAGGGTGTTTCATAGTTAAACCGACATACGTTAACTGTAAATAGAGGGTACTTAGGTAATTCCAAATAACCTTGGTTACTGGATCTAACGCCTTTAATAACCGAGATACGGGGTGTTTCATCCATTTCGGCCATTATTTTGATAAGCCGTAACTTTAGAACCACCCTGTAGATTTCTCTCATACTTGGTACAGATATAGTGTGTTAATAGCTCAATCCTATAGTGCAATAACTACAATTAAAATCCAGATCCGGATTAAGAAGAATTTGTAAAATTTGAAAATCCCCAAAACAACACCCTGTATATCAGTTTTTTTAAAATTGGAATGAATGTTTGAAAAGAACGGAAAAAATGAGTTAAAGCGAAAAAATTTTTTAAGTACACATTCCCACTCTACTATTGGAGTCAAATTACATCAAATGCATTATTTTCATTTTCACAAGCAGTAACTTTCGAAATATTTTCAAAATAGTGTTTATATAAATCATAAATTAATTTTTTTTAAATAAAGTTAAAAATAATTTAGAAATTGATTTATATAAATAAATAAACACTATTTTTAAAATAAAAATTGTGTCGAATGGTATGTGTGTGTATTGATAAATGTACAAGGATTTTTTTGTTATGCCTCTATTAATAAATATCTTCAATTTTCTATGAGAGAACAAAAAAAATTAAGAACTAATGGCTTCCTGAGACAAAGCTACTTTAGTTTTTTCCGAGCGCCTCGCCTGAATATTTGTATTCAACGACTCGGCGGGCGTAGTTTTCGAATTTGCTTTCTTAGTTTTAATAATTTTTTATAGTAATACATTTTTTTTTAAATAACTTATAATATAATTTTTAATAAAATTTGCCGCTCCTTTACGTGGTGCTATTAGTTTTTCAATTTTTTTTCGAGACATAATGGATAAACCAAATTTTCGATTTTATTTTCGAAATTGTGAAGTTAGCATACACTTTAGAGCAGCAAAGATTTTTACTTAAGTTTCTTCAATATCATGTTGTGCGAGCTTTTCGTCAATATCCTTCTCTGGTAACTGGGCTACTAGTAGAAACTAATTTTCAAAAAATGTCAGAAATGTGCAAGGTTAAGATTTTGTAAGCAAAGCATTGGCGTACCATAATTAAGAGGTTGTTAAATATGGGATAATAGAAAAATTATAAAAAATTGTGATTTTTAAGACAAGAAAACCAATAAAAATATGCTTGGTCAAGGAACTCAAGAAAAAATATATATATAAATAAATTCTTCAACAAAAAAGATTGCTGAAACGCCCCAGAAATATAGAGACCAAGAAAGTAAAGAGAAAATTAAGTAGGGAAGATATCTTGCTGTGTTAAAAAAAAGTGTTATTATATTATAGGTTGACATTTTTACTCTTAAATAGAACTTGGTAGCTTCCTTGTTTACTAAACATACACTTATAATACTAAAATATTAAGATGGATAGACATCTCGAACTTCACCTATATTTCAAATCTTTAATACATCCTTTTTTTGTGTAATTCGGACAACAATTATAACGTCGACATGGAAATTAATGGTAAAGACAAAGAGTTCAGTAAAATGATGAGAAAATATCAAGAAGAGCTCGGGACTTCAAAGTCCTTTAACGAAACCACTGATAAGGGAGACGCAGTATCAGTATATATTCAATCGAGATCCTCAAGAAAAATAAGCAAATCTGTTAAATATTTTTGCCACAATCACGAAAGCAGAAAAAGACAAATCTTTTTTAATTTACTTTAACCCTTACGTTGCCCGAATAATACACGTATAGTTCACACAATTCGTTTAATGAATCTTCCTTACTCAATTAATGTAGTTTTATTGTATCGTGTATCGACTGAAACCACGTTTTTGTAAAACACGAAGCAATCTAGTAAAAGGAACGAAGTAAATAAAAATTATTAAGGGAGATCGAAAATAGAAATTATTGAAAACAAGTAATATAAATATCAAAAGCAATGAGTGAGAATACAAACAGTAATATGGGGCTGTACGGGAAATAATAATAATAATAATAATAATAATAATAATAATAATAATAATAATAATAATATTAATAATAATAATAATAATAATAATAATAATAATAATAATAATAATAATAATAATAATAATAATAATAATAATAATAATAATAATAATCAGTTCTAAAAGAAAAACAAGCAAACGAATGGAAATTAAAAAACCAAAAATAAGACAAGAGTAAATGAAGAATGAAAAAGAATGAAAAACAAAACGAGAAGATTAGACAAGAATTAGAAATTTAACATATAGACCAGCCGTAGTAATAGAACCAATAAATAAAAAGATATTTGAAACGAAAACAATTGAAACGAACTACGAAATTAATGGATTAAAGGATAATTCCTTTTCTTTAATGAAAAAGAAATACAAAAAGAAGAAGAAAGGAAAGGACACTAGACAAAAAACATAAGATGGAAAGAACTTTACACTTAACGGTAGAAAGGAAAAAGTGACCTCAATCTTCTCTTTAATAAGATAATCTAAGTTTTTATACAAACTCATTATCCAAAAAGCAACGGAAGAAACAATCAAGTGTAGGAAATGTAACATAACATAACATAACCTACAAATATCACTTGGTTTTGTTTAAAAACAAAAATCATAGCAAGTCAATATGTAATTCCAATAAGAAAAGCATAAGTTTTATTTTCTAAAATACACAAAATATTATTGAACACAACTATTAATTTAAAGCTAAAATAAAAAGGTAAGCCAAATATATTTTACTTTTTCTGGACAGTAGACCGTCCGAAAAAGTACTTTTTCGGACGTGGACTGAAAAGTTTTTCTTCTTGTTATTGTGTACTGTCCGGAATTTGACGGTTTTGACATATTTGAATAAAAAAATATATTCAATTTAACTATTAAATGTAGTAGGAATTGTCAGAAGAGGACAGTAAAAACAATTTAATTTTCAGGCAACGTTTCGTTTATTGAGCATAAACTTCCTCAGTGCCTCAATTTCAGGTAATCTGGAAAGCGAGTTGGTGATATTAAAACAATCGAAAGGAGAACCACCAGAGGAATAACAGCTGAAGGGCAAGTAATTAGTTTTGCTCATATTAAGAGATAATCGTTTAAAGTCAATCCATTTTTTAATTTCTAAAAAGTCTATCTCCGCTTTCTGTTTTAGGACTTCCCAATTATCTGCCCTATAGAATATAGCAATATCATCTGCGAGGCCAATAAAGTTACCAGTGGCTTTTAAGGAAAACAAGCCATTAATATATATGTTGAATAAGATAGGACCAAGTACGGATCCTTGCGGTACTCCATATCCAATAACTCTTGCACTACTAAGTACATCATATATTCTCACAGTCTGTTGCGTATTGGTGAGGTGTGGATGTTTTCTCTCTAAAACCAAACTGTTGTTTTGAGAGTATTTTATATTTGTTTAGGTAGGAATCAAACACTTTTAATAATAATAATAATAATTCCTTTATTTTCCAAAGAATAATACATGGAAATTGCGTCAATAAAAAGTCATTATCATAAAAGACATTAAAATTAAAATTTTAAGTTATAATACAGTTTCATCTTAATCTAATTATAAATTAACATGAAGAAACTAGATTAAAGGGAGGATAAATATTCCTCGAGCGTGTAGGGAGAAATGGCAATGATATGTTTTTTTAAACGTTTTTTGAAAGTATACAGGCTAGAGGAATTTTGAATATCATCTGGTAACATATTATATAGAACACATCCATTATAAAATGCACCTTTTTGATAGAGGGCTGTGACATGTTGATCCTGTTGAAGATCATTTCTTCGCCTAGTGAAATGGTTGTGTTCTATATAGTTACCAGTGAATGTTGTAAAGTTCCGCCGAACATAGCATATGATTTCATAAATATAAACTCCAATAGCCGTCAGGACGTTTAGAGTTTTGAACGCATAGTGACACGTTTCTCCTGGTTTGATACCAGCCAGTATGCGGATGGCATATTTCTGAAGCACAAAAAATCTGTTAAAGTCTTTACATAGGCCCCAATGGATGATTCCGTACCGTAAGTGACTATGGAAATTAGCAAAGTATAGTGTTTTGACTATATAAGAACTACATTGTTTAGACATGACGGATAATGCGAAACAAGATGAAGATAACTTCTTGCTAAGTTGTTGAGAAGTGGGTGATTAACGGTATAGGTCGGTAATTGCTGATATTGGTTACATCTCCCTTTTTATGTAATAGAGTAACAATTGATTATTTAAAAGCTGTTGGGTATATCGAGTGTTCTATACATTTAGATAGAATATGTGTAAATGGTTTTAAAATATAGCTACAGATTAATTTAATTGTTTCGGCCTTTATGTTATCCATCCCAGCAACTTTCCCATTTTTTAAATCAAATATTATATTTTTTACCTCATCCAGTTCTAGTGGTGCAAATACAAATGAACTAGGAATAGATTTTCTAGTGTCTTTGAAATTTTCATCACTTTTTATTTGGTTTGCCAATTTCGCTAAAGCTTTTATTAAATTCATCAGCAATGTTAATTTTTCCACCAACATTTCATTTGTGTCTACATTCTTTATTTTCTCAATGTTATGTTTCTTTTTATTTGTGTTACTAATTTGATTTACAAGTTTCCGTAAATTTTGGGAGTCGTTTTTGTTATAATCAATTTGTTTTCCGTAATTTGTAAATTTAGCTTTTTTTATTAAAGAGGTAAGTTTGTTTCTGTATTTATTATATTTATATTTTAAAGTGGGGTTGTTGGGATGTTTTTGTAAGTCACTATGCATTTTATTTTTTGATTTATAGAATTAAGAAGAGCATTTGTTAACCAAGGACATATTTTATCGTTTTTTCTCCGTAGTAGTTTTTTCTCTGTGAATTCGTTTAAGTTTGTTGTAATTATTTTAATAAATTCATTTGTTGCAACTTCCGGATCCTGAATAATAAATATCGATTCCCAACATGTATTTTGAAATATGTTATGTAATTTATTTGTATTAATAAAATTGGTAAATCTACGTAAACTTTGTTTTTTTGAGGGTTGTTCTAGTCCTATTTCCATTATTGTCGTAAAATGATTTGTTATTGTTAAATTTAAAACTAACGGTATAATGTTATCAATGTTGCTGGTATTAGTTTTGAGAAAGATATGATCTAAACATGTTCTCCTGTAACTCTAGTTGGTTCATTGATTGTAGCAATGTAACCATATTCACTAAGTATATTTAGGTAGTCAGCAGTGTGTTTTCCATTTGGTTGTAGGAGATCAATGTTTATCTCCTGCAAATATACTATAATCTTCCTCTTCAGTATCGTATTTTTTAAGAAATTCCTACAAACTGTTGTTAAATTATTTTGTCAGAATTTGGAGACCTGTAAAGTAAATAATTTGTAGTACATTTATAGCCTTAAAAATGGGTAATATTTCAAATTTATTTAGTGATGACCGTATATCAATCTGGTTAAAGTAACTTTCGTTATAAAGGATGTCATATCCAGGAATATTAAAAACGTTATCAAGTATTTCTCTGGTTTTAGTCAATATTATACAGAATTAGGGTTTTGTAACATAACCAAAAACTCGTCCAAATTCTTATTTATGCTGCGAATATTCATTTGCAAAAGTTGAAATGTTTTATTAATTTTATTGTAATACTATAATTAACCTATAAAATATTTCTCGGATTTTAATAAATTTGTTGTTGACCATAACTAGCTGTATTTGGTATGTGTGTCACAAGAACCATGTATATGAGATATTTTATGTTCAATTATGTTTGAGGAAGTTTATGCTCAACAAAAGAAACGTTTGCTGAAAATTAAATTGTTTTTTTCTGTGCTCTTCCGACAATTCCTGCTATAAAAAAATAAATTTAAACTTTTCTTAGTTTGTATCTTTAATCTTCAATATATTGTCATACCAATCACGCAAAACAGATACTTAAAAAAAGAACTTTGCAAAAATTCCAATTCAAATTGGTTGTGAAATAACTAACCAGCTTTTGAATGAAAGCAATAAATCTCAATCCTACTTTGAATCGAACCAAAAAGCAGTCGCAGTCTGGTACAGATAGACTTTCCCTTTTCAATATGGCTGAAAAAAAAATAACTAACAACAATATGTCATTGAAATTGCTGCGTTAACAACCAAAATTCGATAATGTTGGTACTGAATGAAGATTATTCCATAATTTATTCGAACACAAATAAAACTCCGGACGACAACAATGAGGCATAAGTCGCGCGCACCCAATACTTATCCCACGTTCATTCACAATGCCACACGTGGTGAATGCTATTGAGAAACAGGACCGTATTTAAATAGAGAAATGTAATGTTACTGTTAGTATTTTTTTAGTGGATTTAAATTACGTTACACGTCCTATGTAAGTACCTAGATTCAATTAAAAAATTACATACTTACTATTAAAACTGTTTCTTGGTAGAAATAAGCCCAGTGCCCGTTTTAGCTGTTTAGAAAAATATTACTAGGCCCACAAAAAAATCATCATAACCTATTTTTCTATATGTTTTTCAGGGCTCTAAACACGCATCAAAAGTCAGAATAGAATGTTTATAGCCGACTATTTCCCTCGTCTTAATTTCCACCAATCACAATCGCGCAATTTTGAATTACAAATGGTTTCTAGATAATTATTTTTTTTCATCTGTCAAAACAGTCAGATTTTGGGGTTTCAGCCAATAAGAGCACAGGATCCTAACCAATCATTGTGTTTTATACTGATAAAACAGCTTCGTCCTTTTTGTTTTTTGATTAAACTATGTTTACCTTTTTTGAAATGTCAAATGAAAACATTTAACAATTTTTATTATACTAAAATGTATTGCAAATCTATGTTAATAACCAAATTTCAAAATGTATTTGTAAACTAACCTGTTTCTATTAATTTATTTCAAATCGCCTTTAACATTTTTACATACCTCACTTCAACATTAAACTTTTTGTTCATTAAATATCAGTTTTTGAATACCTAAACACTTAAAATTAATTAAATTAAGAAAGACTTCATTTCATTCTTCTTCTTCGCTTTTATTTACGGCGCCGTTCCGCGGGGTAGTCAATCAAAAAAATCGCCTTGGTGGCCCTGTATGTAAAACTATAATAGCTCATCATGAGGTTTCAATTTAAATTTTCAATATTTGTGTGTAAAGTGTCTTTTGCATAAATGACTATGTTCTCTGTTTTTAATACAAAATTATTCAAAAAATAATCCTTTCAAATACGACTCGTCCTCTGAAATTTTATAGGTTAAATTTTTTAACTTCATACTCAAACGCCTTTATTTTAGGCAAAACCACTCAAACAAACTGATTTGAGATAAAATCACTCGTCCTGCGGACTCGTGATTTTATCAATCAGTTTGTTTTCGTGGTTTTTCCAAATAAAGCCGTTTTCGTGAAAACCAAAAATTTAATCGATAAAATTTAGAGGACTCGTGGTATTACCTTTGATTATTTTTTTCTTCTGTCAAAACAGTCAGATTTTGTGGTTTCAGCCAATAACAGCTCAGGATTCTAACCAATCATTGTGTTTTATACTGATAAAACCGCTTATTCGTATTTGTTTCTTGATTAAACTGTGTTTACCTTTTTTGAAATGTCAAATATAAACATTTAACAAATTTTATTTAGCATTATCAAAATTTATTTATAAACTAACCTGTTTATTCGTTTATTCACACACACACCATCAGTTTTTGAATACCCAAATACTTAAAAATCCATAAATCTCTTTAAAACTGACAAATGTCAAACTCTATACCCGAATTAAGTCAAATGCAATCCCGTATGCCTTGGTGGCCCTGTATTTAAAATTATAACAGTTCATCATGATGTTTCAATTTAAATTGATAAAGAAAATTTTCAACATTTGTGTGTAAAGTGCATTTTGCATAAATGACTATGTTCTCTGTTTTTAATACAAAATGGTTCAAAAAATAATCCTTTTTATAGATTAAATTTTTGATCTTCATACTCAAACGTCTTTATTTTAGGCGCTTTGGAAGTGATTCTATGACTAATATTGATCTGGCGATTGAGAAAAGTGTACCGTACAATACCGTTAAAACCCATACGTCAATTTGGAAACAATTTACGGAATTCTGCAAGGCAAAGAAATACGAGCTTTTGGAAACTACAATTCTGAAAGATTGGGTGAGGAATATGAAGAAAAAAAAAACGGTGGAAATTACAAAGAACTAGTTGTGAAGACAATATGGAACACTGTAGCAGTGGAAAATAATTTTTGATCCATTTAAAGATATTATTTTCAAGTCTAGTAAGGAAGCTCGTAATGCGAAACGAAGGAATTTGCAGATGTGCGCCAATAAAAGCGATTTCCTTCCTGACCTGCGTCATTATAATTGGAAGAATAATACGCAATGGTTTTATTATGGGAGGAAGACACTCCGGCGGGACCCCAGCGAAAATTTTACCATATCGCTTCAGTAGAACTTGCCTGGAGAGTTGGAGAAGCAACCAATTGCAGAGTTCATTATTTTAAAGAGGAAGTGGATAATTCTGGTATTAAAACAGGTAGTTACATATTTTTTAAAATAACTGATTTTCAAAAATCCTACCTTTTGTCCAGCCCTTCTTTTTAAAATTCTAATGGTTAAACGTTCATCTAGAATAACAGCTCATAGATTATTCTTAACAGTAAACCCATCATGGAACAAAGAACAATCAAGTGGATGGTACAAAAACAGTCCAGTGGGAAAAAACGAACTTTCGAAATGGACTAAAGAAGCAGCATATAAGGCAGGATTAAATACAAAAGAAATAAAAATAACAAACCACTCTATGCGGTCGACAGCAGCCAGTAACCTGGCTAAAGGAGGGGTGGGTGAACAACAATTAATTAAAATTACTGGCCACAGTTCAGCCAACTCAATTAAGCCTTATCTGCAAGTGGATAATGAGCAGCTAAAAAAAAGAAAACAGAAGATCCTGCGGCCACTCCTCGAGCTTCTCACTCTACAGCTGGACCCATCAACAAGATTAGATACATACAAAGAAACAAAAGTAACAAACCACTCAATACGGTCGACGGCAGTTAGTAACCTGGCTAAAAGAGGGGTGGGTGAACAATAATTAATTAAAATTACACCCAACGTTATCAATGATTTTACAAAGATTTCAAACAATATTCCTACTGTGTACCAAAATTGCAATTTATATTTTAATTGTACAATGAATAATTGCCCTTATGTTATTACTTACGAATATCCGAGCTAGGTCAAAATTTGAGGATATGTTATATGGCAGACCAGAGAGTGATCAAGCAAGTCACACAATGGAAACCAAAAACAGATAAAAGAATCCCATGTGGAGAAAGACAAGTTGGAAAAACGATATATAAAAAGTAACAGTATGAGAGTAGCAGATGGATAAAAACGCAGAGAGACCCACATCGATAAATGAAGAGGAAAACGTTGATACATCTTGTTTGGATCACACTATTTAGGCATAACTATGCCTATTAATTAAAATATGTACGATAAGAAGATAAGAACAGGATTGCCTTTTTGAACACTCTGTATATGTATACCCTTGATTTACCATTTAATATTTGCAATAAATAATCGCCTACTTCTACTGTTACTTATTTGCCTGTAACTTAAAAAAATGTATTGAAATAAGTTGTACATATCAAACCGTTCATGACCTAAGGGCTTTCCTAGAAGTGTTTAAGCAATTTTCCTAATATGTAATTTATAAGCATTATCTCAACAATTTGAGCAATTAGAGTGGTACAGATTATGAGTGCGTGTTAGTACGTGCTGTGTCGATTAGTTAATTTTTACGAGGGTAAATCAAAAATGCTGATGACGTTACTTGGCTTATTCCAGTAACCTAGTTTTCTTGAAATATCATAGTTTAATCCATTGAAATTATGAAGGTAATTTTACGAAATTAAAATAAATATTTTTCTTGGTTCTTTATTTAATTATCAAATATTTACTGGGGCCTGGTTCAAACGTAATATTGTCTTACTATGTACAAGAGACATTGATCAACTACTGAACTCTACACTAGATGGAACTACAAGTACAGTATGTTAAATCAATAGGAAAAATAATAAGAAACACAATATTTAAGTTAGGGGTAGCCATAGGTGAGTAGTAGTAATTAGTGGAAGGGTGATGAGAAGAAAAGACCTTTATGTCTCACAGAGTTATTCACTACTGCGCACTATGCTCTGCTTTTTTCTGTCACTTCCAATTACATTAACTCAAAGGGCTTCTTCCTCTTGAGTCTTCTTACTAGATCACTGTTGTCCAGGAGCTGAATGGCCTCGAAACTCACGTGTTGGTGGAGTCGATGTTCGTGACTTCTTGCAAATTATTTAATTGTCTGGTTAACAGTATCCATCTCCAAGTCCCGGTAGAGGTCACTATTTCTACAGTACCAGGGAGCGTTGACTATGCTCCTTAATGCTTTGTTCTGGAATCTCTGTATTATGAGTAAATTACTCTGACTGGCACAGCCCCAAAGCTGGATACCATATGTCCATACCGGTTTCAGAATTTGTTTGTATAACAATATTTTGTTATATAATGACAGGGTAGAGTTTCTTCCAAGCAGCCAATACATTTTTCTGAATTTTATGTTGAGTTCTTCACGTTTCTTTTTGACATGGACCTTCCAGCGTAGTCTCGCATCTAAAGTAATACCTAGATACTTCGCTGAATTAGCATAAGGGATCTGAGTATTATTTATTCTGACTGGTATATACTCATTGTTTTTGTTAGTATAATTAACATGTACCGATTTATTTTCATCTAATTTGATTCTCCAACGATTGATCCAATTATTAATTATATCTAATGGTGTTTGTAGTTTTCTGGCAGCCTCTTCGTGGGTTTTCCCTACTGTCATCTGCAAGGGTGGCAATTGTATTTTGGACTGACCCTAATACATTTCGTTAAGGTACGCCTGCCTTAATTTCTTTAATTTTAGAGTATGCTTCTTCCTGTTTAATCCTAAAGTATCTTTCTAATATATATATTGTTAGTTACGATCTGTTACTTTAGTCTGGATAGTGAAACAAATCGAGAGAAATACTTAACTTATATTTAATATTTTATTTTGACTTTGGTTTACTTAAGTTAAGATTTAATTTCTTGTAAGCAATTTAAAAAAAAAATTATTAATTTTATTGTTATGAGATTTAATAAGTGTATCTTTTAATCTTGACTTTAATGTTTTTTTTTAAATTATATTAAATAGTTTTTATTTATTTATTTCCTTTCGTAATCTTAGTCAGAATGTATTGTTGAGCGCCACCTACCAATCGGTAGAAAGATTTGAGACTTTAACCTCAGTCGTGCTTCAGTAATTGACCGTGAAACCTTTTAAATCGATAATAATGAACAGTTGGTAAATGCAGAAATTTTTATTAACAATTAAAAAATTTATTGAAAAGAAAAAAGATAAGTGTAAGGTTTTAGTGTTTATGAAATTAATAATAATACTAATGCTATTATACTCTTACCTTATTCTAATCTGAACTTAGTTGTTTGTTAAAATGAAACCTAACCTAAATAAATAAAATGCTATTTGCCTTGTTTATTTTTATAGACGTCTCTAATCTTTTAAATATCGATATTTATTATTAAATGATTGGTACCTTTTTTATTAACGAATCATCAATTTTTAGTTACTCCTGGTTACTTTCTTTCTAACCTTCAAAATAATGGATATAATATTCTCCAAAATCAATCAGGAACACAGGATAAAACTACAGGATACTATTGGATATGGATAACAAACAGGATCTGGATTCTCCTTCAGGAGCAAAAGCAGGAATCAATGATTGGAGTTCTTTTCTTAATTAACTTCTTTTATTCTTGGAATATACAAATCTAACCTCACTTAAATTTGACAGGTAACATTTTCTTAACTTCTTTATATTAATCGTTGTAGTTTTGATTTGAAGATTCTTTTGTTTTTACGACGAGCTCTAAAGTGAACAGTTCAAGAGTCTTTGCAAAAAAGCCTCGCTTGGCAGCGAAATTTGGTTTTTATGAACGAGCATCTCTAGGCCAACTCGATTTAGATTTGTGGCCGAATTTTAAATTAAAATTATTATAAAATTAAAAATTATTGATTTTTATACACTTTTTCACTAGCAAAACATGATTCTCGAGATAAAAAGAATGATTTTGATATAACTTATTTATTATTTCTACTTACATTAAGGTTACATGACAACTTTTTACTTTCATCATTATCGATTTCTCAAATTGTATTAAACATTATTATTACTGCCTTATTTACAGTGATACTTTAATTTTAGAAGTCCCAACACTTAATTTTCTCTATTTATTGTATTTCCCCTGAATTTAAATTAACAATTAAAATAACAATGTTCTCATTGTTGTAGTGATCGCAGACTTATCTGAGATTGTTCTACTTTAACTTTTTCTATTTATATCTTTGCTGGGTTATTTGTAAATATACTAAAATTGTCGATGAACATCCCTTATGGGATTTCCATGTTAAAATTTGATATCTTAAAATTTTATATTTTATCATGTAATTACTACTCTAAAATTAGTTTCAAACTTTATTTTCTACATTACATTGTCTAATGATTCTTTAAATTAAAAAAAATAGTTATTTATTGGTTTTGATTAATTTATTTGTTTCATTATTTCTCTTTATATTTAATATAAGCTTTGTATTCTCTTTATTTAATTCTTCGCATTAGTCAACCGTTACAATATAATGCTAATAATTCTGAATATTGTTTTGGCAATAATCGATTCATTTTGTGTTTGAGTCCTTTATGCCAAACTCTATCGAAAGCTTGCGCTACATCAAGGAAGACAGTAGGGCTAACTTTTTTTTCTTCTAAGGTTTTTTCGATGATATTAGTTATTTTATGGACTTGGTCTATACTTGAATGGTTTTCTCTAAATGAGATGGAATTAGTTTCTTTTCTTCTATAATAGGTTTTAGTCTTTTTAGTAATTTTTTTCATACAGTTTCGAGATTACAGGAAGTAGGGATATAGGCCTGTAAGACGTAATTTCATGTGGTGGTTTCCTTGGTTTTGGTAACATGATAACTTCTGATAATTTCCACATCCGTGGAACTTATCTCATTCTAAATGATGATAGCTTTCCCCCGAAATTGTTTTAGTATGTCTCCCGTAATAACATCGAACCTAGGCGCTTCCTTAGGGTTTATGTTTTCTTTTATTTCTGAACTTATTTCTTTTGGTGAGGTAATCATGACATCCCTTTCTTCTAGAATAGGATTTTCCTCTTCTATGAGTTCATCTGTTTCGTTAGGCATGAATGTATTTTCTAGATGTTCGGCGAATTTGCTAGTTTCTTGTATATTGTTTCTTGCCCAAGTTCAATCCATATTTTTAATTGGTGGGTTATGAAGGATAGGTCTTTTTAATCTTTTAGTTGCTTTCCAAAGTGAATAGTCACTATTGCTGTCATTTGTTAACTCACTCAGGTAAGTGCTAATTGAATCATTTTTTAATTTCTGAATTTCTCTTTTTAATTGCTGAGTAGCATTGTTTAAATTTCTTTTATCCATTGGTGCTCTCGATTAATGCCATTTCTGTTTTAGTTTTCGTTATTCAGTGATAAGCTCTCTTATTTCTTTTGGGTAGTTATTTCTCGTTGTTCTTTGTGTGATAATTGGTGTATTGTCCCATGCGACTTGTTGAATCTTTTTTACAAGCAGTTCTACTTCTTTGTCCAGTTGTTCTTTAGTTCTAATAGATTCGAAAATATGAATATTATCTTCATGTTATAATTTGAAGCTTTACCAATCTGTCAGTCTATTTAAATGTCTCGGAGCATTTTCTTTTTGAATAATTGTATCACTCAAAGTGATAAGAATTCATATCCCACGTTTCTTCTATATTCAATATATGAATATAGAAGGAATAAAAAGTAATACAAATAATAGAAAACCGTGATATAATGGCGGGATAGAGCAAACTAACTAATAAAAGATAAAGCATTACGCAAGTCATGATTAAATTTATGGGAAAATAAGGACCAAAGGTCTTGAAGAACAGGAGTAGGATACTAAAAATAAAGTAGGTACCCGGAAATTAGAAAGAAACGAATTTTATCGATATAAAAGGGAGAGCAGAACAAATTTAAAAATAAAGAATAATAGAAGATACCTTTAAGTTAAAACACTATCGTCGACCACTCAACCAAAACACAATTTTAACACACTCTAGTCTAGACAGTCTATCATCAACATCAACATAGTTGGCGAAACGCGCGTAGAGTGTGTTAAAATTGTGTTTTGTTTGAGTGGTCGACGATAGTGTTTCAACTTAGTTGATAAACCAAAGATTCTAATTTCCCAATTTAATTAAGGTACTTTTAGTAAATTTTAATAAAGAAGAATGAAAAGATACTCGGCCACTCAATAAGTTTGTAGGACGGTAGTCAAAGGGAGCTAGATCCGGAGAATACGGTAGATGGGAAAGCAATTGAGGGTAAAATTCGCGCAATTTTGCCTTTGTTGCAAACGACTTATGACCCTCTGCACCTGTATGCATGATCATTCAAATCTACACATCCCATTGGGTCATTGGTCATTTGGTTTCAGTGACTCAACATACTAGTGGTTTGAATCAAATATTCAAAATCGATGGCACCAAACAAAAAGTGGAAATCTGTGTACCTCAAGGTAGTGTATCTGGGCTACTGCTTTTCATAATGTTTATTAATGATATTGAAAAACTGAACAACGTTTTATTAAAAATCAAAAATTGGATCTATATAAACAAGCTATTGGTAAACTCTACTAAATCTAAATATGTGATAATTGGTAACAGTAAATACTTAGCTGAAGACTTTAACCTAACGGTGAAATTCAATGATGTAGATTTAGAAAAAATAGAGTCTACTTAGGCATCATTATTGACAAAAAAATGACTTTTGTGAGCTAAATCTTACTTGCGCCTCCATTTTCTATATGTGTCATGAAACTGACCTAAATAAACTTCAATTGATGCAAAATCGTTGTATGAGGTTCGTATTAAAAACAAAATGGATATTGTAGAATAACTTTAATGCAATTAACTTTAAACTGGCTTTCAGTCACAGAATATAGTTTTTATATATGTATAAGATTTGTTACCCTCATATTTAAGTGAAAATATTAAATATAGAAAAGATATTCAGACTTAGAATACTCGACAGAAAGACCATGTTCAGATTTATCCTACATTATTAATGATAAAGGTATGGCAAAAGTATATTAGTATATTAAACTTTCAGAAAACCCAAATATTTTCAGTAAAAGATTAAAATATTTCCTTAATTCCCATTAAACAAAATATAAAATTAAATTAGTAGATAACTGAAACTTTTCTTGATGCAAAATAATTTTATTTTCGAGTTTGTAGTCTTACTATTCTCTGTTTTTAATTTGTTTTTAGTGTTTTGAGTTTCGAAAAACTATATATTACACTATTACATTGTAATAATTGTAATTTTATTAACAAATCTAATAATTTTAGAGGTTTTTGTTAGTGAACATTTATTAATGTAAAATATTTAAAATAATATATATAATAATAAATAACCTGAAGGACACAGCAAAAGGCCACTATATTGACAGTCCATCACAAGAAAAAAAAAGACACCTAATCATACAAAAACTAAGGTTACAATAGACATGTGGTGCCTACCAGTAAAAATTTAAAATATTGTACAATGTGATCAATAAAATTAATTTTAAATAATTTTTAAACAATTTAACTTACTCATTCATCATTTAATGCAAATCATTAATCAAATTGTAACATCATTGGTTCAATCTCACAAAGTAATATCAGTAACCTTAAATTAAGATTTTGTAACTGTAGGTTTACCTAACTTGTAGCTTCCCTGAAAATGAGTAGGTATGATAAATATTCGAAAGCTTGGAAAATCTTTATAGACTTTCCTTGTGCTTAAAGTTTATTTATATATTTTTTTCCTTTTTTAATGGCTTAGGTGCTAAATAAACGATTTCTCTCTCTCTCTCCCATTGCAAAACTGTTTGCTCTTACATCCATTCTCAAATTTCTATCAATATGGACCCTTCACTAACACTCTTAGGTTCTACTTTCTGGAGATTGGAATGAAAGTTGCTTAATAACAATACTTTCTACATATGAATTGATCCAAGAAGTAATTAATATTTTATTTTTTTGTTACCTAGAAATGTTGAGTGTGCTCTATTTAGGTCTCTTTTTAATTTTTCTATTTTTGTAATCGAATGCTTTAGGTCAATAAGGTTTCATGATGTAAAAAAATAGGTTTATAACCAATGCGTTCTTTTCTTTTATTGTTGGGGTAACCCGTTCAATAATAATAACAGTTTTTTTTAGTCGAGACTAAATGGTTTAAATTTAAATTTTAACAAAATACTTGGCTATGTATTCGATTCACCTTCACTGGTCAACAGCTATTATTTTAAACATTATTTTAAAGTCTAAATCTTTATGTTAAACAAATTAACCAAAAATTTACTAGTACCATGTTCTCTTTTCAATAGTCAAAATTATGTAATAAATTATTTTTTATTTTATCAATAGTAACAACACAAGAGCTTTTTTTTATCAGATAAATTTCTCTTTGTATCGAAGCAACAATATATTAAAATTCAAAAATTTGACAGACTATTCATTGATATTTTTTGCAGTTTTGCCAACTCTTACACTTAATTGCTATGAAATTATAACTAAAGTTGACAAATAAAGTGAAGTCCGCTTACTAGATATTGAGGAAGAGAATTTTTTATCGGATGCACCTTTTTTATCGATGTCAAAGTGACAAAAGCATTTCCAAGTATTTGACGTTTTAACATTGGAGCTAATTTATCATCATAATAAAAAAAATAATTTTTGATTATCCACTTTATTCTTTAATTTAGCTGATGTTTAATCAAATCACGTAAATTCCCATGATTCCAAATTAAAAATGTGGTTTAACACCGAATTGCTTTAAACATCATGAGCTCTGTGAAATATGCTTTCAACAAAATTGTTCAAGCATATTACTTCCAAAAAACCTCCCTTATGATGGATTATTGATGCTTGAAAATCAGCTCGGTATTTCTGTTTTTAGGATTGCGTTTCTATACGAAACCAAAAGAAGTGAATGTTTCTCCAAATATGTTTCTCCGTCTTGATGGTATTGATCCCGTTCCGGTCTATCCTGCACCCTCCTGCCGCCTGTTGTGTCCTGCATACCAATTGCCTGCTATTTTTTCTTCCCTTCTTCTATTGACGGCTACGATGCACAGTGGTCCAGAATGATTCAAAACTGTACCGATAGATAAAAAATAATAGATGATGAGCTGAATAAAATATATTGAGAAGTTAATTGTTCTACTTTTTGGATATTAAAACCACTTTTTTTAGATTAAAAATGTTTTTTAATTTAACGTTTCTAAAGTTGTTTTCTATTTTTGAAACTTGACTCTTAAGTCGTTTTCGAAAATTGAATGTAGCGTCAAAGTCGAAACGTTAAATTAAAAACATTTTAATCAAACAAGTGGTTTTAATATCCAAAAAGAAGAACATTTAAAATAAACTACTATGAATTACAGAAATGAATTATATTGAGATGGTTCTAAAATTGTTAATTGCTGTCACTATAATTTATGCATGTTTATTAAAAGAAACTTCCGTTAGTTTATCTTGATATCATTTATCATATAAGTGAGATATAGAAAGTTTTTAATAATTGTAAAATATTTTTGTCGTTTAACTAATAAAATAGATAGATAGATAAGTAAACCAGTAAGGAATTTTAATTTATTAGATTCGACATCCTAAGACCGGTTTCTGTCTTTCGACTTCATCAGTTAGGCTTTTCGAATCCAATAAATAAAATTTCAAACTCGTACAAGTCAATAGCTATATCCGCTATAAGATAACATTTGTAGATGTGCTACCATCTATGGTAAGAAGAGAGTATTGACATTAAATTTTGACTGAATCTAGTCAAGATGTCACTCTCTTCTTTTTTATCCCTTTCAGAGATTAATCTCTGGTAGCACATCTACAGATAGATAGATAGTTATGTTTATTGACTTATTGACTTATTTTACGCCACAGAGCAATGAAAGTAAATATAAAGTTAAATAAATGGTTTTAGCCTAAAACGAACTTTTCCGCTCAAAATACTAATACAATATTTTCTTTATTTTACATCATATCTGTCTTACATTTTGTCAGTTTTTACTTTTTTGGTTAGGCATAATTTTTTTTGTTTTCTGCATATCTTTTTATGTGTTTTCAAATTTTTTTCAAAACTTTTTCCAATTTTTTGGACGTATCAAATTTTTTTTTGCGTTTTATGCGTTTTGCAGCAAAAAAAATGACTTACAAATGGATCACTTCCAATTATTCGTACTGTAGCTTTTTGACAGCTAAAGGTTATCTGTCCTACCTCAGAGCATAATTCCGTATTAGTGGAGTGCCGTTAGTCGTAAAAAGTGAAAAACCTCGAACTAGAGTGGCAGTGAATCGATTTTCATGGGGTTTTTTTGCATTGTATTTCTAAAATCTAATACTAAGATATCTATATATTAGAATTTGCCGATCTTTGGTTAGTGGCGTTTTTGGGGACATCAAAAAGTGAGCGGGAAAAAAGATAAATTATCCTTCTTTAATGAGTTAATGTTAAATACAATTTTTCATGAAAATAAACCCCTCTAGAGTTAGAGGGCGTAGAAAATTACGATTTTTTTAATTTCATTAAAAAAATGTATTTTTTGACCTTAACTATTTTTGGCTGATAATATCGAGATGAACAATAAACCATTTTAAAGCTTAGGATATCGCCGAAATGACATGTTATGACAAACTTTTTAATTGGAATGACCGTTTTTTCAATATTTGACCCGAAAAAATGACATTGATGGTTATAAATGCAATTGTATGCAATTTCAAATGGCCATATCTCGTTACAGACAAAAGATAAAAAAATGAAAATTATTCGGAAGAACATTTACTCAAAGTCTTGTCTCTTTAAATTTTTTTCAAAAATCAATACGTTTCACGCTATTGACCAAAAATTGAAAATGACTTATAAAAAACAAAAATTTAGTTTAACTTTAACAGACCAAAACTTAAAAAATAGTTATCCCATAGGGCTAAAAATTACTAAACAATTGTAGAAACATATGTCGCGAATTTCTGCAAAAGAATTTTTTTTAATACCAGTCTCGATGGCGTAAAAAAATGTATTTTGTCCATAACGTTTTTTCTGCTTTTGTTAAACGGTTCTGGATGGACTTAAAAAGTTCCCAATGTTGTTCTCTCTCTTTTTTTGTGGAAGTTACATTTTTCCAGATATTTATGATAGAACGATCCAGTTTTTTTAAACACCCATTTTTGAATTGCCATATCTTCCTTCGTATTAATCGTAGAAAATAAAAAAAAAATTCATTTTAATTGTTAGCTCAAGGCCATATGTATGTATGTGTGTGTGTCCGGAGGATCTCAAAATCCACTCATCAGAATTCAATGAAACTTTCAGGGTAGACTAATTTAGTGTAATAGCATATTGTTAAAATTAAGTCTCTGCAGGGATAAGTGACTCCAGAGCCCTCATACCACTTTTTCTGAAGTCACAAATTGATATCCATTGAAAAGTAATGGCTCACCAACTTTGATGGGCTTTGATGAGCTAATTGCTTTTGATGGTGTTAAGGTATACATAAGATTTTAGAAAACTTATTTTTCTTTATATTTTCGAGCTGGAGACTCTTTGAGCCTGTTGGATGGTTATGGTCTCCGTCAATTTCTCCAATTCCATATCTCTATTGATGAGAATCCTAAGGGATTCATTGGCCGAATCCTATCTAACCAGAGCGAAGCTGACCGAATACTATCTATCTAAGGATATTTTGTTATGTCATTCTCAAACGACTTTCATTCATGAAAGTCAAAACGTCAATTAAAGCCCCCTTTTTATTTAAAATAAGTGGTTTGATTTCCATTAGCAGAGAAACTGATAAATATTAGTTTAATTTGTCAGTTTTTGGCATTGTCAAAAGTAGTTAATTGTCAATAATCGATCATCGATGGAAATCACATATTTTTGTGGGAGGGGTATTCCAAAGCAACGTTCAGTAACGTAGTCCCGATACATAATGTTGGTCTTGCAGTGGTCGACGAAAACGTTGGTGGAATGATGATGGAAAATCGTCATAAGAAAATAACCTATTTTTGTAAATATCAACGTCAAGGTTTGACTTTATTCAATTTCGCCATAACCTACAAATTTTGACAACTACTGACATGCACATCTCTGGGTAAACGTTAAGATTATGGGGCCGGCTGGGATTTTCATGAAATTTTCACAGATGTTATAAAACATGATAAATTCAATATACCGATAAAAATTTTTGCGCGGAAAAATATTTTTCTAAAAAGAAATTTATATTGGGATACTCACTCCCAAGACAAACAAATTCAGTGCGTTGAAACGATTATTTAACATGTTTTTCCAATACAAACGCATAGATACCTACATAACTTTTCTACGAATGCCCAAGTAGCAATTTATAACCAGAATAAGCCTGAAAAGACAAATAATTAGCTTGTCAGATCACAGCCATCTCATAAATTCAAAGTTGAAAATACAACGTTGCCAATTCAATTTTAGAAATCATGGATTTAGGTAAATATTTAATGGAACGTTGAGTAACACTGTTAAAATGGACACTTGTCAAAATGTGCTAAAAATATATGTAATAGTTTTGATTTTAATCACCTTTTTCTGAGTTAAATATTCGTATGTCCATGCTAGTCTTTAAAATTGAAACTCGGTTTGTTAAATTTAATAAATTTTCGGGCAAATATCGTTTTGGCGAAGAACATCGTGACCTTTTTTTTTAAATGAAAAATGTAAATGTTTCTTATCGTTATACAAAATGCATGGTAGAATCAAAAAATTTTGTAGGTCCAGATATTTTAACATCGATTCATTAAAAAACGATAAATAATTTATCGATTGCGCGAGTTTTTTCTCTTTTTTCCTCGCAACCTTCTTCTACGGTATAGTGAAGGGCGGAAAAATAAAAGCAGTAAAAAATAACATATAGACTTTTAAGTATGTATTGTCAAAAACACATTCCAAAAGAGAAAATGATAATTCGATCACTGCCAACTTCGTTCGTGGTATAAATCTAACGGCACTCCACTATATGTTAAATAATTGTGGACCAGAGCAAAATAATAATAATAATAATTTATTCACAAGAAAACTACAACAGAGAGAACAAATGTGGTCTGAGAGGTGAAGAACACCTGTTTTAGTTACTATCAGTAGATATAATTACAATGTAATACAATAACTATTTTTTATTTTCTATTTATTCATTTATATCATTTTCAGTAGATACCTATAATATGAGAATATAAAGGATTAATACTAGAGTATTGTATTAACCAGAACTAATGAATGGTATGAGAAATAATAGAGTTAGAAATAATAGAATTCAATTGTTTCTCTAAAATAATGTCTAGATTTAGTGTACATACATTTTTTTAAATAATTTTTTCAAATTTTTTTGCCCATTTAAATTTTTAATGGATCAAGTAAAAGACAGTTCTTATAAGGCATTGTAAAACTTAACTGTCTAACATCAAAAATTTTTGATGCCAATTTCCGGCTGAGATTGTCAGCATGCGCTACCTAATTCAAACTTGTGCCAAGTGTACAATAGACCGAATTTTACGCCAAAAAACTCTACAATCAATATTTTCTTCCTGTTTTTCTAAAAGCACAGGACATATCTAATGAAATTGGCCAAAAAATGATCTTTTATCTTCATCCTGGTTGGCAAAAAGAGATCTAAGGAACTTTCCTATTTCAGAATCCTTTTCTTTGTATTCTTTGGACAAGCCCATTCGTTGTATTTTCCTCGACCTAACAACAATATATTTACTAGTACTGATATATTTCGTCTACCGAAATATTTTATGGGAGTAAACAAATTGCAGAAATGAAAAGAAAAATAGTCAAATCTCCCAGGAATTGGACATTAAATGTCAACGTTGCCTCAACGTCTGGACTTCAAACAACTACTCCTTGGACTATATGCCCCAACAGGTATTGAACGTCGGGACTTCTATAATTCAATACCTGTTGGGGCATATAGCCCAAGGAGTAGTTGTTTCAAGTCGAGACGTTGAGGCAACGTTGACATTTAATGTCCAATTCCTGGGAGATTTGACTATTTTTCTTTTCATTTGTGCAACAATATATTTATTATTGTTATATTTTATCATATTATCATTTTTTCATATTTATTAAGTGATTCCCATGTACAGGGTGGCCAAATAAGAATGCGAGGTATTGTATCTGGGAAACTATCCATCGTAGAGGCTTACGGAAAAAAAAGTTATTACTAACGGTCCAGAGAAAAACCTGGGAAATATTTTCAAGTTTCTGAAATAACCGCTAGGGGGCGTAACTGCAATCTTGGAAAAAAGTGATGTTTCTGTGAATTCCGCTATATTAACCTAACAAAAAAAATACATGATAATTAAAGTAGAGGATAATCTGAATCTTTATTGTTTGACAATTTTTGCTGTATCTCTAAAAATAAAGTGGTGGGGGGTATTCAAAGGTTTCAGTAAAAAACACCCTGTATATGCGAAACTGCTGAGCCGATTTTAACAAACTTGGGCTAGTTGAAAAGAGCTATTCTTGGGCTACAAATGCTATAATATTTGAAGTTTTGTTAGTTTCAGATGTCGCCGCTAGAGCGCTTATTTCGACATTTCGACAGAAATGTTAATTTTCTCAAAAAAATTAAATGCATTGGTATGATTTCTTTTTCATGAAAAAGTAGCCAAATGATGCCTAAACAAGCTCCCGAAAACCGCATCTCGATATTTTGTTCCTAACCTAAAATTTAGGCCAAAGAAAATTTTATACGGAAATCCTTTAAATTTTTATTTTTTAAACTATTTAATTCCTTTTATTTTGTAATTTGTGGCCCTAAAAAGGACCGATTTAAAAAAGAAAGGTCTTAAATACTCTAAGTGCTGATCATCACGCTCTATGCATTGCTGACAAAATTGCAGCTTCAATTTCGGCTCTCGGTATGTTGCGTAATGCATTACTAATCCGGTTTTTCATATCTCTCTGGTCGTAGGTTGAGTCTGAAAATCAAAACAAGTTAAGTCTGGTGATCGCGCAGGCCATGGAAACAGACTTCCTCTTCCAATACAACGCTGTTGTAATACTATATTAATATGCTCTAGCACAATGTGCTGGGCAACCATTCAACTGCAAACAAAGTTTTGACGTGTTTCCAGTGGCACATCTTCCAACAACAACGGTAATTTATTGGCCAAAAAGTCAAGAAAGATATTGCTGCTTAGGGATTGCTCGAAAAAATATGGCCCAATAATTCTGCCTCCCAGTATGCCACATATTTAAACTCCAACGTCCTTGGTGCTGAACTTCACGCAATCAATGCGGATTTTCTGCAGACCAATAATGCATATTGTGCAGATTTTAAAGATGACTTCATCCTTCATCATTCTCCATTAATGTGTGAGAGCGTATTATTGCAGTATTACAACAGCGCTGGATTGGAAGAGGAAGTCTGTTTCCATGGCCTGCACGATCACCAGACTTAACTTGTCTTGATTTTCAGACTCAACCTACGACCAGAGAGATATGAAAAACCGGATTCGTAATGAATTACGTAACATACCGAGAGCCTAAATTGAAGCTGCAGTTTTGTCTACCCATGAGAGGCTTCAGCAATGCATAGAGCGTAATGATCAGCATTTATAGCATTTACGGGGGCACTAAAAACCTTTCTTTTTTAAATCGGTACTTTTTAGGGCCACAACTTACAGAATAAAAGGAATTAATTAGTTTAAAAAATAAAAATTTAAGGGATTTCCGTATAAAATTAAAATTTTCTTTTACCTAAATTTTAGGTTAGGAACAAGATATCAAGATGCGGTTTTCGCGATCTTGTTTAGACATCATTTATCTACTTTTTCATGAAAAAGAAATGACACCAATGCATTTAATTTTTTTGAGAAAATTAACCATTTCTGTTGAAATGTCGAAAAAAGCCCTCTACCGGCGATATGTAAAACTAACAGAACTTCAAATATTATAACATTTGTAGACCAACAATAGCTCTTTTCAACCAGCCCAAGATTGTTAAAATCGGCTTCGCCGTTTCGAATATACAGGGTGTTTTTTACAGAAACCTTTGAATACCCCCCACCACTTTATTTTTAGAGAGACAGCAAAAATTGTTAAACAAAAAAGGTTCAGATTATCCTCTACTTTAAAGATCAGGTATTTTTTTGTTAGGTTAATATACCGGAATTCACAGAAACATCACTTTCTTAGATTCAAGATTGCAGTTACGCCCCCTAGCGGCCATTTCAGAAACTTGAAAATATTTTCCAGGTTTTTCTCTTGGCCGTTTTAGTAATAACTTTTTTTTTCCGCAAGCCTCTACGATGGATAGTTTCCCAGTTACAGTACCTCGCATTCTTATTTGGCCACCCTGTACTTAGTCCAATCGAATAAAATAATTTATTAATTATATGCTACCAAGACTGTGTAAGATGGAAACGACATCCGATAATATTTCAAAATACATGACGATATATTTTGGTTGAAAATGTAGCTTATTTTCTTGGCACCTCAGCTTTAAGAGACAAAGCAAATCAGTGTATGTATGTGTCTTTCTGTTTATTTTTTAGATAAGGTACGTAAGTCTCATTCTTCAACGCATGAATGGGAAATAATAGTAGAAAAAACTTCGTGCTATAATCAAATGTTCCATCTACATGAATTGTAGTTTGTTCAGACATAAATTGAAGGTTTGAAATGTACCAGTTTATTAAGTACACAAAATTATCCAACCAATAAAATTAAGAAACCGGTGCAATTCGAGTAAGGGATTAAATTCAAATTATTTGCTCCCTACTGATCAGTAGCATAATGGATTTTCGGTGCAATTCGGGTGCACCGGAAAAAAACTATTTTATTCCTGACCGGGCTATTATAAGCTTATAACATCATAGTTCCGCTATCAATAAACAGGGTCATAACTCCCTTGGGATATTAGAGTTGCCTTAATTTCCCGTTGTTAGGCTTAATTCCCGTTGTTAGGATATTTACTGAATGTCATTGCTGCTAATCATGTAACTCGGGAATTAATGAGCCTTATTTACCTCAGGCAATTGCAGTCCCTCGGGCGAGAGGCCCTCGGGATGCAAACTTTGCCTTCGGGAATTAAGGCCCTTATAATTCCCTTGATACATAAATTACTATATTAGTGCCTAAATCGGATTTCAAGTGATACTTCCACATTTTTCCATACCAAAATAAATGTGAAATGCACTATTTCTGAAGTGACCAAAGTTTCTATCGTTATTGGCTAGTCAGTACCTCCGGAATTTGTTGTTTTTTTTTGTCAACGATTTAAAAGCAATTTTTAATGTGAATTTTATTTGTAAAAAAAATCTTGTAATGATTTTTGCAATTAAGAAGAAGATACTAACCTAAGTTATAGTATTGCGTTTGTTTGGTTTATCTCTTTGCTTTTTCTTTATTTCTATTTGTTTAAGAAATTCAACCTCTTCATAATGATTTGTTTAACATTAGTCAGTCAAGAATTTGTTAAAAGTTTAATGTTTTTGGTTTGAAAAAGGCAAAGGCCCTAAGTTTATATCCGTATTAAGCTAATTAGGGACTTGAAAAAATGTTAAACGAAATTTGCTATTAAAATTTTAGTATGATTTATTTATATTTGGTTTATCTTTACGGTATCTTTACGTCTGTTTAGATTAGATTGACGTTTAAAGAAGTTTCAAAAAGGTCCATTCAAAATCTGATCTAAACTTTGTGAGACTTATTCAAGAGCTGAGTTCACCTATTCAGAAGTTGATTTAGTCTGTTCAAAAAGTGATACAAACAGAGGGGGTAATCACAAAAATCCCATTACTCACTTGTTACGTGTTCATATACGAAATATTATTTTAACAATTCTTACAAAATATGTTATTGCCATACCCTATTACACTTAAAACAGGCAATTTTCTGATTTTTTTTACGCAAACTTGAATCAAAGATAGAGCTAGAAGCAGTATTGCAGTATGCAAAGTACTTTCTTGAGTCTGTAAGCATTAGTATTGGATTCAAACTAAGAGTGGAGAAACAGATTTAGGACTACGTAGTGAAATGCAGCATCCTATCCTGCAAGGCCACCGATAGCAGCCTAGATTGTACTAAATAATAATAATAATACCTGATAGACTTTGTGCTGCACCTCTTTCTTCCTAACATTTTTAGGTTAATAGTTCAGTAATATATAGGCATCTGAAGTTAACATATATATCTTGTAGAGCTAATGCTATCTGGGAGATACATTTTGTAATTCATAGTGGTTTGTTCATTTAAATACTTCTCGTTCTGGATAATAAAAATGTAAAAATCTGTTGTCTACATATTTTTGTGGCGTGTTTGCGAACGATTTTAAGGATAGCGCATTTGCATATTATGAGAAAATTTATACTTCGTCATAATTGAAGTTTTCATAATAATAATAATATCATAAGAAAAAACACACAAAAGTTATTTATCGGAAAGGTATCAAACTGTAAGAGTGGACGATTTCACCAGTGACACAGAAGTCGTTGGTTATGACGTACCTCAAGGAGCAGTACTCGGACCTACACTATTTAATATCTACATAAATGGCTTGTTTTCGTTAAGATCCTCGGGAAATATAATTGGTTTTGCAAACGACACTGCAATATTTTATTAAGCAGATACGTGGGAAGAATTAAAATTAACAGTAGAAGGTGATTTATAAGAAATTAAAAAATAGCTAGAATATAAACTGTTAACAATTAACATTCTTAAAACGAATTACTTAGCCTTTTCTTGCAACTCTTCTACACTGCCAACATTCAACAGTTTATGGATAAATAATGAGCAACCTTTTGAACTATTGCCTGTAACCGAAATAAAATATCTTGGTAGGGTGTTTGACCAGCCTATGAAGTGGAATTTGCACATAACATATTTGGTAAACAGATTAAGCGTCATATTGTATAAATTTAAAAATTTTATTACCTGAAAAATACCTCAGAACTTTATAGCATGCATTAAACGAGAGCTACATTAGGTACGGAATCTTATTATGGGGAAGTGCACTAAAAACGCATTTATATCCCCTGGAAATCATTCAACGACGCTTCAAAAAACTGATTTATTCTAAAAATGCTCGCAATTCATCCGATGCACCTTCCTCCGAATCGAAGATCATGGATATTCGACAACTATATTTTTTTATTTGTAATATTAGATACCACATCAATAACCAATTCACATCATACAATTACAAAACCCATCAATATCTATATATTGTCCCTTTTATGTCAAAATCTGCAACTCAATATTCGATTTTATATTTAGCTCCTAAATTTGATAATAATCTTCCTGAACAACTGAAATGGATTAACATATTAAACTTGTTTAAAAAATCGTTAAAAACGTACATAATGGAAAAAAGCAAAGATACCATAACAAATATTTTAAACTTTTAATCTCTCTTAGTTTTTATGTACCTATCTATTTTCCCATTACACTGTTTATTTAAAAATTGTTTAATATTTGACTACATCTTAAAGTAATTCATTTCGGAAGCTCATCGTGGTTTGCTAGTTCAATTTCTCTTTATTTCTCTGGATTAAAACCACTTATTTTTCTTAAAAAAGTTTTAATTTGACGTTTCGGCTTTCTCTATCGAAAGCCTTTTTCAAAATGACATAACGAAATAAATAAATTTACTATAGAAACAGAACATTTGATAATCTTGCAAAAATATGACATCAACATAGTACACTTAGAAAAGGATTTTGAGATTGAAGATGTCAAAATCTGTTTCAATCATATTTTTGTGACGTTTCTGGGAACGAATTTTGAAAGGATAGCGCATTTGCATATTATAAGAGAATTTATACTTCGTCTAAATGAAGTTTTCTTATTAATATTATCATAAGAAAAAACCTGTCTATCAGCCCTGAATAGTAAAAAGATGATTTTCGATGGACTGGTACAGTTAATTAAAAGAGCTAATATTCAATTGTAGGAAAAATAACTTAAATTATTTTTGTGGCTGAGGACTATGTTTCCCGATGCCAGAACCCAACAACACACACACATAAGAAAAAACCAGATAAAAACTTATGATACTATCCCGATATAGAGGGTATACTTTTTGCAGTTAACTCCTTTTGTAAAATAAATGCTGCTTCTTTAACTTTGCGGTTATAATTATTCGGTTCTTTTAATAATCTAGTTGAAGAATTCCATTGTATTTTATGACCAAAGTCCCATGCATGTTCACATATTTTGGATTTTTCGAATTGCTCATTTTTAATGTATGATTGATGTTCATTAAGTCTAATATGAAAAGGTATAGATGTTTCTCCTATATAAAATTTATTACATTCGCATGGAATTTTGTAAATACAATTTTTTGTGTTTTGAATTTCATTAAAAGGTTTTGTATTTACTATTAAAGATTTTAATCCTTCTAATTTTTTCCGATAATTTTGGAATATAAGGGATTTTTACTATATTTGAATGGGGGATTTAAATTTTGATCTTTAGTTTTGAAGTCTCGGTAAAGTTCACGATTTATAAATTTTACAAAAAGAGTTAATTGCAAAAAGGATACCCTCTATATCGGGATAGTATTATATAAGTTTTTATCTGGTTTGTTCTTATGATAATATTAATAAGAAAACTTCATTTATGACGAAGTATAAATTCTCTTATAATATGCAAATGCGCTATCCTTTCAAAATTCGTTCCCAGAAACGTCACAAAAATATGATTGAAGCAGATTTTGACATCTTCAATCTCAAAATCCTTTTCTAAGTGTACTATGTTGATGTCATATTTTTGCAAGATTATCAAGTGTTCTGTTTCTATAGTAAATTTATTTATTTTGTTGTCATTTTGAAAAAGGCTTTCGATAAAGAAAGCCGAAACGTCAAATTAAAACTTTTTTAAGAAAAATAAGTGGTTTTAATCCAGAAAAATAAAAAGAAATTCATCTTAAAGTTTTCATTTCATTTTACTTTACTTTTAAAAAATTTGTATTATTTCTATGTATGATATTATGTTTTAATTATGTATAGGCACCCATTTTTTACCGAAACAATTGTTTATGCACTTATTGGCTTATGTCCTTTATTTCACATTTAAAATTTTATTGAAAATTCCACACCTAATATTTTCGACCAATTAAAAGCCTTTATTTTGTTTCGTTACCATAGCAACTAAACAAATTTCCCGAAATTTTTGTCTCCTTGGGGGAAGAAGCATGAAATTACACTGGAAATTTTTTGACGTTTATAGGTAAAGTGACATTTACATTTAACTTCAGATTATGTCGAATTTATTCTATAAGGTTCCGATGATACATTTTAATTTCACTAATTTCATTACAAAACTTGCATAAAACGTATTTCGCATTGTTATAAACTCTACAACACAACGAATTTATTTAGGTAATTTATACTCAGGTAACCAATTTATATTACATTTTTTAATACCTATTTCATTATTTTCCACCAACAGTAAAACGAATTTGTAAAAAACTGAGTGATTGAGCTACTATCGACTTATTTTTTGTTATTTTATACAGGGTGTTTCATAGTTAAACCGACATACATTAACAATAAATAGAGGGTACTTAGGTGATTCCAACTAACCTTGGTTAATGGGTGTAACGCCTTTAATAACCGAGATACGGGGTGTTTCATCCATTTCGGCCAATATTTTGATAAGCCGTAACTTTAGAACCACCCTGTAGATTTCTCTCATACTTGGTACAGGTATAGTGTGTTAATAGCCGAATCCTATAGTGTAAGAACTACAATTAAAATCCAGATCCGGATTAAGAAGAAATTGCAAAATTTGAAAATCCCCAAAACAACACCCTATATATCAGATTTTTTAAAATTGGTATGGATATTTGAAAAGAACGGAAAAAAATGAGTTAAAGTGAAAAAATTTTTTAAGTGCACATCCCATTCTACTACTGGAGTTTTAACGTCCAATTACATAAATACCTGGTAGATTTCTTTCATATTTGGTACAGGTATCATTTTTTAGTAGCCCACTCGTATAATGTAAGGACTATACTACAGTTAAAATCCAGATACGGATTAAGAAAAATTTGTAAAATTTGAAAATCGCCAACGCAACACGCTGTACATCAGATTTTTTTAAATTGAATCAGACATTCGAAACGAATGGAAAAAACTGAGATATTCTGACATATTTTTATAAATGCACATCTTGTTCTACATATTACTTAACTTTTAAAGTAAATTCAATTAATGCAATACGTATTGTCATTTTCATAAGTCATAACTTTGGAAACACCCTGTAGATTTCTTTCATATTTGGTACAGGTAGATTGTTTAAATAGCCCAATCGTACAATGCAAGAATTAAAGTTAAAATTCAGATCCGGATTAAGAAAAATTTGTAAAAGTTGGTAATCTCTAAAATAGCATCCTGTATATCAGATTTTGTTAAATGTAATCATACCTATTTAAAAAAAGAAAAAAAAAGAAAAAAAAAGAAAAAAGATGTGTTATACTGATATATTTTTATAAGTGCACAAGGGCGTTCTAAAAAAATACAGATTTAATTTTTCGGATTAATTCCGGATACAAAACTCATTAAACTATCAAGTAAGCTTCGGAAATAACACATCTTTTTTTTCTTTTTTCAAATAGGTATCCGATTACATTTTAAAGAATCTGATATACAGGGTGCTATTTTAGAGATTATCAACTTTTACAAATTTTTCTTAATCCGGATCTGAATTTTAACTTTAGTTCTTGTATTGTACAATTGGGCTATCTACCTGTACCAAATATGAAAGAAATCTACAGAGTGTTTTCAAAGTTATGGCTTATGAATTATGAAAATAACAATAGTATTGCATTAATTGAATTTACTTTAAAAGTTTAGTAATATGTAGAACGAGACGTGATTTATAAAAATATGTCAGAATATCTCAGTTTTTTCCATTCGTTTTGAATGTCTGATCCAATTTTAAAAAAATCTGATGTACAGCGTGTTGCGTTGAGGATTTTTAAATTTTACAAATTTTTCTTAATCCGTATCTGGATATTAATTGTAGTTCTTACGTTATACGATTGGGCTACTAAAAAATGATACCTGTACCAAATATGAAAGAAATCTACCAGGTAACTTTAGAAAGTTACTCCGGATCTGGATTTTAATTGTAGTTCTTACACTACAGGATTGGATTATTAACACACTATACCTGTACCAAGTATGAGAGAAATCTACAGGGTGGTTCTAAAGTTACGGCTTATCAAATTATTGGCCGAAATGTATGAAACACCCCGTATCTCGGTTATTAAAGGCGTTAGACCCATTAACCAAGGTTATTTGGAATCACCTAAGTTCCCTCTATTTACAGTTAACGTATGTCGGTTTAACTATGAAACACCCTATATAACTAAATTTTCTGTTTTTAATTGAAGCTCTAGTGGCAATTCCACTCCACATGTAAAAAAGTCACATGAAACTTCAAAAATCGTAGTTTGCTATCGAATATTTAGCCAATGAGGAAGGAAGAGAAAATATAACTGGATAAAAAATCGATAATACCACATTGCCCGATTAACGATGTGTGTTTGTTATTTATTTATGTTATTTATGTGGCAATATCCCGAGCATGTTCACATATTTTTGATTTTTTGAATTGTTTGTTTTTATTGTAAGACTATTCATTAATTATTATTCAAAAGGTCTAGATGTATTTCCTATATAGAATGTATTACATTCAGATTTTATAGACACATTTTTTTGTATTCTCAATTTGTATTTAAGTTAGCATTTGCTTATTTATTTCTCGCAGGCTCAAAATAACGAAATTATAAGTTTAATGCAAAATTTATCAATTTTTCAACATTAAAACTATTGTTACATCAAAACTTTGATCAAATTAGTTTCCACGTATGTATAAAATAACCATGTATGGTTTCCTGAATTTGGGACACTTTTATACAGGCTTGAACCACCCTGCGACCATGCGGTATTCGTTGTGCTGCCTTTCTAAATAAAAAAATACCGATAGTAACTTGAGAGAGAGCGTCGATACAATTGCCCCTTAATGACTTTTTGTGTACTTCATACGGCGCGTTCAAAAAAACGCCGGAATTCAGATACTTTATGCCTTTTCTCCCTTATACATCCGGCAGAACGGAAGTCTTGACAAAACTTCGACGGTGGTGCCGGGGTCAATGAATAAATTTCACTTTAAAATGTATGACAATATTTCTTTGTTGTCCCGCAACAGGAGAAAAGTGAAATAAAACGACACCACAATAATTTGGGTAATATAAGGTCAAAGTTGGTACTGAGAACGAACAATGGGTCAGAAACACGTGTTTGTTGTAGTCAGTTGGCTTATAAACAGACGCGTTTACCAGGTATTTGTCCTTTCATCGATTTGTCATACTATTTATATATTTATTCTTTTTTGAAAGTCAATTTAGCTGCAGTTTGTGCATAAATCAAATTTCTTGATTGAAATTTCTCTAGAAGTTGTTTGAAATTTTTAAATAGACAATGACTTTAATATTAACATTTAATACCTACTTCTTCTTATACATTTTATGATCCATAAAAGGCTGAAAAATATATATTGAGGTCACAAAACGAAAATAAATATCATATTTTTTAAATTTGAAATTTTCGATGAATATTCATTTTATAATTTTTATAATTTACCTAATGATATCCCACAATCTTTTCTCGAGATCGCGGAAACATAAGCAAAGACAGATAAACGTAAAAACTGTGGTAATAAATAAAAAAGGATTTTATTTTATGGTACAGGAACCGCTCGTTAGTGTGTTGTTTTCTGTTTAATTACCATGACGAAATTTAAAACTTAGGCAATTCTCTGTTATATCAATAAATAAATAAAAAGGCCAAATTCTCCGTTAGGTTAAAATCAGAACTCGGATTGCTACAGAACCGGGTTTAGGAGGATAACGGAGGTCAGTATCTTCATAAAAAAATATGTGTACTTGTAAATTGCTTTTTTATTAAAATTTCTTTTGCACCCTCTATTAAACATCTTATCGAAGTAATACATTACTGTATTAAGAACGATTTAAAATAAGTCCTTCAAGAAACCCTCGTCATTTTTCCATTCGCCACGAACTTTTCGTTAGAAATATCTTCAATGGTCAAGCCATAACCAAAATATAGCTAAAATATAGCCAAATTATTACCAATATATTACCAAAATATAGCCAATATATATCGAAATTTTAACCATAGGATATCGAAAATATAACAAAATATAACTAAATTATAAGGAAAAGATACCAAGTGTCCATTCTCACGGCTCTCATTAGTATTAGAATCAGGAAGATAATTTGACAGTAGAGAAGCATTTACTCCAGAAATTTATCAATATATTGTTTATGCCGATAATGTGGGTCTTTAAAAAGTTATCAAGTTATATGAGATTAGGAAAAAATGAAAATGATGAGAAATACCATTCTAATAGTATTTGGTGACTTGACTACATAAGATTTCCGGTTAAAAAAGTTAAACTTAAAACGTTTTTTTATTAATCATGAATTGTACAACTTAATTATTCTATTCTGTAATTTTCAGAAAATAAGGAAGAATGGAAGTCATCAACTATTGATCGCACAATTTTTTTGTTGTGGGATGTTTTTAAGAAAACATACCAAATTTTGAGAAATGTTTGTGTAAACAATTTCAGACCATTTTAGACAATTTTAAACAATGTTAGGCAATTTTAGACGATTTTGGAAATTTTTTAACAATTTTAGAGAATTGTAAACAATTTCAAACACTTGTTAAATAATTTCAAACAATTTTAGAATATTTTAGATAATTTTAGACAATTTTAGACAAATTTATATTATTTTAAATTATATTAGAGTTTTAGGAGATTTTATACATATGATTAAAATTCATAAGAGTGAATTTTAGCAGCTAGACAGCTTTAAACTCGGTAACTGCTTAGATATGTGACAACTAGGGGACCATTCTATGTTTTTGATCGTATACCTATTTGAGGCAGGATCATAACTTCAGAGATTTTACTAAATTGTAGATAATTTTAGACATATGTAGATAACTATATACAGTTTCAAATGCTTTTACACAATTGTAAATCAATTTAGACGTATTTCGACAATTGTAAATTTATATTATTAAACAATTTTACTCAATTTCAAGTAATATTTGACGATTTTAGGCGATTTTTGTACATTAACATTATTTTTTCTGATCTTTTGCTCCCTATTATTTACTTTGTCAGTGCAAAATGTAAACTCGAACGTTAATAGAAGTAGTCTACTTCTATTAACTCTAAGAGCAAATTAAGACTTAATCTGTCCTTTGTCATTCACAATATATTTCATGTATAAAAAAATACCTAAACTCAAAAACAAGCCACGTGCAAAAATTCTAATAGACCGTCCAAATTTAATAAAAGAAAATTATTCAAGTTTAAATAAAACTAGTTAATTTGGACAGTAATATAAACGAACTCAAAAAATAACACCAAATACAAAAAGAAACTAAAATGAAACGTATTACGTTCTTTAAGTTAAAACTTTTCCTAAAAAGAAAACTAGAAAAGTGCGATTTTCATACAAGTAGCCACCGATATTACGCATAAAAGATTTTAACTGGAGGAACCCAAGTCGGACCTGGATTTCGTTAGAATAGAACGGCCCAAATGGTCGTTCACATGGTTCAAGGAGATCCACACAAAGTTGTTCGTTTCATAATACGAAATTTATCGAGATACTAAAATCTAAAGAATCTCGTTTTTTCAATATTTGTACAGGCAGTGCTATAATATTTACTGACCACTGTCAATACACTACTGTCAATATTAAATTTGTTCTTCAATGTTAGCTTTGCCCGTCATTTGAAGAAGAGACTTCACAACAGATTATGTAAACTACCTAGATGGTCTGTGTTTAGTCTAGAGCTTGTTCAAAACACATGTAATTTTTTTCACTAGTCAGATTTTTAATTTTTTTAATTTTTAACTGATGATATATCTCAATCTTTAAAGTAGTTTCTTTAAAACTAATTATCTAATATTAAGTTTTAAAATTTTTTTGTATCTGTTGAGATTCGTAATGTCGGTGTTCTATTTGTAGAGTTAAATAAATAATTTTTGTTTGTAGATATGTAAAAAATTAAAACATATAACACAGTGGTAGATGTAATGATAAAAGTGGTATTAGTCGTTAAATGTACTCATTCTTGGAAATAGGTTTTTGCACGTAGTATCGTTAATTAAATAAAATTAATAAAAGCAAATCAGCGGAAACTTTAAAAAAATATATTTTCTTAATCTACAAAGACCAAAAAATATTTAAGACTTATTCTTCCTTTTCAGAAAGATTAAATAATTTATTTAAAACTGAAGACTGAGTTGAATTATTTTAAATTTTATAAATGCAGCTTTCATAGATTATTTAAATGAAACAAAAATAGCTTTATTAAATAAATACTCTACTATTTAGTTTTAAATAAAATTCTTATTAATTCATAACAAAAAATATTTCCCAACAGCGCTGATTAAATAGAAGTTCTTTTATACGATAAAACCTGTGATTTATGATTTAGTTGGATTCATTTTACGGAAGTTTTGAATTATTTCAATCATAAAATGAAAAAAAAAATATTACCCTGGATAAAATTTGTCTCTTGACCCAAGTAGCATTATAATGATAGAAACTGATATCGCAACTTCGATTGGGTGGCTATTACGTAATCATCACTAAATCTACCCCTACACAGTAGAATAACTTCATTCTATTTTTGCCTATATGTAGTTACAGTTATAATATTTTGGTGCCACTGAAGGTGTTTGAAACGTTATAACAACTAAGCGAGACTACCTCAAAGTTGCAGAAATATTAAAGTGGAAAATAATAGTTATGGCCACCAAACCATATTACTTAAATACCACTTAGAAGTGGTGGTGATTTTAAAGTGGGCGTGATAGTTTTAGTGTCGTTTTGGGAACATTAATATACCTTTATCCACCGCCTTGCACTGTAAATGTCAAATATTCTACTGTCAAAAATACCAGTAAGCGACGTATTATAACATACGCATGTGTTATGGTAATACAAATCGCACAGCGTGAGATTTTTCACAAAAAGTCTATATATAAGTTTTAAAACAATTAATTTCCGAATGATTATTGTCTTAGGATATTTATTAAGACATTACAATAATCAGATACATTAATTTATCTACAGTTTTATTTAAAATATTAAGGTCAGTCAGTTAATAAATTATAATGGACAATTATTGCTATTCATTAATAAAGGTGTTATTTTAAACATTTTTAAGTGATTGGTTTTAATAAATAAATGTAGTATAAATAAACATTATAACACTTTTAATCTGTCATTACTATGAAAATAATTAGAAACGTAAACTTTACATTTAAAAAAAATTGTTATTTTTGTTGAGGCGTAGATAAAGTATAGTACGTAATGCGTTTTGTAAAGCAGTTACAATATTTACAATATTTACAACAAATCATTTTAAAGTTTTATGTTCTAAAGCAGCCATTTTTGAGATCGCCATGATGAGAAAAATAAACGCGTTATTTAAAGAACATTTTTTCGTCAGTACGGCTTCAAATTTATTACATTTCTATACATAATTAATAATTTTAATTACAAAGATTGATTTATAGTCCAGTAAATGAAGGACTGAAAAGATCGAAAGCTGGGAATAAGTCGGGCATGAGTTCCCACATAGCGCAATTTGTAGGTCATCGCAGGTGTTTTAACATGAGAAAATCCTTAACGCGTTGTGGTCAAGGGGAGGGGCTGAAAATGGGCCCCAAAACCTGGAAAATGGGTTTCCCGCTAATATCTGGCTAACTATGCCAAATAGAGAATTTTTGTTCAGACAAAAAATGGAGATCAGCTCATTCTCTACAAAAATGGCCCTTATCATTTTCTTCGAAAATTCAATAATGGCACTCAAAAGTCCCCTCATTTCAGCTGCTCTACCTTCAGGAATTCCGCTTTCTATGAATTAACGCGTAACCGGGCGGACGAATTGTTCAATATCTCGGGAAAAAATTAATATTTTTCGATGATTCAAAGTTCATCGGAATGGGAAAACCCGTATCTACAATTCCATGTGACTTCAAGTCAGTTCGTATTTACCAAAAATATTTAAAAAAAGCGGTTAAAGTTTTTATCAACAATATTTAGAGGCTGCTTCATTAATTTATTCATATTTTCTTTAAAAATAGTCATTTATTCTAATTTTGCCTTGATAATGGAACCTTAGGGGGTCTTGAATGACCTCAGAAATTTACTTTCATCTAATTATTTATCCTCAAGAAATAAAGAGCGGGGAACAAGAAATGGATAAACAAAAAAAGGCCGGTTTTGACTCGTGTGACCAATTTTCCTCATTTCTCGAAAATTATTAGACTATTAAAAATAAAAAAATATATTCGAAAAGTAGACCATCTAAGCTTTGAAATGATCTGCATTGGAAATCAATATAACAAATCATAAGATTATAATTCGCGCTTGTTCCGAAGATTCTCTGGAACTCCGAAATCGGCTAAAACATGCAAATAAACAAATCAATTGTATATTAGAACGCCAGAAAAGTATTGCAAAAAAATTTCTGAGGTCATTCAAGACCTCCTAAGGTCCCATTATCAAGGCAAAATTAGAATAAATGACTATTTTTAAAGAAAATATGAATAAATTAATGAAGCAGCCTCTAAATATTGTTGAAAAAAACTTTGACCGATTTTTTAAATATTTTTGGTAAATACGAACTGACTTCAAGTCACATGGAATTGTAGATACGGGTTTTCCCATTCCGATCAACTTTGAATCATCGAAAAATATTATTTTTTTCCCGAGATATTGAACAATTCGTCCGCCCGGTTACGCGTTAATTCATAGAAAGCGGAATTCCTGAAGGTAGAGCACCAGCTGAAATGAGGGGACTTTTGAGTGCCATTATTGAATTTTCGAAGAAAATGATAAGGGCCATTTTTGTAGAGAATGAGCTGATCTCCATTTTTTGTCTGAACAAAAATTCTCTATTTGGCATAGTTAGCCAGATATTAGCGGGAAACCCATTTTCCAGGTTTTGGGGCCCATTTTCAGCCCATCCCCTTGACCACAACGCGTTAAGGATTTTCTCATGTTAAAACACCTGCGATGACCTACAAAATGCGCTATGTGGGAACTCATGCCAGACTTATTCCCAGGTTTGACCCTTCAGTTACTGGACTATTACAGATTTTAACTTTTTTCTTAAATTACGAAGTATTCCAAGGGCGCGTGCCCATATTTCGAGCCTCAACACCTATATTTGACATTAAACTTTCAATCGCCCCAACTCTTTGCCTTTCAGTATTGTTAAACCAATATTCTTGTATTTTCATAATTATAATGTAGTAATTATACCTAATTATTATTCAGTACTTACCTACTTAGGTTACCAGTTATGTCAGGTTAGAGAAAAAGCAAGGAAAATGGAAGAAATAATATGCAGCTACAAATCAAAAAGACAAGGGCAGTGAACAAAGTTTCGTGTTTAGTGTCGACCACCACTTAGCTGCTAGGTGTTCCCTGTTTTAGTCACCGCCACGTTATAGAACCGTTTCTATTACGTGGTAAAGACTTTGGCATTACACTTTAAAGTTTCTAATGTCGTGGCTCCCACGTTCCACGAAAAATGCTACTTGGGCATGATTTTAAAGAGAGGCAGACTAATATTCAGGCAGTACATCAAGAAAAAGAGGCATAAATACGGGATCAATTGTACAAGTTCACTGAACCTGTCGGTATCATCTTGAAATTTCCAGTCTATACCGGCGCCGGCGTGTTGGATGATTTTGGAGAAACCGTACTTACAAGCAGCAAATATAGTACCTTATCCAAAGAAACTCGATGTTGGACATAGTTTATTCATGGACTATTATTATAACAGTTACCGCCTGGCACTGCAGTTTCTTTATAAGAAGACCCTGTGTTAAGGTACCCTACGAATAGACAGAAATGATCTACCAGCAGATTTAAAATCAACAAATCAAAGTAAAAAAATGCAGGGAGTGTTTGAGCAAAGACAAAAGGAAGGATACAGCTTTACTTTAAAATAAACGAGCTTTGTGTCTAAAGCCTTGTTTTTCTGAGTACCATGAAAACAAATTATTTTTATCTTGATGCAATACTTTCGTTTCCGAAACTTGCCAAAGCCGTATTTTATTTTTGTACCTTTAATTCATGATGTTCATGTTAATTTGTGTTATTATTTTTGTTCTAAGCGTAGATAAGATGACGAGAATCCTTTTATTTTGATCTGTGATACTGTGATATTATTTTTTAAATTATTATTTAATCTTTTGATTTGGCAATGTCTAGGTACTTCTAGTTCAGTGATTTTGACGCTTTAATTTTTACAAATTATTAATGAATTACCAGAGAGCAATTATGACAAAACATACGTCAGCAGCGAACATGTTAAAATGCAATTTTACCACAGTTACTTACGATAGACTTGTGGCACGGTAGATTGCATTAGTGAAAGTGTACTTTTTCTTCATTTATCGTGGGAGTAAAGCCTGAATCTGCCATTTCCAAAAAAAATACACTAACGCAATGAAACTTGCAAAAATCGGCTGTATAACATACCAATTTTCATTATCATCGTACCTAATATTTTCACCGAACTAATTGTTCGGTATCTGAATTCGATCTGTGTGTGTATAGCTTTTTTGTATTTATGAATATTAAAATTCTGACTTCAGATTTTGATAGAGCATCAAAAGGTAAGCTTAGGGTTTGATGTGCCCCTCCGTACCTCTTCTAGAACGACTTCAAAATGGGGTCCAAAATATGAAAATTTTGGAGTTTAAAATGACTTTGAATTTAAAGTAGACACATAGTGAATGACGATTTTGTTAAAAGTGAGTAGACTGTGGCTGTGTTGATTAGAATTAGAACTGTCAATCTAAAATTTTATTAATACTTTCATTACAATCTGTTCGGTCTATGGCAATGATAGAAGAGCATTCTCAACTGGTTAATTTTGTTTTTTTTGCTAAGCTGTATCAAATAATTACTAGCTAATCTAGCAATGTACACTTTTCGATTATTTTTCTAATTGAAACAGTACGAACTTTTTTAAGTTTATTATGACAGTAAGATAATTTCAGTGGGCATTTCCTCAAGGTCCACTGAGTACTTTTCGAGCAATAAATCTAATAACCCTTCAATTAATTTTTGAAATGCGTCATAAGTAGCTGCGTTCGGCTTTTAATCCATAATTATTGATTACCTAATCGTTTAATTAACCATTATTTTATAAGTCGATACGTGCACAATTAAATAATTTTAAAATAACAATTTTTATTGAGAACCGGTTAGGCACTTATTTAACTTTGATTTATTTGATTGAATATTTGATTCAATTATTTTTTCATTTAATTTAATTTTATAATTATACTTATTTATGTTTTTATGTCCGAGTGTTGTTTTTTCCTTACTTTTAAAAAGTGATATAAAAATAAATCTTTGGTATATTAAGTGCCTATTATGTAATTAAATGGTGACGTTTTGTCAAGTTTATATTTTATATAGAAACAACTATTTTCACGTCTTCTCAAAAGCCTAATAGTAATAAATATAACATAATGGCAAAACATGAACTGTGCATCTAATTACAATTACAACGTGTTTACCTTTTAATTTTCGACCTCGCAATTTTTTATTTTAAAATATCTATTATTTGGAACCAAAAATGTGTACAGGGTGGCCAAATAAGAATGCGAGGTACTGTATCTAGGAAACCATTCATCGTAGATGCTTGCGGAAAAAAAAGTCATTACTAAAACGACCAAGAGGAAAACCTGGAAAATATTTTCAAGTTTCTGAAATGGCTGCTAGGGGGCGTAACTGAGATCTTGAAGCTAAGAAAGTGTTGTTTCTGCGAATTCCGCTATATTAACCTACCAAAAAAATACCTGATCTTTAAAGTAGAACCTTTTTTGTTTAACAATTTTTGCTAAAAATAAAGTGGTGGGGGGTATTCAAAGGTTTCAGTAAAAAACACCCCGTATATTCGAAACGGCTGAGCCGATTTTAACAAACTTGGGCTAGTTGAAAAGAGCTATTCTTGGGCTACAAATGCTATAATATTTGAAGTTTTGTTAGTTTTAGATGTCGCCGCTAGAGGGCTTTTTTCGACATCTCGTCAGAAATGGTTAATTTTCTCAAAAAAATTAAACGCATTGGTATGATTTCTTTTTCCTGAAAAAGTAGCTAAATGATGCCTAAACAAGCTCCCGAAAACCGCATCTCGATATCTTGTTCCTAACCTAAAATTTAACCCAAAGAAAATTTTATACGGAAATCCCTTAAATTTTTATTTTTTAAACTAATTAATTCCTTTTATTATGTAAGTTGTGGCCCTAAAAAGGACCGATTTAAAAAAGAAAAGTTTTTAGTGCCCCCGTAAATGCTCTAAATGCTGATCATCACGCTCTATGCATTGCTGAAGCCTCTCATGGGTAGACAAACCTGCACCTTCAATTTCGGCTCTCGGTATGTTACGTAATGCATTAACGAATCCGGTTTTTCATATGTATCTGGTCGTAGGTTGAGTCTGAAGATCAAAACAAGTTAAGTCTGGTGATCGCGCAGGCCATGGAAACAGACTTGCTCTTAAAAATTAAAAATTAAAATCTACCACTGTTGGAATACTGCATTAATATGCTCTCGCACAATAATAGCATAGTGTGTTTCCAGTGAAACATCTTCCAACAACACCGGTAATTTATTGGCCAAAAAGTCAAGAAAGATATTGCCACTTAGGGATTGCTAAAAAAAAATAATTCTGCCTCCCAGTATGCCACACCACACATTTAAACTCCAACGTCCTTGGTGCTGAACTTCACGCAACCAATGCGGATTTTCTGCAGACCAATAATGCATATTGTGCAGATTTTAAAGGTGGCTTCATCGGTCCAAAGAATTAGAAATAAAAATTCTCCATTATTGTGTGAGAGCATATTAATGCAGTATTACAACAGCGTTGGATTGGAAGAGGAAGTCTGTTTCCATGGCCTGCGCGATCACCAGACTTAACTTGTCTTGAATTTTCAGACTCAACCTACGACCAGAGAGATACGAAAAATCGGATTCGTAATGCATTACGTAACATACCGAGAGCCGAAATTGAAGCTGCAGTTTTGTCTAACCATGAGAGGCTTCAGAATTTCGAGCATTTACATTAAAAACCTTTCTTTTTTAATTCGGTCCTTTTTAGGGCCACAACTTACATAATAAAAGGAATTAATTAGTTTAAAAAATAAAAATTTAAGAGATTTCCGTATAAAATTTTCTTTGGCCTAAATTTTAGGTTAGGAACAAGATACCGAGATGCGGTTTTCGCGAGCTTGTTTAGGCATCATTTAGCTACTTTCTCATGAAAAAGAAATCATACCAATGCATTTAATTTTTTTGAGAAAATTAACCATTTCTGTCGAAATGTCGAAAAAAGCCCTCTAGCGGCGACATGTGAAACTAACAAAACTTCAAATATTATAGCATTTTTAGCCCAAGAATAGCTCTTTTGAACTAGCCCAAGTTTGTTAAAATCGGCTCAGCCGTTTCGAATATACAGGGTGTTTTTTACTGAAACCTTTGAATACCCCCCACCACTTTATTTTTAGAGATGCAGCAAAAATTGTCAAACAAAAAAGATTTAGATTATCCTCTACTTTAAAGAGCATGTATTTTTTTGTTAGGTTAATATAGCGGAATTCACAGAAACATCACTTTCTTAGATTCAAGATTGCAGTTACGCCCCCTAGCGGCCATTTTAGAAACTTGAAAATATTTTCCAGGTTTTTCTCTTGGCCGTTTTAGTTATAACTTTTTTTTTCCGCAAGCCTCTACGATGGATAGTTTCCCAGATACAGTACCTCGCATTCTTATTTGGCCACCCTTTACAATTATGGGAGATCGGAATTATTTATTTATTGATTTATTTATTTATTTATTTCTATAGGAGTTACACTATCAATTACAAGAGAATGTTTCAGAACTTCGTCACGTAGATTGCGAATCTGATTCTAATTACGCACTGAAAAAAAACTGAGAGAAAAGGTGAGTAATTAAATGAGAGTCCCAATAGACGGATGAGAGAATTTCAGAGAATTTCAGAGAATTACAGAAATAAACATAAAATTATAATATGCGTTAATAGCTGAGCGAAAAATTAGAATTTTAATTAATTACATTTAATTTGATTAACCTTACAGCTTAATAAATCGAGCTTAGGTTCGATGTTCGATCTCAAAATAATTTGTAATTCCCTGATATAAAGGGGAGGATTTATAAATGTTGGTTCTGTGAGAAGGAAGATATAATAAATTATTGCTTCTAGCATTAATTCTAGCAACGTGAAAATTTAGCATGTTTGTCAGATTAATGCAGTCTATATTACCATTTACTAATTTATGTAAAAAAATCACAGATAGCATGACTCTTTGCTTGATTAGGCTACAGGCATTGAAGCGTTCGTAAAAGTATTCGTAAAAGTATTCCTGGAAATTCTTTATCTAGAATAAATAAACAAATCTTGAAAAATTTTCGCTGAATCCTTTCGAGATGAACTATTTGGTAGCTAAACATAGGACTCCAGCCTTGATCTTACAAGTGTGGAGAATAGTAACTTCATAGTAGAGTAAAGTCTTTCATATTGGTATTTATTTCCTGTTTAGGTAAAAATTATTAAATCAATAATGCAACATATTCTGGAAGTTGCTATTATAGGAGGGGCAAATGATGACGAACTTGAGTATATAATTGGCAATGAAGGAGTACTTTTTGCTTTAGAAGAAATGTCTGATGAGTACATAAAGCTCCTTATTAAAAAGTCTTTTCCAGTTATTATTAATAAATGTTGCATAATTTCCCATGCCTGTGAATTTACACTCAAAAATTTCTTTAGTAGTGACATGCCATCTTCATAGGTGAATCTTAATCTGGTATGTTTCTCAATTTTCGCTTTTTTATTCATTTCAATTTAAATTACCACTACTATAATTTCCCAAAATTGTTAAATGAGATATATAAAAATGTAGGGTTAGGCACGCATAACAAAACAAGCGTCTGTATCAGATGTCAAAATTGTCGTCTGTGCAGTATACCTTCACGATTAAGCACAGGCAGAGGAGACCTTATATATGGATCATAACGCGCATGCATAGATGTCAATATACCACTCGTCTTATTATTGCTCGTCTTTATCGAGCGGCTAATAACTCTCTATTGTATGCACAGTACAGCTTTATTTGTACGCCATATTCAGTAATTATCTCTAAATAGACTAATTGTGAATAAATTAACTTTTAAGAGTGTAAAGTTCCTCAAATATCTTTCCCAAATTATTTGGCTGCTCATTGTAGCCATCGGACCACTCTTCCCTCTTCTTTCACTGCCTTGTAACTCAGTGTAAATCCTTAACCAGTTAAAAAGTATGAATTAAACGACTAATAAATCAGTTGCATAAACTTCAACCGAAAGTCATTAAGTGTCCTAGTGACAGTTCTAACGATTTGATAAAGAAGTGCTAGAAAGGGTTGAATTGGAACGTAGCCTTAGGCATCGGAGCGTACATTGGGGTGGCAAAGGGTTATTCCAGCACCAGTACGCTTTATAAATTTCTCTTTAGACTTAATTAGGGTGAAAATTGTTTCTCTCGAGATTAACGGCATTTTTGTGTTGAATTTATGTCTTGATTACTCACATATAGGCTCTCGTTTGGAAACAATCCAGTATTTTTGATTCGTTATGGTGAGGAAAATGGGATTTTAGTTAAATCGTGAAATATCAGTGTTACTATAACTTTATATGTGTGTCAGTCAGATAATGAAACTATTCTTACCGTTAGTGACAAGTTGTACTTGTCATGATACTATTTCAAGCACATACATTGTATAAGAAAATTAACAGGATATATATATTGAGAATGTCACTATTAATTTAAGTTATATTCGAAAAAAGGATGAAACATTATAAATTATAACGTTAGATAAATCTTCACATTCTAATTACTAGAAGTGTAGGTATCAAGTTTAGTAGGACACTAATAAAACAATTTATCAAAATGGGTGTCAAATAAAAAACGAAAAATTATGTCAAATAAAATATCGTTTGTCTCCAAAAAAAAAGTTGTTAAAAAGCTTGTCCAAATGCTCGATCTCATGTTGCGAAAGACTCTCCCTTTATAGGTCTACTCACTAAAAACTCCACCTAAGACCGTATGCACCTGGAATCAGATGCATACAGCGTCTATCTGTCCTCCAGGTATTGTTGGAGTCTCTCCTGCTCTCCTTTTTTCTTCCTTACTGCCACTATATATATTCCTTGCCGGCCAGCCAGTATGTTGGGTCATTTATCATTCCATCTGTATTTGCTCACTGCCAAGATGTCTCCCCATAATGGTGCTCCATGCAACAAGATGGAGTGAACTACCTCGAGCAGGAGCTTCCATTTCCAGAACCAGAGACCTTCTATATTTTACGTTTACCGTCGATGTTATCCTGTTTCCCTTAAACTCAAAGTTAACCCTCTCTCTTTGGGATTTCCATCAATGTCCTTGGATGACTATGGCTTCTGTTTATTGAACCACCAGTACCAGCTCGTTGTCTCTCATCCAGCCTACCATGTTCCATTGTAATTTCTGCTTTTACCAGGATAGTCAGATCATTTGCAAAGCCATAAGATATAACTCTCACAATTAAAGCCGATCCCTGCGGACTCCCACTGTGGTTCAGATATTTACTAAATAATCTGATATCTCTAATTCGCTTAATATATTGCTGCATCCTGCTGTATTGAATGCCTTTTTGACATCTAGTATTACAATCAATGTCCATTTACCTGAGCAATGTTCTTCCTCTAGAAGTTTGTCTACTGCCTTTACAGTTGAGCGCCCTTTCCTGAAACAAAATTGTTTATCTGATAGATATTAGGCTCTCATCGAGTTTGGTGATTGGGGGTCAAGACATACTAAGAAGCATTGAAATGGGAAGTCTTACTACACCCTTCGTATTCTCCAGATGTTGCTCCCTCTAACTATCAGTTGTTTCGATCCTCCGAACATGGCACTTGCGATCTTATGAAAAGCATACCAAATGAGGTTAAGAGATGTGAAAAATTCTTTTGGTTTGGCCTCGATCCGTGTTGTATCGAGTGTGGAGGGGGTAACGCAAATAACGATTAAACCTGTGATTTATGATTCAGTTGGGTTCATTTTACGGTAGTTTTGAACTATTTAAATCAGAAAATGGAAAAAATTTATTACCCTGGACAAAATTTGTTCCTTGAAGAGTCCATGGTACTATGGCGAGGCAGTACATTAAGAACAAGAATGATAAATATGGGATAAAATTGCACATGATTACTGAACCTAACAGTATCATTTTAAAATTTGCAGTCTATACCGGCATGTTGGATGATCTTGGAGGAACCGGACATGCAGCAAATATAGTACTTCAGTTGATGCAAGGGAAACTCGATGTTGGACATAGTTTATTCATGGATAATTATATTACAACAGTTGCCGCCTGGCGCTGCAGCTTCTTGATTAGACGGTTATACAGAAAGGGTCTACCAGCATAAATCAAGACAGCAAAGATGTCAAAAGGCGAATCTGTGGCAATATATTTTGAAGTCGTTTCCTCCTTGTACTACAAGAAAAGGAGCCAAAGTAAAAAGAAGCAAAAAATTCAAAAAAGTCACATTAGCCAAATCAGTCAAATGTCTATTTTATAAGGTCAGCAGCGAACAGGTTAAGGTTAGGTCTAATTTAATTGTAAAATGTCTTCAAAAATAGTTTTAAGTAAATGACGTTTTTAGCGCAGTGTTCATCAAAATATCGAGGTCTGGTTTTTACCGAATGAAAGACACGCTAATTTTTCTTAAACAACTACTTAGCAATTCAAAAAAACTAATAATAATAAATCCGTTCGCTCAAGTAGAGCACTCTAACTTAAAGTTATATACCTAATCAAAAATATTACGCGTTCTAAGATATAACTCTTATTTTTGCGGTAGTAGCTCACCAATTTCCTGATGTACTTTTAATATTGGATGACAAAGGTCCCTTGTTGGTAATAAAATTCCTCATAAACTAGTAGCGAGGTAGGAGGCGTTTCTGTTTTCTCTTGCCGAACAGTAATTCTGTAATTGCGTCGTGTATCATACGTACAAATAACAATAAATCATTAAATTATAAAAAATTTAAAGATTTAAATCACCAATAAATTAGTTTGTTCCGTTTTTTGTGTTCTCACATAAATTTATTTATTTCAAAACAAAACGAATGAACTTCGATTGCTGGCTACTACTATTTTCAAGATAATGTGGCGACTTGTGTCATCTGGCATTATAAGCTTATAGGGACATGCATAACGTGTGTTAAGAGGGGGCTCGCAACAGGTATGCCAAACTACAAACACCAAAAATCCCTGCGAAATCCCCATCTTTCGCGTTCATCAATCGACAGTCACTTTGTCAGTATATCACTGTCTTTCTGCAATAATGAAGAGAGTTAGATATCTTAAGACTTCAGTGAATCTCCTGTATGCTAGGTGGCGCTGCTAGTATTAAAATATAATATATTATTTGGGATATCTACGGAATCTGAGAGAATAAATTTTCTTTATTTTCACGATTAGTCTTGTCGCAGAGAACGCTAATAATCCAGTTGTCATGAGTTCGATACCTGCTTCAGCCACGACAGAAATTTTATTTTTTATTTTTAAGAAATTTCATTGTTTACTATTTTTTTTCTAGTATCAAAATAGAGTTTATATTTTATTAATTTAATTAATTTTCAATTATTTTCGTATAAATCCGTTTATTTTAATATGAATAGCGCTGCCACGCGACTAATCTCATTAAATACATTAGATAGGAATGGAGCTCGGAAAATAATATTTCTAACATAAAAAAAATATTTAAACATCAATGGATTCATACGAAAATTGAGAATTATATAAATGTATAATCTTTAAGGTGAAGCAAGAATTTTTTTAAAAAATGAATTAAATAATTGGCGGCCCCAAACGCAAAATGTTTTTATCAATATCTATTTGTTTGAACAATTGTAGAATACATGAGTTATCGACACAAAAAACTGCGTTCTATGAACAAAATGCAACATTCTAACCACAATAAGTTATCTGCAAATCCTTTTATAAAAAAAATTGTTAATGTTGGAGCATTAATTTGTATATAACAATTGAACGGTTACAGATAAAAAATCGCTGCAAGTCTTAAACCATGGGTTATGATAAATTGTTCATGTTTCATCCCTTGAAATTTTTTTTGTCAGTGTCGCCGTTTTCGTTAAAAAGTCAAAAAAGTAGGGTTGAAAAATTAAAATGCTCACAAGCGATCGCTTTTAACAATGAAGACGGCTAATTATAAATTTTTTAATGTCACCATTGTATTCAGTGTGATTTTTCCTATAAGAATAATATACAACAATAAACCTACCTTAAAATTTTACCCAAAAAACCAGTGACACGTATTTAGTATCCATACTAAACTTTATACTTCAGCAGCATCAGAACAGTGTTGAAAATACCTATCTAGATATTTCTTTATTATCAATATACGATATGAATTTATATGAAAAGCGTTTTTACATTACATTCCAAAATATTTTAAATGGAAAATATACATTTATTTTAAAAAAGTGAAAAACAGCTTTTTAGTAATTGATCATTTAGAGGCAACATTGGTGTGTTTTTTCATTTCAGTTTTTAGTTTTTTGCTGTTTTGTCTTTGTTTTCGCCCTGTCCGCTCTCTAATTCTGAAATAAAATAAGATAACACTCTAATTTTAATGATTAGACAAAGAGCGGAAGCAGTTCTTATTGTGTCTTCGAGCGGGGATTCTTTGAAAATGTTTGCAACTAATGTTTTGTGATGTTTTTGGCGGTTTTTCCATCCGTTTTGTGACGTGATTTTACAATTTAGTTATTAGTCGTGATTTGGTTTGTCTCTGATTGAGCAGGTCACGCTAACGCATATTGCATTTTTGGTTTTATCTCCATTAGAGCTATATTATTACGGTACAAATAAAAGTGGTGTGAAACGGACACAACAGTATTTTTAGGATTTAGGTTTTAGATTCTGATTGTTTACCCTCCTCGGTGAAAAAGGACACCCTTTTCATTTTTGTGAAAAGACACAATTTTTTTTTTATTATTTTTTATATAGGGTAGGTTATTATCTAAAGATGCCTCGAAGTTCGCGTAAAACTAGAAAGAACAAGCGCACTGCAGCAGCGCGATTGAATTGGGGAAATAGAGAAAACAGGGACATTTCCACAGAAATATTAGAAGAATCGTAAGTTTTCTAAAGTTATATTTTAGCCATATTTTTTATAAGTTATTAAGCTTTTTATTTCAATTTTTTGATTATGTACATTTTCCTAGATTTAATGAAGAAAGTGTCCCAGAACAGAACATCGAAGAAGAGGGATTCCCAAATGATTGCAGCGAAATATAGTTCTAATACTTGCATGTATTAATCGTAAACTCATTTCTTTAATGTTAACTTTATTGTAAATCATTAAATATTTTAAAATCATTTTTGTAAGAAAATAAATTGAATAATTAATAATTATTTCTTTATTTAAAAGTACCTAATTACAGTTATTCACTAAAACAAAAACAAAACAATACACTATGAAAAAACTGCATTGCTTTTTATCAATGGACAAAAGACATAATAGCAAATAAAATGTGAGACATACTGTAAATATTAATTTCTGCAAATGTCTGTGATTTCCAACTATGCAGACACTATTTTGAATGCACGAATAAAAATCACAAAAAACTGTTATAGTTGAATTGCACATTCTCCATATTACTAATCACTAATTTTTCACACTGACGACTTCCTTCGAATATGCATAAAAATTGAAGATTTTTTGAACAGCCTCTCGAGAATGGAATTTTTGTTTGTGGAAATATTTTTACCCCTTACACCTTGGAATAGGACATCTCCATTTTTCAACAAATTTTAAGGATTTTTTAGATGTGCTACCATCTAAATAAAATAAATTAAAATTCCTTACTGGTTTACTCAAATTTTAAGGAATACTTAATAAACATATTAATCATTTAGTGGAAGGTGTGCTTTTGACAATTTGTGATGTGATCACCAATTTTAAAGTGAAACATGTCCTAAATGAGGTATACGGCATTAATTGAGATACTTTAAACTGAAGAACTGGTTTTAGTTAATACTAATTTACTCATTAAAAAAAATTGCAAAACACACGAATAAATTAGCTAATTTAACCTAAAACTTTCTTTCTTCGTAATAGTGGTTGCATACATCGTTCAAAATAAAACAAAAACGCCACTGTCTCAAAGCGAAAAACGCCTGAACTATGGAAAGAGAAAATCTTACTGGGATGTAGGCAACTTACATAATTTTTTTTTTCTGGAGAGTTAATCTCAAAAATTATAAACTTTTGAGAATTGGTATTCTCGGAAATTAATTCTGTATCCTTCATTTAGGACATCTCCTTTTCACGTTAAAATTGGTGATCACAAATTGTCAAAACTGTCAAAAACACACCTCCACTAAATGGCTGATATCTTTTTTATTAATCCTTAAAATTGACTCAAAAAAGGAGATGTCCTATTCCAAGGTATAAGCTATAACGGGTATAAATATTTCCACAAACAAAAATTCCGTTCTCGAGATTAACTCTCCAAAAAATCGTCAAATTTTTATGCATATTCAGTATTGCCAACTGAAAACGAGGTCGTCAGTGGCAAGGCCCCTCTTAAAATCAAACATCAACAGAATTAACCTTAGCGATTTTTTATATTTTACAGGAGAAATAGCCCATAAGTCTTCTTTTAATGTCAAAATTGACATTTTTGGACATTTTAATTTATTGATATAAAATCACTAATCAGACATAAATTTTAAACACACCGTATATAAAAAAGGTATGCCAACATAAAATAATTTGTAATAAAATCAAACATAAATCAAAATGTATAACAGGAAAACAGATTGTAACACTATAAATTAAAAGAAAATAATATTTAATTAATTTAAAAACCATAAGAAAAGATAAATTTACCTTGTATCAAAAATTGTAATCATTTAAATATCTTCTGTCAAAGTCAAAGATTTGCATCAAAGATGGACATCAAGTTTGGCAAGCGATCTAGGATTTAAAAAAAAAGAAAAAGTTTGTTGAAAAAACAAAGGGAAAACGATTTGAAAATTACATGTTGAAAATTTGAATTAAAAATTAAAAATAATAACAAATTACCTTAATAAAAAAAGTTATACATTAGCCAGATATTGTAATAAACAAAACTAACTAAATAAAGTGACTAACAAAATTAAGTGGCAACTTACCTATGAAGAAAATCAACCCATCCAGCATATATTTCTTCAGAAGAGAAGATCAACAGGATTTCAAAATAATTCCTTTTCTCAAATTGGACACTGACCGCAATAATAAACAAGGGATTCCGTATATAAAGTGGATAATGGACATAAAGAAAAAAAGGTATTTACAAATAAACATAAAATGAACCATTTTTGAACAATTAAAACACTTAAAACAAAAACATTACCCCGCCGTGTGTAAGAATGACTAAATTTCTTCTTCGTTTTTTAATTATTAAATGAATTAGTAGTGGCGTCTGTGAGTTGGAAGGACCAAAATTTACCCTGATCGAGAGTACGTCCGCCCCCCGTTTTCGAGGATGCTGAATACGATGGCGGTATCAGAATTTTTCTTTTCGCCAGCCGAACCCCCTAAAACGGCCAAAAACTACCCTGTAAAGGGGTTAAACGGGCAGCACATCATTTCGCAGTAAAAAAACGTCTTTTCCTCCGTTTTCGAGTATGCTGAGCACGGTGGCAATGTTGAAGATTATTTCCGACCCTCACCAACCCCTCCACAGGCCAAAACTCACCCCCGACAGGGGTGTTTCTTTATTTTATATATCAGCGACGAATCGTCGTTTTCGATGGATGCTGAACACGATGGAGGTGTTCAATATCACTTCCGACCCCCACCAACCCCGCCAAAACCACTGCCGTTGATATAAAAAAATTCATCTCTTTCGGGGCTGAATTTTAACCTGTGGAGGGGTTGGTGGCGGTCGGAAGTGTTATTGAACACCACCATCGTGTTCGGCATCCTCGAAAACGGGGGGACAAACGTTTTGCCGCTGATATAAAAAATTTAAACAACACACCTGTTTGGGTGACCTTTGGCTGGTGGAGCGGTTGGTGAGGCTCGGAAGTAATCTTCAACACCACCACCGTGCTCAGCATCCTCGAAAACGAGGGGAAACACTTTTTTTGTAGGGAAATGATGCTGGCGAAAAGAGAAATTCTGATATCGCCATCGTGTTCAGCATCCTCAAAACGGGAGGAGAAGGTACTCTCGATCCGGGTAAATTTTGGTCACAATAGATAGTAATAGATTTAGTTCAGTTATTAGATTTAGAATCTGCCAAGGGACAGAAATTGTTGGCATCTTCTAACCACTAGATGGTGACAGTAGTTATCAAGATTTAAAAATTGTTAATTAGTATTTATAATAGATAGTTGTTTTGAGTTTGAATGATAGTATAGATGAGTAATAATAATAATTTTTAGTTATGGTTAAAGAAAATCTATTTATATAAAAAAGGTTATTTGTTATTAATTGGTTGTTCTTTGGTTTTTATTGGTTGAATACATAAAATAAACAAATTATTTAAATGATTACAATTTTATTTAACTCGTCTTATTCCCTAAAAAAATTTCAATAAACATAAAATAAAAAATTCAATAATTATACATTTTGAAACCCACTTTTAAAGCTTGAGAAAAGAGTATTGCGACAAAATTTTCACTTTCTAATATCTTATTTGTTATAATTAACAAAACATTATCTATTTTTAAGCAGTCGTCTAAAAACCGTTGTTTGATGAATCAAAAGGTGATTTTATGTTGCTCATTCATGATTTCCACTTGGTTGAACCATCTCAAATGACGCAAATTTTTTCTATAAAACCTCCTGTAGCTCTCCACGATATAAATCTGATAGTCTCAATCCCTCTATGGAAGAAAATGCTGAGTTGTTGACCGTTCATAAACAAGATTACGGACTGAAATGTATCAGATCATCAATCAGAGAAAAACCAAAAGTAGCAGACGGTTGGCCGCCGTATTATTTCTGAACAGGACGAAAGAAAAGTCGATACAATTACATAAATCAGAACTGATATGACAATATCGGGTGTTAGGACCATAACCAA